>JAZHYW010010921.1:0-575039 GCA_037355805.1 Ixodes ricinus | reverse complement strand
AGCGGAAAAGTTTCCCCGCTAAGTCTAGCAGAAAATTTTCCCCGCCAAATTTAGCGGAAAATTTTCCCCGGTAAATCTAGCGGAAAAATTTTCCCGCTAAATCTAGCGGAAAAGTTTCCCCGCTAAACTTAGCGGAATATTTTTCTCTGCCCACCACCCCTCGAGGTCACGTGACCCCCAGGCCACGTGACCCCTCCCCCCCTCCCCGAGGTCACGTGACCCCCCTCCCCGTGCCTTCCCCTCCTCCTCAAGAAATTACGGTCGCAACGTCCGTCGACGACACTGCGTGAAAGTTTACGCGGTGCGGTCCCCCTGGTTGGCGGGTCTATACCGCGGC
Source organism: Ixodes ricinus (assembly GCA_037355805.1). Taxonomy (NCBI): domain Eukaryota; kingdom Metazoa; phylum Arthropoda; class Arachnida; order Ixodida; family Ixodidae; genus Ixodes; species Ixodes ricinus. The sequence continues at coordinate 574,702 of JAZHYW010010921.1, read as the reverse complement.
ACTGCGAAGGTGAGAAGGGTACGTCCAAACAAGTGTTCGAGATGGCCACGGGTAATTTCGCCCTCACAGATTTAATGTTTTTGGCCGACGTCGCGACGTCGACGGGGCTGGCGGAGCGGAACTCCGCGGCGATGACCGCAGCGCTGAGTCCGGACACGCCGACGGTGTCGCCGGTGGTGTCTATGCCGCAAAGCACGGAGATGTCCCGTGAATCCACGGCGTTGGTTGCGGCGTTCGCGCACGCCTTACAGAGCATGCAGAGGGAAACGCCGAAAACCCTCATCCGTATTCCGGTGCCGGAGTACAGCGGACACAGCGATCGAGCTATGAGCGCGACCGACTTCTTGCTGGCAATCCAGCGATATCGGAAGGCTACCGGCTTGACCGAGAAGGAGACGCTAGGCAGGGTTCTGCCGGTGGCTCTCGTAGGCCCGGCGGCCACGTGGCATCGCCTTGTGGGCGAGTCAGCCGGAACACTCGACGAGTTCACGGCCCTCTTCCGACAAGAATTCTTGCCGGCAGACTACCTGCCAAGAATGCGCAGGGAACTGGAGGAAAGAACGCAGGCTCCCGCTGAGCCCTTCGCCGAGTACCTGCGGGCGATGCAGGAACTCCTGCAGATCGCCGATCCGAATGCTACGGACCAGGAGCAGGTCGAGCGGGTGGTGAGGCAGGCGCATCCCACCTTTTCGCGGTATCTGCGTGGGCGCCCATTCGGAAGTCTGAGTGAGCTCGCACATGAGGCTCGCAGGGTTCAGGCCGACATACTGGCGGAGCGCAGGTACCACCTTCCCCCAGCACCGACCGACACGCTTGAACCCCGATGCGCTTGGCACGGGCCGGTGCCACGTGGCTATCGACGGGGGAGGCCGCAATGGCGGCGGCCAGCGGTGAGCCCAGCGGAATTCCCTGGGAGCTCACGGACGACGCCTTGGAACCAGGATCACTCCTAGGAAGGAGCGCGGCCGTCCACTCGACGGAATTCCGGCCGACTGGCGCACCACGGATCGCCGCAGCACAGGAGCAGACTGCCGCCGACCCGCTGCCACAAAGGGGTGAGCGCATCGGACGTCCCACTGGGGAGAACTCTATCCCAGGTTGGCGAGGCCGCTGCTTTCGGTGCCACGAAATCGGGCACTATAGGCGCGACTGCACAAGGGAGATTTCGGGAAACGGAGGAGGCCGCCGATAAAGTTATCGGCGGCGAAACAGACCAACGAGCGGGTCCCCGACATCCCATCGACGGTGTGCGTGCCAACGGCGTATCGAGTCGGGACAGCGACACGCACCGCGGCCCCATTTATTTCCCTGACAGTGGCGGGAAAGGACTTCGCAGCCCTTCTGGATAGCGGGGCTAGTGCGTCGCTAATTGGGGACGAGGTCCTCAGGCATCTCCAACAGAAGTCCGTTCGGGTGAGGCATGGGGAGACCACTTTCCAGTTGGCTTGTGGGTCGACGACATCGAGGGGAGCAGTGCGTCTCGTGGTACGTTGGAATCAACGCGCGCAGAGACAGCGGTTCGTCCATTTGGCCGGGCTGACGGTGCCCATCATTCTTGGACGGGATTTCCTGGCCAACACCGGCATCATCATTGACGTGGCAGGTGGTGGGTACCGAGAGGGGGCACAGGCGCCCCTTTCGAGTTTCCGAGAAAGTTCTACGGGGACCATGGCGGCAGCGCTGGGAAAAGCGACAGAACAGGAAAGAACTGACCGCGACGACGCCATGAGCCACCCAACACCGAGCTCCGTCGCGCACTGCGACGCAATGGGCCACCCGTTGGCCAATGCCAATGGACTGTCCCGACCAGAGCGAGAGAGGTTGGCGGCTTTGCTGCACAACTTTGACGAAATGTTCACCGAACAGCCGGGCTGCACCAAGCAGGTGCAACATCGCATTGAAACTGGGGACGCGCGCGCTTGGAAGTCCAATCCGCGTCCTGTGAGCCTGGCCAAGCGAAAAGCGATAGATGCCGCCGTCGATGAGCTCTTGGAGTCAGGAATCATTCGCCGGTCATCAGGACCCTGGGGATTCCCGGTGGTTTTGGTGCCAAAGAAAAACGGAACATCGAGACTGTGCGTCGATTATCGGCGCTTGAACGCGGTGACCGTAAAAGATGCGTATCCGTTTCCGAGCATCGAAGAAATCATCTCGAATCTGGGGACAGCGAACTATTTCACTACCCTCGACGCAAGCAAAGGCTACCTCCAAGTGGAGATGAGCCCGGGCGACGAAAGCAAAACTGCATTCGTGTGTCACCGAGGCCTGTTCGAGTTCACTCGGATGCCGTTCGGATTAACAGGTGCACCGATGACATTTCAGCGGTTGATCGATGGGGTGCTCGGAGATGCCAAATGGCAGCACGCGCTCGCGTACCTGGACGACATCATTGTGTACTCGGAAACTTTCGAGGACCACCTTCGTCACCTCGAGGACGTGTTGCGCAAACTGCGGATCGCCGGCCTCACACTAAACCCGACTAAAGCCCAAATTGGAGCTTCTGAGATCAGCTTGTTGGGATTCCGGATCGAGAGAGGAAAAGTTTCCCCCGACGCGGACAAGTTGCGGGCGATCTTGGAGTTCCCAGTTCCTACCGATGTCGGGGGAGTGCGCCGTTTTCTCGGCATGATAGGATACTACCGAGCCTACATCCCGAACTGCGCAGCCATGCAGGCACCCCTCACGCAATTGCTGAGGAAAGCGGCTCCCTGGAGCTGGGAGGCGCCGCAGGAGGAGGCGTTCCTCCAGCTGACCGAGGCATTGGCGCGTACAGCATCCCTCAAACTGCCAGACCTGAATAGGCCCTTCACGATCCAGACGGACGCAAGCGACCAGGGTCTCGGCGCGGTACTCTTGCAGGAGGCAGAGGGAGAGATCCGACCGGTGGCATTTGCCAGCCGGGCGCTGAACCCGGCGGAGAAGAACTACACGGTGAGCGAGCGCGAATGCCTCGCCATCATTTTCGCTCTCAAGAAGTTCGATCATTATGTCGAGGGGACGGAATTCACGATCGAGACGGACCATATGGCCCTCGCGTGGCTCTCCCGAATCAAGGAACCCGCCGGAAGACTGGCGCGATGGGCCTTGACATTGCAGAAGTACGAATACCGAATTCGGTACCGGAAGGGCACGACAAATGTGGTGGCCGACGCGCTCTCCCGCGCACCCGTGGATCCCCCACCGGGCGAGGCAGCAGACTACGGAGGCGGTGCCATCCACCGGGAGACGGGAAATCCCGACTCGCACTCCGCTCCCCACTGTCGCGGCGTCGCGCAGCTGGCTGAGGCGATTACCTCACTGGGACCGGCGTTCAACCGAACGGAACTGTTCGAAGCACAGCAGAGCGATTCGTTTTGTCGCGCTATCTTCGACCGGCTCAGGCAAGAGATGGATCCTGACCAGACAGGCGAAAAGACGCTCCGGCACTCCGGAACACCGAGAGGGCCAAGCGCCACCGCCCAGGAGTCAGACATTGAAGCAGGTGAGCTGGAGTCTTACCTCATCGATGGGGACGGCGTCCTGCTGCGCTACTTTCCGGAAGAGAGCGATTCAAGTGAGTCGTTCAAGACCGTGATTCCCCGCGATCTCAGAGTGGCAGCGCTGCGTCACTACCACGATGCGGACGGTCACGGCAGTGCACCGAAGTCGTGGCATAAGCTGCGCCGTTTCGCTACCTGGCCGGGCATGAAGGGGCAGCTGTGCCGTTATGTCCGGAGCTGCGCCGTGTGCCAAGAGCGCAAGCCCAGGGGGGCAGACCACCCGGCCTGCTCGAGCCGATCGTAAGTACGCGGCCATGGGAGATCGCGGCCTGCGACTTGATGGGACCCCTGCCGCGGTCAAGCGGAGGCTATCAACATGTGTTGGTAGTAACCTGCCACTTCACCGGATTCGTCGAGATGTTTCCAATGCGGAAGGTGACAGCCAAGGGAGTCCTGAGCAGGCTGTCAGAGGTCTGGTGCCGCTACGGGTTCCCCGAGAGACTGGTGAGTGACAATGCCTCGATATTTTGCTCGAAAGTTTTCGCGGCAACCTGTCAGGCCCTCGGGATTAAGCATTGTAAGACTTCGTGTTACCATCCCCAAGCAAATGTGACCGAGCGGCGGAACCGTGACATTAAGCCGCTGCTCGGGGCGTATGCTCGTAAGCAGCGGGACTGGGATCTGCACTTGGATTCGATTTCGTTTGCATTGCGGTCCAACCTCAACCGCAGCACTGGGTTCACACCCGCGCTGCTGAACTTCGGCAGAGAACTCTCTACGCCGACCGATGCGGTTCTTCGCCCGCGACCGAGCGCGGCCAGAGCGGTGCCCTCGCACGAGGATTTCGCGACGCGTACAAGAGAGCGACTGTCGCGGGCGCTGGACGCCGCTCGCGGAAACAGGGCTCGCGCGCGCGCGGAGCAGAAGAACACCTACGACAAAGCGCACCGCGATGCGCAGTTCGAGGTGGGCGACACCGTTCTTCGGCGAAGTCACGTTCAGAGCGATGCGAGCAAGTTCTTCTCGGCGGCGTTGGCCCCCAAGTGGGTTGGCCCCTTCGTCATCGATTCCAAGAGGTCCCGACTGACATACACGCTGAGGGACCAGAATTCTGATCTCGTCCGCGGGACAGTTCACATCGGCGAACTGAAACCCTTTTTCCCCAGGGAAGGGGATGAGCCGGTCAAGCGGCCGCAAAGGGGCGTTCGCGGGCACCAACGATCTCAGGATTTCCTGGGACCACCGCGGCACAGCTACAACACGCGTAGCCGGAGGCAACCCGATGGGATCGGAACCTCGTAGAGTGCGTGGCCCGGGAAAGGGAAGAAGAGAGTGAACGATCCGAAATCGGCGTTCCCGGCATTGTTTTTTTTTCTTTTTCTTTTCTTTGTGGATGGGGGAGGGGGTGCCTCGGAACCCTCAGTGTTTTTTTTTGTTTTGTTCTTGCTTTCAATGTTTTTATTTTTGCGCACGGCGTTCGGCTGGTAAACTGTCATCGGCCCTGCGGCTGCTGCCTCGAGACGCAACCTGGTGTGCACCGAATGGTCCTCTCCTGGGAGACGATGAAAGGATGAGTCGCCGTTCGGACGAACACCAGCCTGGGCTCAACTCTTCATCTTCGGGCAGCGTATTCCCCGGCCGGAACCACAGCTGGGGGAGCCTCGTTGGACGTCCGCGACGCCACGCAGGACGCCGGGGTGCAGTTCTCAATGACATTGAACTTCCAGCCCCGCATCGCTCCGGGAGGGCCGTCACAGCTGGGTCACAACCACAGTCCCTCTCCGGTGCACCACTCCATATGGGAGGCCAGTCTCATGGTGGCCAGGCACACTCTTCAAGGACCCCGTTGCCCCGGAGGCCGCCGCCAAGCCGAAGTCGACACAGTCTACTGTGAGGTGTGCGGTGGCCGCGAACCCCAGGCCTCAGGCGAACTGATGGACCTCAGTGAGGACGACCCATGGGACCAGTGGTGTGGGTGTGCGTGTAGGGGGTTTCCAGGCCAAACAACGACGGTGTTCCCGAGCAGCCTAGCCGTACGTCGGAATCCCGGCGTACTTCGATTTTTAGGAGAGGGGAGTATGGCGCACCGTGCATTCACGAGGGCGCCTATCAAACCATTTAGCAGTCTTGGCCGCTGGGCAGCTATTTAGTTGCCTCGCCTCAGACACGGTCACGTGGTCGTGTCGCCGCGGGGTTGATCGGGATCTCGAATTCGGCTCCCGACGGGCCGCTTTCTCTCCTAGCCACTGGATGGCGCTGCAGACGCCCCATGGCGGGCGAGGAGAAAACCTCCTCGCCCATCGGTCGATATTGTCGGGTAACCGGGAGGCAAGAGCCTCTTAGGATTCCGGCCGGCGCTCAAGAAAGGCGAGTGCTAGCAACTGCTCTCGGGCAATAGCGGGACACGAGGCCTAGAGGCCCTCTTTGTGTTAAGCTTTGGGCTTAACGTACGTTTGTAAATATTTGAGTAATGTCGCGTGTGTTTGTAGTATAGATTGAGTGTTTTGTAGCGTTGCGTTTTTATGTACCAATAAACGGGGAGCGGAATCCCGCTCCCGTGAAAGAACCAGGCTGGACTCTGGTTGTTGACGGACCACGTGGGGAACGGCGTATCGGCGGCGGTACGTGACCCCCCCCCCCCCCCGTGCCTTCCCCTCCTCAAGAGCTGCGCTCTAATTCGGCGTTACAGGGAGTTGTAAACGGCGTTTTTGTTTCGGCTTCAACCCGTTTTCAAGATGCTTCAGTCACTTCCTGGCTACTCTTCCAGAATATCCCGTCTCCGTTTGTTTTCCCCGTCAAACGCGCCAACGTCGCTCGCGCGCCAAACGGAACAAGGGCCCCCGCACGCTCGCTCCACTCCAGCTGCACCCGTGTCCACGACCTCACCCTCCTCCGACCGCATTAGCTGGAGCGAGGGCGGGTCCCGTGGCCTAACGAATCCGCGCAATATCCTCGGTACTCGAAGCCGGCGTCAACACTCCAACGACCCCCGTCCGTCCAGCGAGTGGCCCTGTTTGTTCCCCCGCTTATGAATATCGGCGTGGGGACAACGCGGCGTTGGCGTGCCTAGACTACGGTGTCTTTTCAACTGCCCGATTGAGGTCACGTGGTTTGCGAACCGCGTTTGCCGTACGAGGTGCGAGGCGGTAACGAACGCGTTGATGATCGTCGGGCGGGCATCTCCGCCTCTCCACCTGCTTTCTCCTTGCCCCGCGACAACGCAACGCATGCGCACTTGCGACCAGTCTTCGCAGAAGGCGTCCGCCATTACGTTGCAAACGCTCTCCATGGTTTGAGTTGCCCCTCTCTTAAATCTAGGCTCCCCACGTGGCGTCGCCGATGACGGCTTCCCGCCGGTCGCCGCCGCCGATGAGGACGGCGACGGCATCGACAGCGTTTCCCCCGCGTCGTCGAGAAGGAGGGGGCAGCTCCGGGGTCGAGCCACCAACCCGTACGCACTCGCTCGCCGTCCGGAAATTAAGGCGGACGCCGAGCGAGCCGGGTCTCGGGACACGCGGACTGGGTCGACCATCGTAATTGCTTCCGTCGCGACGTTCGCGTCAGCATGGATGAGTTCCTCTCCTCTCCGAGCTGTAAAGAAATGACGAAAAAACAAAAAGAAAACAACGAAAATCCGCTTTGGTTTTGACGTACTCGAGCAGCGTCGAGTCGTGAAGTGTATACGCTCTATTTTGCTCGTTCGAATAATTGGGATCTCTATAGCTTTAGGCATTTACGTCTTACAGAAGTCAGCACATTGAGTTTGAGCTTTTACGGCACTTACCTATACGAGAGACAAGGTGTCCATTGCAGACATGATGCCAGAATTATCTGCAGACAGGCTCGAAGCATGATCGAAGCCTGTTGGCTTCATACATGCTAGGAATATGTCTGCGGACAGTTTTTGTATAATGGATTAGCAGTGTGATCGCTACTTTAGAGGAAGTCGGGACTTGTTGATGCCTACGCTGTCTCCGAAACTCTCACGTCAGATTAGCACTGAGTGAGCCTCGCGCTTGTTGATTCCACGCTACACTCTAAGAAATGCCTGCGCGTCTACTTACCCGCAAAACACTCGAAGAACCAATCTCTGCCATGTACGAAATCAGCTCAGCGAATGATGAGTCGGAACATCCGTTTAGACCTCAAAATTAAGTCTGCGTTGTGGCATTACGCAATGCAAGCATGACGCTTTGCATTGCGAAATGCCACAGCGCAGTCTTCATTTTCAGGTCTAAACGGATGTTCCGCCTCATCATTCGCAGAGCTGATTTCGTAGATCGCAGAGATTGGCTCTTTGAGTGTTTTGCGGGTAAGTAGACGCGCAGGCATTTCTTAGAGTGTAAGTCTTCTCAGCGTTGCGCTGCAGAACCGAGAGGCGCTTGGATGACGCATTGTTGACTCCCTTTCTCGGTGGGCTCGCACTTTTCCTGGTAGTCTTGTCTCAGGCATCTCGCTATCTTTCTGCAGCCAATGAGAGTACGGCATTGACCGGTAAAAAAATGTCGAAGAACCAATTACAAAGCGCCAACACAATGAGCAACGCCCATCGTTTCTTAAGCGGTCGCTCGGTGACCTTAGGTGACACTGTTTGGACCGACAGCGTGAAAGACGCCGTGGCAAAGTCATTTCCCTCGAATGACTCCCTCTATATATAGGGCGGCAGGCAGCTCGGTCGTCGCTCGTGTTCGGAGACGTGACCTGTCGAACGATTTGACCGAGGCCGAAGGGATTGAGCTCGCGAACGTTGCAGCGACGCCGTCAGTGGCGTACACTGCTCCGCGCGGTGCATCCACCGGTGGTTATAAGATTTCTTTTAGTCAGTTCGGTCGGTCATAAGGGCAGTCGGTTTCGTCCTCCAGTGGTGACGTAGTGTCGGCGTGAAAAAGGCGAACATTTTCATTTTGCCAGAGGCATCCTCCATCCCTTTGACCGGATTGACTGTTCAAACTCTTAGCTATAGTTTGCACCCTGTTGTCCTCGACTGTTTTGAGAGGTTTACTTTTACTTGCCTCGTCTAACTGCGGGGCTACGCAAGAGTGAAATTTCGTAGTTAGATGTTAATTCTAGATAATTCTAGATATTCAGTCCCAGTTTTCTTTTTTTTTTTACACATGAACAGGTATGATGACGATCAATTACTTAAGAAATGGTTTTCTGCGTTACCTCGTCAATTCATTTGACGTTTTTGTGCTCCGGTAATGGACAGGAGATCTGTCAAAAGCACGATGAAACTTATTCGTGTCTCTTTTCTTTTTTTTCTTCTCGTCAATAGCAGAAACAAAAGATATGAAGTAGAAGAGGTCACTTTGACAGACTGACCTCGTCTGCTCCGTGATCCCGCGCGAAAGAGAGCAACACGCTCGCAGGAAACAGCGCGTTGTTTCGGCGGTGTTCGTCTCGGCAGCGTCGCGAGCACGACCAAATTAGAAAGACAAAGCGACCGAGACAGCCAAAAGGGACAACTCCGTCTCTCCGCTGGACCCGGCCGGGCGGGAAGAGAAAGAAACGAGCTCGGTCTATCAGATCAGACTGTCGTTGGGTCGCTTCTCTTGTCACGCCGCTCTTTATGTTTTGTTTCTTACTGCCTCCCCTACTTTTTTTGTTCTGTCATTTTTACGGCGTATCTTGTGTCAGGGCTGCCCGTCCACTGATTGGACGGTCGCTCTGAGGTGTTGCTCGTCGTGTGTCGCCTCTGACGCCTCCGAGGCGTGGGCAGCCGAGATCGACTAGGGCCGACGTGGGAATAATTGATTGGGTCGCGACCATAGCTTGCTCCGAGCAGGAAAGAAAAGGGAAATGGCTAGAGAGAAGACAGTAGAATTAGTGGGGTGTTTTCTGCGGAGCAGTGCTCCAGGGTTGATCTCTTTAATAACTTCTTGGGCACATTCTGGCTCGCTTCCTTTTGATGTACGTCTGCTCGAAGGACAGTCCCGCTTTCAAATTTCTTAAAACGGCTCTTTATAGGCGGTTAAATATATGCATGACGGTTAAGTTGCTCTGTGCAGTTTAACTCAACGAGGCGATGGGTTTCTTTGCGAGCTCAAGACACACAGAGAGAGAGAGAGAGAGAGAGAGAGAGAGAGAGAGAGAGAAAGAGATACTTATATTGGCCATTTCCGCTGAACTACGGATTTCAAACATCTTGTAACCGGGGAAGCACATCTCTATTCCTCATCCTCCGAACACACTGAAAAATAACACAAACTGGGTTCTGAATGGCTTTGCTACCTCATTTGGGAGTCTCCCGAAAATCTCCTTCGGAGACGTCGGAGAACTGAAAGCTGTCTGGGTTAGTTAAAATCGTCCGCATTTATGCATTTTTCTTTGTTGTAATGGTTCGCCACCCATACCGCGTTGCTAATCAGTACGGAAAACAGAGTGAGCAATGTTATTTTCATTTTCATAGCCTTCTCTCTCTCTCTCGCTCGCTCTCCCTCTTTATTTGTGTATGCAATAAAGATAGATCTCTTACCATGACTATTGCGTCCGAATTTCGTCAGTGTGGGTTAACTACACTACCTGTACTGCATCACCGTGAGTGACAGAATAATCCCTTCTTCTTCTGTCGCTGGAAACGCTTTGATCCACTCTCGTGTCTATAATATGTGCGAGGTCATTGTCAAATGTGACTCACCAATCCAAATATTAATAACTGTGTACATAGGGGTACGTCACAAACGTGGCCTAAGGTTTCTCACCATCTTCTTTGATGTATTCTCGGCCTACTATGAAGTTACGGTGGCAGCGGTTCGTCTCGGCGTAACCAAAAACTCAAATTAATATCTAAGAAACATGTTTTTTTTTAGGTATTTATTCCGGAGGGCGTCCCAGACAAAAAGCGGCTGAAGGGCAGCTCGACGGGGTCTGCGAGCAGCCGACGTATGCGCAATTCGGGGCGTCGATTTGCTCCATTTTTGATCTCAAGTGTTAATAATAGCAGCCGATTAAGTTAGTTCTCGTAACGCGATCATGACCGCGCGCATATCGCCAAAGTATACTAACCACTACATGCACCGTTTCGGCTCCTGCGCGTTCCTGCCCGCAGTCGCTGTATCCTTATCCCTGGACGTATACCGATGGCAGTGCCTGATCTCGTATTCGTCACCACCGCTCCTCTTTCCCGCGCTACTTTTTCCCCCTGCTTTTTGCCGACTTTGTTCATTCGGATTTGAGCGATTTTCTAGTCGTATTCCGAGAGCCAGGGTGGCGGAAAATCAGAAGCATCCGAGAAAGAGGCCCGCTGGGTGCGCGTCCTCGGCCTTTACGGGTTCGCCCCGCGGGGCGTGAGCCCGTTCCCTGGGCCGGCGGGTGTCTGCGGTGGCCGATCCTTTCCTCGCGGCCCGAAGGGCCGACAATGGGCCATCCATCTGCCCTTTCCTGACATCACCTGCCTGGACCATTACGACTGCAAAGCCCGGAAATATATCAGGCTCCCAAACCCGCGGGGCTTCGCTCTTCGCCGCGCACACGCGGGTGGGTTCGAGCAATACCACCTTGGAGACAAAGGCCCGCCCATGACGTCATCGTGTGTGGATCACCGACCCGCCCCAAGCGGCAAACGCGCCGAAGCTCGACGAGCGTCGCCGCCAAGATGGCAGACGCGTCCGTCTCGGCATCGCCGCGTGCTTGCGTCGCACTCGTTGTGTGAGACGCCGAAACACGCGATGGCGGCGACGCTGACGCGAGCTAGGCGACGCTGCGTTGATCTACGCGTGATGACGTCTAGAGGGAGAATGGCCCAGGCCTTGTCTTCTAGATGATATTGGTACGAGCGGCTGGCCTCGCTGCGTGGATCGCCATCTCTGTGGCTGCTCGCGTTCTATTTTTTCGCTTTCTCTCTCAGTGTTTATATCTCCAGACTCGAGCGCGTTACTTGCGATTTGTTACTTCGACCGCAACGTATAGGGCGTCATGTCTCGGGAAAATGAACTGTCACGCCCAAAAAAATCGAGAGAAAGTTCTGTCGACGTGACGTTGTTAAGGAGTGGACCACTGACCGAGCGGTCCACGCTCTGGCGCAGGGTCTGACCAATCAAGAGAGACGGAGACGGATGACGAAAACACGAAGAAAATTTAGTTTGGTTGTAGTCGGAAAGTCAGTTACTTTGCATACACTCTGCGCAAATCGCTTCGGTAACACTGGATATAACGCTTACAAAAACAGGGTTCACAAATCAAGGTTTACGGATGCTTAAACAATCACCAATAAACCTACTGCGGTTAACCGATCAAAATATGCTACTTCAAAAAGTAACATCGATTGCGAAAAGTCTCATATCTGGCGTGTCGATGGTTGATGACGTTTCATTGCCCGGTCCGTCCAGGGTGGAGAAGTTCCGGCGGTTGGCTGGCTTACTATGGACGGGGCCCCTTGGCCTCGCACCCGTTTCTTGAGATGGCACGCACGCACTCGATGGGACGCCCCGTCCTGCACTTGGCGTGGGAGTGGGCCAACGCGTCCCAGCTCAGAGCGTGGAGCGACATCTTGCGCTGCAGAACCTCCTGGGTTCGATCCCCACCCTCGCCTGTTTCGATCTGGACGAGTTTCGTACCGGCACGCGTTCGTGTAATCACTACTGCGTGATTCACGTTAAAGACCCAGGTTAGCAGGTTGTACTGCACTGGCTAAATTTCTCCTACAGCTAAGAGACCGGTCACCCGTTGAGGCGTACCAACATCAAGGCTGTACACATGCAATACAATTAAAACCTGGCGTGGGGCCGTTGACAGTGTCTTCGTCGCCCCGCTCGACGACGCGATTCGTGCGTTCGCCTCCGAGTCTCTTCCCGCATTGCCCTTTGTTCTTCACACTCAAACCCAGCTTCGCACACCAAGCGTGCAAATTCCCCTCTCCCAGACGGTCATCGCCCTGCAGGCCTGCCCTTGCCGTTTTATGTGGCACAACCCTTTAACGTTCAGTGACCTCTTGGCATATGTTTTGTGCGTTGTTTGTCTTTGGGCAGGGTCGAAAGAAAACATGCCTCGTAACATTTATGACTGTGGATGTCCCAGACGCGGCCGTCTGCCGCCTATGGCTTCGGGAGTGACCCAGTCTCGGGCAGTGCAGTTCAGAACCGAGAGATATACTCGAACCCCCACCGAGCCAAGACGGGCAAGGTGAGGGGAAGGGAATTACCGAGCGAGGTGCCGAGAGACACTTCCCGCACGCGTTGGGGAATTCGAAGATAGGGGAGGACTCCGGAAAACCAGGCGGCAGTCCACGCGATAGACATTCCTTCCCTGACCTTCGTATACTATCCTTTGCCGTTTTATGTGACATGAACAAGTGCATGGCGTATTTAAGCAGGCTGTTAAGAAGTGACGATGAAAGTATAAAGTGTGTACACAGCGCGACACTGTTTGCGCGAGAAAGCAATCGCAATTTTTTTATTTTTCTGTTAAAATTGAATTGTTGATATAAAATCGACTAATGTATAGCCGAAAGTCCTCATTCGTTACAGTAATCTAAGCATTCAAGTTGGTGTCTGTCAATATTCTGTACAAGAAAAAAGAACAGAAAAGCGTCTATATCTTGTTGGTAGCGCCGCGCAGTGTACGTACAGGAGTGAAAACTTTTTACATTGTTATGATTGAGCCAGGCATCCATCACATCAGTCTGAGGACGACCTATCCGGGGCACTACACCTTCCGTGCTTCTTTTTTTGGCCTCCTCCATGATGGGAGTCATATTCCTTATAATATATGACACGGAGAACTACAAGAACGGACAAGTTTGTGTCGTCTTGTTCGTTATTTTATTTCTCAGGGTTTAGGTTATGAATTATGATGCGCCTAATCAGCTCGCCTGCATACTTTCGCTTCTTGCAATTTAATTTCCTCCCCGAATTGCTTTGTGAGATACGTGATCACCCTTGGCGTATGCTGTCGCCATCAATTTTAACTGCTCCAAAACACGATGTCCTTCTCTTGTGTTCGGCCGTTTAGAAAGGGTCGATTGTGTTGTGTGAATTGAAGGACGTACTTGTGCAACGTGTGTTATCGTGGCTTGGAATGACCCTAGCTTCCACGTAGCTTCCTGCAACATCGGTGACAAATCAAAGACAAGTCAGAATCGCATACAGGGTGATGAGCCCGATACACGTCATCCCCAACAGTACCGCAATTCTAGAGAAGGCAGGCATGTTTATATTAGTCCTGCACGAAACTGGCCTTAGAATTTCGCGAATAAAACTCGAGAAAGACGCTCGGAAGAATCGGGGCGAATGTAAAAACGGGATGCGGGGAGACACGCCGGACCGTTCCGTCTATTAATTCGTTCCGACGTGTTGTAATTCATCGCCAGAGGCCCTTCGATCTAAACGAATGAAATGGAGTTAACCCGCGCGGAAGAAACTGGACCTGCACCACAACGTATACGTAAACCGAGCTCCGTAGTTAGTTGATGGCGACGCGCCCAACACCCGACGCGATAACAGAAACAGAAACGAGCCAGACAGAAGCGATCTGATGTCCGGAGGGTCGTGATTTATCGAGTGGTTTTTGGTTGATAGCCCTAATGTTATTACGCGGGTCGGATTGGGGGAAGGGGCTGGGGGTGCGAACTGCAACAGCTGGATTCTTCCTCCTTGCTTCTTCTATCGTCCGCCTCGGCCACCAGGCGGCGCGCGCTGAAGGCTAATTAATATTTAGTCCTCGGCGCATCGACTACATGACATTCACAGCGCTGATGCCGTCGCGGCTTTCATTACACTAATGAAAGCGTTCGCGTAGCCTATCGGGTGTCTTGCGCCACGACGCGAGTTGGGCGCAGTTTTGACAGGACGACGTCTCGCTGGTTTCGTCCCGCGGTTCGCCGCCCCTACCTAAATACGGGTTTCGATCGTCGCCGATCTCGGCCTCGCTGTTGTCCCCGCAGTTTGGGCGGGGACGCTGTTGGGCGCTGAAGAAGGGGAACAGTGTGGAACTCGCAGATGGGTCGATAGATGGATAGATGGATGGATGGATGAACGTATACGGCTGAACACTATAAATCGAGCGGCGGCTTATATTGAGCCACATAGCTAGTGTTTTCTTTTTTAATGACAGCAGTTAAGTTTTATTAGATGATGATTCAGTTCCGCCTACACTCTAAGAAATGCCTGCGCGTCTACTTACCCGCAGAACACTTAAAGAGCTCAATCTCTGCGATCTAGGGAATCAGCTCAGCGAATGATGAGGCAGAACATCCGTTTAGACCTGAAAATGAAGTCTGCGCTGTGGCATTACGCAATGCAAAGCGTCATGCTTGCATTGCGTGATGCCACAACGCAGACTTAATTTTGAGGTCTAAACGGATGTTCCGCCTCATCATTCGCTGAGCTGATTTCGTAGATCGTAGAAATTGGCTCTTCGAGTGTTTTTCGGGTAGACAGACGCGCACGCATTTCTTAGAGTGTATAGCATTTGCTTTTGGGTCACGCTGTACTATTTGCGTTTAATCTTTGATGGGTTAGAGTTTTCCTTTTGTTTTGGAACGTTCAGTAAATTTGCCTCGAACCTAGCTCTACTTCTTTTAAGTCTTGTGCGAGGTAAGCTAAATATAAAGAAAAGAGAAATGCCGATTGGATGACAGTACCGTGGTAATCAAAATGTAATGTTCCAAAGTAAAAAAAAAAAGTAATAATAAAGTAGGTTTTACGTTGTTAGTTTTTTAGGTGACAATGCTGACAGGTTGCCAGCTTTCGTAACCCGGGGGTTCGCGGGGTGACGTGTTTTGCAGCGGATGGTCCAGGCACTGCAAACAGGAATGCAGCCCTGCTTGATACAAAATTAAGAGCCCCACCAGACTTTTAAATGCCGCTAAATTGAAGATGTTTGTGTCGCTGTGCTGGACACGTCTAACAAGCCGAGTATTCTGCAGGAGTTCCTTAAAATCGAGAAATGTGTTTTTCGGACCTGGAAAGTGACCTATGCATCGCAGAAAGCTCAAAGTCCGTGAGAGTGTGACGCTGGCGGTTGGGATAGAAAAGCGAAAGTTTGAGAACCTGACATTACCTTGACATAAAAAGGTAATTGATAAAAACGAAATGGCTCTTTGAGCCAACGTCCACCTAGGCCTAATATCGTTACAACAAGAAACGACACTGTGGAAACATCTACATCTATTTCAATGAAAAAAAAATTCACAGCAAAAAAATGTTTTGTTTTTTTACAGAAATTTATATTACAGGCACCCACAGTGTTATTTCTTGTTTCGACGATATTAGGCTTAACTGGACGTCGGCTCATACAGAAATTTCGTTTTTCTCAGTTATCTTTTGACCCAGGTGACGTCGTGTTCTCAAACTTTCGCGTTCTATACCGATTGCTAGCGTCACATTCGCACGAAGTTTGAGCTTTCTGCGACGGTAAGTTTATTTATCCGCGCCGCAAAACCCGGTTCTCATTTCTCGGGAACTCCGTATGCTCTCAGAGACTTTCGAATGCAAGTTCTGTTTGTATGAAATTCGAACGGTTTATGTTTGGCGTCGTCAAGCAGTACCACCTACTGGGTGTATCAAGGGGCGGCCAGGCTCTTTAAATCGACCGCAAAATTCGGTTTCTTAACCTATCGCGTTCCGATTTTCTATAGCGTTGGCCACAGGTGGTGCATTTTTTTTATAAAATTCGCAAAGAGCGAGCTTATTCGAGGAAAAAGTAGGGCGCCCTATGGTTTGAAGGCCGGTGGCTTCGCTGCGTTTTCCATAGGAGCTAAGCCTTTTTCTTTTTTTTACTTTTTCCTCAGGTAAGCTCGCTCTTTGCGAATTTTATAAAAACAAATGCACCACCTGTGGCCAACGCTATACAAAATCGGAACGCGATAGGTTAAGAAACCGAATTTTGCGGTCGATTTAAAGAGCCTGGCTGCTCGTTGATACATACACCCAGTAGATGGAGGGAGGAAAAACTTTATTTGTCTTAGGGTGATTAGAAAAAAACAAGGCCCGTGCGCCTCTCCCCCACAAACGTAATCGTTTGTGGAACCAGGCAGCGTAGCTCGCGTCAGCGTCGCTTCCGGCGCGTGTTGCAGCGTCTCACAATGCGGACGCCGCAAAGCGGCAGACGTAACGAAGCCAGAGGCACGCGTTTGCCGCTTTGCGGCGTACTCTCATCGAGGCTTCTGCGCGTCTGCCGCTTCGGGACTCACTAGCGACGACGTAATATGCACAGGCCTTGCCCTCTAGAAGGCGTTTCTTCAAGACGGTGTCAGTCCAGCGATTCTGATCTCCAAAGGTTCTTCTATTTGTTTTCGGAGCGCAAGTTCGTCTGCTTCTTTTGCAGGGGTTGTGGTGACGTCAGAACTCCCTGCTCTGATTGGCTCTGATTGTTGAAGAATAGTGGGTAGACCTCAAGGCAGCTTTTTTCGAGGTCCACCGACTATATCCTTTAATCAGAACCAATTAGAGCTCGGCGTCTTGACGTCACCACAACCTCCGCAAAAGAAGCAGACGAACTCGCGCTCCGTATATGCACCATGCGTCGAGCACGGCTGTTTGTCGCCGGTAGATTTGTTCTGGTGTCTAGTCCCTTGTGACGCACAGTCCTCGCAAAAACCTCACGTCAGATAAGACGATCGGTCACAGCAGCAGGTTCTCCGACTCGCGTCTCCTGCGGCTACAGTGTATAAGCCTTCTCCGGGCGAACAGGGAGCTGTGGAGATCGATCTCGAATTGGGCTTCCTCAACCGCTGGATCTTCCGCTTGGTTGGAGACTCCCCTTGCCGGAATGCGGTGGGCCGATGTTAAGCTCGGTTCTCGTGTTTTGTGTTGGGTGTGTTTGCCAGCTTCTGCGTTCGGTGTGCAGGGAACCGGTAGTGGGGGAATTACGTTCATGCGCATGTGCGTCTGCTCGTGTTCCGGGCGTCACACCAAAGCGGCAGCGCTGTCTGCGGAAATGACAAATGTTACGCACTTCAAAAGAAAGTGTTTTTTTTTTTTTTTGTGCGCGTCCGCAGGGACTACACGTAGTTTGTGAATAAATACGTTAGTTTGTGCACGGCGACTCCATATACCGCATGTCTGGCGGGAGTCGATGGACGCTACGCGAGTTTCGGCTACCCTCTATCCTACTACACGTGCTGCTCGCTGTAGCCGACATGAGATCTGCACTATTGGCTACCTGCGCGACCAAAGGCGTCGCTGTCATCGGCCTTCCACGATTGGTCAAAGGCTCACTATGACGTCTTTAGTAGGATAAGTTCTGCTCTCATCGACGGAAATAAGAGCAAAGTCAGACCCTCAACTCTGACAGTGTTGCTTTAGGAACGTGATGACCACGCTTCCACTGAATGTTTTGCGCACCATCGAGCTTGTCGCACTCTACTAATAATCTCGGTCGTGACGTGGAGGGGAACGAGGACGCCACCGAAACACCTCGTCGTCAATATACTCCGTTCTCCCTAAAGCTGAGACTGCAGCCTGTCACAACCACGAGGGCTCGAGGTCGCTGCTTTGAAGCGTTCTTCGTCAGAACGAGCGCTCGCGCTAGAAATGCACCTCTGAAAGCCAGGAGCGCGGGCTAGCTCCCGCTCGTAGCTTTGGTTGCAGTCTGAGCTTCGAACAAGATTGAGGCCTTCCCGCACATAATTCTGTCATTGCAGCGGACACCGTCTCTCATATGCCGTGTCTAAGCAGTGTGACTAGGGCTTTACGGTAACCCCAAGGTAATAACTTTGGAACGGGGATATCGCACGCCAATCGAATGTGTGGGATGTGTGCGCAGTGTCTCGTTGCGTTTTCCTTGTTTAGCGGTGCGTTTGAGAACTTCATTTGTAGATGTCCGGGTTCCCTTTCACGCGTGGGTGCATACGAACAGGGCTGTTGCGCGCGGTGTTGGGTGGGAAGGTCTGTGGCAGAGGCCAGTGAACTCTCGCAAATGAGATATATCTCCTTTTTGGCCCCGCATGGGAAATCTAGGCGGCGTCGACGGATCGGGTTTTCGCTTTCCGGGCGTACTAACGGACCTCCCGAGGGTTATTGGAAGAACCGGAAATCCCCCCCACTAGCGATAACTTACACCTCGCGGCCCAGCAGGCTGGTGGGATTAATAAGCCGGGGTTCTCGGTTTTCCGCATTAATTGATGGCATTCCTCGCCGCGTGAAGCCTGATTTCCGCCTTCCTGCGTATTCCTGTCAAACCGCGTCAGGAAGTGTTGGAAACTTATGAGCGTCTACTATATACGAAGCTGAATTCGACGAGTGTGACAGAAGTTGAAATTGGTATGATAATGTTGTAGAAATACAGTGCCTGTTTCGCAACTTTAACCATAAAGTTCGTAAAGTATATTTAGAGAAATAAAATCAACACGACAAAATTTATTAACGTGAGCACACCTTTCTTTTCTTTTTTTTTTCCCCCGTTGTTATTTGCAGGAGTCGTTGACAATGCGGTTTTGGTTTCGTTCTGGTCGCTCGTCCTCATCGCTGTGATCCCGCAAAAAGGCGCATTCTGACACCTGGGCGGGTGCTACCTGGGTGTTGTCTTCTGTTTCAGCGGAGATTCTGTTTCAGAGATACGGTGAAATGGCAGAAATTGAAGTTCTCACTTGGGAAAAGATGGAAGCCTCAGTGCTCCGGTAGTGTTTCCTTCCAGCGTGAGCATGTTGACAGAAATTAGGGAGTTTTCGTAGATCGTTTTCGCCGTCCCGCAACGCTCTCCGCAACCCGCTACGATACCCGGAACTCTACAGTCGAGGCCATCGGCGCGCAGGCGCAGTAGCGGCTTCTTCGTTGTGGAGTGCTTAGCGGAGGGGGAAACGCGGTCTACGAAAACTCCCTATTACGCCGCGCTGCGAAATAGCATTAAACTAAATATACACGCGAGCATCGGGAAACCGCGTAGTCAAGCAGGTGAGCTTCTCTCGGGTCAAGACAGTCACCTGTGACCAGTGTTGTAGGCGTTACCGAAAAAAGAAGTAACGAAATACATGACTTGTTACTTGCAAATAAAAGGAACGCGCTACCGTTACGTTTAAAAAGTGAAGCACGTTACTTTTGCGTTAGTTTTGTTTTTATGCATTAAGACGTTTTACTTTTTTACGTTACATGTATGCATAAGCGCGATATTTCAAGAAACATTATGTCCATTCAGAAACTGAACATAAATACCTTATCTTTTTAACGGTTCCACCTAAATACTCGAAAAAAAAACACGCAAAAAACACCCGCAAAAAAAAAAGACTAAAAAATGTATATAGCTTGGCGCCTAAAACACAAAAATTGTAAGTTTTTTTAAGTCTTGGGAAGAATATGTAACGAGTAACGTAACTACGTTACACGTTACTCAAAATAAGTAACGGAAGTACGTTACCCGTTACTGTTTTGAACAGGTCTTCAAATAGACAAATAATTCGTTTTTTTGTTTTTTTTTCCCCTTTGCGATTACGGAGCGGAATCGCCGTATTTCGGGGGAAGGATGCGTATTTTCGTTCACTTGTAGATCGATAAGCAATGTGAAAAATACAAGCGGTAAATGCTTTCAACGTAAAAACCGTTGCACTGCTCGTTTACACTTTCTTTTGCTTTCATACTGACACTTTCTCCGTCCAACCACGCGCAGATTGGACACGGATGCTGTCGCAGCACTCCCGTCCAATCTGTGCACTGGCCTCCTCTCAATGACGTGGAAACTCCAGCGCTCTGGCCTTGTTGTCTAGGACGCGTCGCCGAAGCACGCCAAAACCACCTAGAAAACAAAGGCGTGCCCATGACGTCATCGTTAGTGGCTCCTCGACCCGCTCCAAGCGGCAAACGCACGCGTCTCTTCGTCTCCGCTTGCTAACGTCGCGCTCGCTATGTGACGCTGCAACACGCGTTGCCGGCGACGCTGACGCAAGGTAGGCGACGCTATGTGGGTCCTCTAGTGATGACATTTGGGGGGGGGGGGGGCTGGAATGGCTCAGGCCTCGTCTTCTATAGCTGGCATTGCGCGGGCCCCTAAAGAAGAGATCCGTCTTCCGCGGCAGCCCCGAGCCGCGAGCGTGAAGTCGCGTGTCGTCCTCGTCGTCGTGACGCGCGTGAGAACGCGGAAGCCCCCGTCCCGCCCATCTCCGCACCCCGGGCCAGAGCCTCGGGGTGCGGCCCCGAGGAAACCCGTCGCTCGTCACTGGGTTCCTGACAGCAAATTGGGACGTCGGCACGCTGGGCGGGGCACACGCGCCGTGCCCGAGCTCGCCCGGACCGAAGACGACGTCGCTGCGACCCGCGGGGCTCGGTGCAGGGCGCGGTTCCCGGCGGCGGTCGCCAGGGCGAGGTTTGAGCCGCGCGGCGCGCTGGGCTGATGGCAGGTCTCGCTTTCCTCGGCCGAAATCTGAGAAGAAACAGGGCGGACGTTTGCTGCCTTCTCGTCCTCGAAGTTTTCTTGTGTTGTGACCAACGCTACTATACACAGTTGCAATGTTTTCGAATCCACAGACCAGCGTGCGATCCCCACAGCATGCGCTTGTTGGTCGCTTTGGAAAGCGAGCAAATCGTGCGCTAAACTCACAAACGCTGAAAATGGAGCCGGCCAGAAGCCCTCTCTTTGCTATATTCTGTATTCCCGAAGAACGTTTTGTTGCTACGCGATCAAAGCTATGCGGCCATGGGTGCTTGCGCACCTGGAGCAGGGTATGCACTTGGGCTAGTTGCTGATCCATGTTTTTGCCGATGGGTGCTTGCGCACCTGAAGCTCCGATTAAAGCTGCACAAGCGCACTCTTCACTTCTGAAGTGCTGCAGAAAGTTATCCGCGAGTATTTTACACCCTTCTAATTTTTTGCGAACGCGGAGCACAGCGCGCGGTCTTCATTAGGATCGTGTTCCGATCTTCATCTTTGAGGGAACTAGGAAAACGGAATTCGCTTCGGCTGTTGTTTTTTTTAACTTGTTTTACTGCTCACCGGGTTTAGACAATAATTACCATTTCATAGTCCCACACCCAGAACGTATTATTACATCTATCACGGGCAACGTCAAACATAATGGTATACTGGTTCAGTTCGTATTACATCGGGGAAGCATCGGCATACGCCATGTAAATTTACTCGCTCGTATACGCGGTGTTCGCATTTCGATTATTACCTGCTTCCTCGATCTCCCAGCCGCGGGAGAGGGGGGGGGAGTGGTGCCACCCCCCCCCCCTCCCTTTAACATGGTAGTCGGGTATGCCAGGGAAAGCGAATCGTACAATAAGTCCCGGTGTCGTTACTGCTCGATCGACATTAAACCCTCTTCATTATTATTATTTTTTTCTTCCCTTTATATTCGTTCAGCGTGCATGTGGAAATATTGACCAAACTGCGGACGGCAATACGCGTCCGGCCTTCGCGCGTACCGGCAAAATTGAAATTGCCGGCGGAAATCACTTTGCACCTGCGTCGCCTGATGACTTTTGCTTCGGCTCCGGCTCGGGCCAACCTATTAACGGCTAGCGGTTTGCCGAGGCTCTTAATCTTTCGTCGAGGCCGCGCTTTCCCGGCCGGCGTCGTCGACGCTGCCAGAGGGCGTGGCTCTGTTTGGAAAGCTACTTCCCAAATGGAGCAGCCATTTTTGTTTTTTTCGTGCGTGTGTGGAAGCGAGTCGGAGGGGGAAGAAATTTGCGAGGATTAGCGCGCCGCTCCCAGCTCCCCGTAAATGATTGCATTTTCCGCCGTCGCGACGTTTATTAGAACCCCGCGCATGGGGAAACGGGGGCGGAGAGAATGAACACCGCGAGAAGGATTCCAAATAGTATCTATTCTTCGGGCAACCGCCGAGCCACGCGTGAAAGTCGCGTACGGTATGGTGTAGGGTTTAGTGTTGCGGTTCGTAGATGGGAGTCGTGTGAAAGGCCCGTTTGCGGTAGCCCCCTTTCTCACACTGCTCACAGATCGCACAAAAGGCGGTCTGCGGACAGTGGTAAGTTTTAGGGAAGCGTTCTTGCTCATCCGATACGGTATACGATGGGCCCTCCGGTACGAACTGCGCATGTGCGAGTCTTCTGGGGTAGCGCATGCGCAGTGCGTACCGGAGGGCCCATCGTATACCGTATCGGATGTGCAAGAACGCTTCCCTAAAACTTACCACTGTCTGAGACCTTCCTTGTATGCCGTATGCAGGCATGTTGGAAAGCATATATGAAGCTGCTTCGAATATGCTTCAGCCTTGTCCGCGGATAATGCTGTCATGATGTCCGCGGAGAAACTCCGTGTCTTTCGTGTGAGCGGTGCGATTGCGGCTTTCGGTGATGTCGTTGGGACGCCTTAGCGCACCGTTGGGTCGATCGGGACGCGTATTTGGTACAGCGTGTGGACTAAGGGGATATTCCTGCGCCCCCGTTGCTCCAAAGGACGCACTCTGCAAGCTTTTTCCCATTACACTTTAAGGCCCGGTTCCTAGATGGTTGCAACGGTAACGGTATTACGGTAGCGCTATGCTAGAACGGTGCTGTTAAATGGCGTTTTTGGCGGGCAGGGTATTTCCAGAACCCCATTTCACACTTTAATAAGAACGCAACAACGACAACTGAGTTCTGTTTTGTCAAAATCAGCGCAGCTGGATTTTTCCACCTTTCTTTTCTTAATCGCGGGCTATGATGTAAACAGATTTCCCGAATATTTGAAGGTCGCCAAGCTTCCGAGCCATAATTTGACCATTCTGGAAAATAATACCATCTGAAACGTATGTCTCGTGGACGAAACACGACATATTTTTATTTCTGTTTTAGAATACCAACGCAAGCTCCGGCGGAACTGTTTTTAAGAAAATGTTTTCCGATGCTTCCGCACAGTTCGTGTTTTGATCGCTAGATGCTGCAAAGTTTTAGCGCTGTCTCCAATACATAAGTACACCCTCACCCAGATCTTCTGGCTCCACAATAAAGCTAGGAAATCACCGAAGGACAGAAATAGGGAGCTGTAAAAATGAACTCAGCAATGTATTCGTTAGCTCATAGGGCATTCGCGCCACCTTGGGGTCAAAACACAAAGCTGTCAAAGCAGGTCGGACATTTTTTGCCTGTGGTCGCAGTTTCAACCTCTGGACTTCTTTTTGGAGAATTAATTGCTCCTGGTATTCTACTAGAATAACATCGAAAATCGTCCGAGCTTCCGGTAGTGCGTAATAATCACTACTACTACTCTCAGCCAAAAGGACATGCATAATACGACATCATTAATTATATTTATGGTCTTAAGTTGCCTTGACGTTCGCGAATGCCTTGTCACGCTTATCATTGTTAATGGTCGTAAACAGACGGCCCGTGGTTTTTAGCAGATCTGTGATTGTGTTGTACTTGTATAATTTCCTTCGGATGTTACATATAGAAAGAGATAAGAGATGTTGGATTTGAAGAAATCAGTACTCATAAAAATGACGCCGGCTACTCCACAGCAAGAAAGAGAGAGAGAGAGAGAGAGAAAGAGAGTGAGGAGATGAAGATAGAAACAAAGAGAAGGAATAAACACAGGAGCGAAACAAAAATGAATGAGTGCTATAATACTTTATCTAGTATACTGCGAGTGGCACATACGCGGAAGTCGAGATGAAAAAAAATTACCGAATGGGCGCTCGTAAATTTTGTGTTCGGGATCGTTGTCACATTTCCGGCCATTATGCGGTGTTCTTTATTCGTCCCAGGATACCTCGACATATATTTACTGAAATCTAGAAAGATGTTAAATAGTCCTAGAGCGAGCCGAAGCTGCCTCGCGCCTGCTTTGCATATGAATGGCGAGAATGCGGATTAATGCCTCTCTTTAATCGTCCTGTTCTATCTGTTGCAGTTTCTCAACTGGTCTTGAAGGAAACTCCGAAGAGCACAGACTGTGACCGGCCCTGGGTCAGGGCCCGGGTTGGCCGGAGGGACGCCGATGGCGTCCAAGTTGACTTTGAGATCCTGGTAAGTTCCCGGTTGCTGCCTTGTGGTTGTGTGACTAAGTACCGCGTTGATGATGGGTGGCACTTTTAGTGGTTTGGTTCTCTTTTCTGCCACTATGCGGAGCGCATGGTCGTCTGCTTCTTGAGCAGGGGTTGCAGTGGCGTGAGAAAGCCGAGCTCTGATTGGCTCCGATTGGAAGGATAGTGGGTATAGACCTCGAGGCAGCTAGCATTCAGGTCTACCCACTATCCTTCCAATCGGAGCCAACCAGAGCCCGGTGTTCTGACCTTAGTGAAACCCCAGCGCAGAAAGCAGACGAACTTGCACTCCGTATAGTCACTGACAAGGCGAGAACGGCAGGAAGAGGCTTCAGTTGTCCAACCTCCAGCGCGAGCTTGCTACCTTCGACAACGCTTGGGCATCTCGTGCACCTCGAGCGCGCACGCGCGCAGCGGAAGCACGGCGGAAGGCATAGAGCGCACGCTGGAAGCCGGGCGTTCGGAAGACATGCCCTGCAGTTCTCATTCTGTCAATAATTAAAGATTGTGTAAAAGAAAAAAATCTGGGAATCGTTTAATAGAAATATTTGAAGGTCGCATTCAAAATATGGTCTCAACAATATTTACAGTTTTATGTTTTTATTTAATTTAGTTTATCCTGCAACGCAAAACGTGATGCTTGTCGAACCCATCAGAGCCCTGCCGGCTTACTGCGTGAAATTATAAAGTAATTTATAGGTAATGACATCACTTTTCAAAAGTCAAGTGTGGCCGGCAACGCCATTGCCAGGTAACTCATGGGATATCGAATTCGTGGTGCTTATACTACATCTCTCAAACATTTGCGGTGCAGACAAGGGCATGGGCACGAGCGCGTGGCTTTGGAAAGCGCCTCCTATGCACGAGTTCTCGTACAAACAGAAGCATTCCGCTGAGGCTATAGGCTCACGCGCCTCTGCCTTTGTCTTTACTGCAGACATTTGTGAGATAGTGTATAGTGGCACTATTTGCGAAATTGAATTATATTTAATTCCTGTTGAAAGGAGGCAATCTAAAAGGAAATGGGATTTCAGAGTGCTTGAATGCGATCGCAGACCACTCAATCTGTTCTTAAACAAGTGTTTTTTTTTTTGCTTGTGACTTTTTTATTTTATTTGCCAAATAAAACAGAAGTGAAATCTCAAGATTAAGTTTTTATCCTCCAGCTTTGTTTGCTAGACTCCTATCAACGCTTGAAGCTCAACAGGGCTGCAGGTTCGCGGGCGTTGTTTAACGCCCGCCTTTCCCAAAAAAAAAAAAAAAAGGGAAAGAAAAGAGAGCACGTTTCTTTTAGACACAGTTTGTGATGCATACCAGCCATATTTAAGAATCGGATACCCGAACCTCAACAAGCTGATACCCGATAAAGACAACTACATTGGGATGAGTTAGTGAGAAGAAGAATCCAATAAACTGGCAGGGCGTTCCTGGGATATTCCGGGGCGCGAGGAGCAAGGAGACACGCCCCTCCTTTTTGCTTTTTTCTTATCTTTTTATTTTCTTTCATAGCGGGCGAATTTGTCAGTTGCGTCGTCGGAGAGTGTGTCCTCGGCCAGAACACGTGCCGGCTCGTAACGCTAGCCTGGTTAATCGGCTGTCGGCGTCGCCCGACCCGCGTCCCTAACCCGCAGCGTTGCTCGGACAGCGAGGCAGGACGCGCATACCGCCCCGCGCTGTCGCACAATGGATGGGCCTCAGCTGAGTCCCCCCTCGTGCCTGGACAGTCGAGACGGATGCGTCCCGCGACTGGCCCATAAATAAAGGGCACGCGCGGGCCGCCGAGTCGCGCCGCAGGACCGACCACTCCGAGAGACCGAGGGCTCCTTTTCCAGTGTGCCTAGATAACAGAGTAGTTCTAACTGCTCAGTCGCGGTCACCACGTCGTTTACGCGGAGCGCCAGTTCGTCTGCTTTTTTTGCAGGGGGTTGTGGTGACGTCAGAGACGACGCCGAGCTCTGATTGGCTCTGATTGAGGCATAGTGGGTAGACCTCAAAGGAA
The DNA here is from genome assembly GCA_037355805.1 of Ixodes ricinus. Classification (NCBI taxonomy): domain Eukaryota; kingdom Metazoa; phylum Arthropoda; class Arachnida; order Ixodida; family Ixodidae; genus Ixodes; species Ixodes ricinus. The sequence goes on along the minus strand of JAZHYW010010921.1, from coordinate 548,370 downwards.
GCTGCCTTGAGGTCTACCCACTATCTTTCAATCAGAGCCAATCAGAGCTCGGCGTCGTTTTGACGTCACCACAACTCTTGCAAAAGAAGCAGGCGAAGGCTGTGTTCCTAAATTTACTCGATCCGACTCCGGAGTAAAGGTTTCGTACCGTGGCGTTTCAAAACTTACACGCGCTTACTCGAAGATGTCAGAACTCGCATTCCAGAATCGGGTTGTTTACACCGGAGTGATTGCTCACGCTACCCTCCTCGATCGGTGGGTAACGTCGGATCAAATCGAGTAAATACGTCACGTGATCTGTTCGCCGTCTGCTCGTCTTCTGCTTTCTGCGCCCACAGCCGTCAAAGCTCGTTTGCTTCGTTGGCTTTGGTGGCAGACGCTCGAAATGACAGAGAATCAGCTGCAGCCACCTGCAGCTGATTCTCTGCACCAAATATGCACCAACCAGCACCACCAAATATGCACCAACCAGCCTCTGCTGCGCTGTGCGCTGCGCGAGCACAGCGCAGCAGAGGCTGGTTGCACTATTTCTCCGCGGGGCGCGGTGCCGTCGGGGCCGCGAAACGCTCCGATTGCAAACCGAAACTTAAAAACCCCGTCGAATTTGTGCGCTTTTTCAGAAAGCCGTAAAACGCTGCGCGTGCCTTTTATCGTTCCGGAATTTGTTGATTTAGTGTTTTTCCATGATGCTGAGCAATTTTCTAATTGAAACCATGCCCTTAAACACAATATTCAAAAAAGTGAATTACGCAAAAATAATTAACAATCAAATTATCCCAAACTTTAATAATTTTCCTAAATGGGTCCCTGGCTATGCCCTGGCCCAAAACCATAACGACACAAGTTTTTTTTTTTTTTTTTTTGCGACGCGTAGTTTTTGGAATATCGAATTTGTCCACTTTTTGTGAAAGACCCTGTGTATACTCGTCACACCAAGAAAGAAAGAAAATTTCGCGCATTATTCATGCGCCGCTCGAAGTAGTTCTTACGATATTTGGTTCTCGAGAGAAGAAAGCACGCTATTTTGCGTCTGCAACGCAAAAATCTTGTAATATAAAAAAAAGAAGAGGCGAATTTAGGATGCAGCTTCATATATCTTAATTCCCACAGGCGAAAGGGAAAACTAGTAACGTTCCGCGAGGAGCCGGACTACTTTTATTGCGGTTCTTGCGGTGAATGCGTGCGCTTTTTCTTTTTTTTTTTTTCGCCGCACAGTGGCTCCCTCTCTGGGTCAAGGATATATTTTTGGAGTCCGTTCACATTAGATAGTTTTAGAACAGGGGGCCTCAACGTTTGGGTTCCCCTAAGAAATTGGGGGACACAAACGCAACAAGATTGGCGTCGACGGCTTATAGAATAGGGGTTTCGCAACGCAGCGTGGCGCGCTTACGTTTCCAGCTTGCAGCGCCAACGCGACTAACGAGCGTAATATTCAAAAAAGAAAAATATTAAAAAAAGTAAAACATATGCGCTTAGCAAGTACTTTTGGTTTGCAAATAATAGTAAAATTGAATCCCAATCAAGCCGGCTGAAAGTAGAGACGATCTAAACTCGGTATAAATGTTGTTGGCTGTATGCAGCCAAAACAATCCGATCCGTAGCGCTCTAATTTGACGCTCGTTCTCAGATATTTTTGGGCGTTCGGGTGCGCTTTGATTGTCTGTCGCCGAAGATCTAGTCCTTTAATTGTGCCTAAACTGAAACGAACGCGAGCAAGCATACTCATGCGAGCAGCTGCTCTATTTAGATCTGAGCTGGAGCAACTTTGAAGCCTTGAAATACTTGTTTTTAAGCTGGCAGGTCTCGTGCACACGAACGAAATCCACTCGAGCCACGGAGTAAAAATACGTTGCCATGTCAACGGTTTCTGCGTCTCTTTAGGCTTAGGAACGACCAGAATCACGGACGATCTTTAAAATGGGGCGAGCCCACCACTCATTCTTTGTTACTCAAGCGAGATAAAGCGAAGCTAAAGCAGGCTGCACCATTCACTGGCAATGTAACTGGCTAATACTGTAGCGACCATGACGAATTAGCTCCGAAGCGAGCGGAAAGAGCGCCGCCATGTTTGCCGCCGCAACCCGGCCCCAAACAATTGGGGGCCCCACGCTATTTCTCGAATTTCATGTTGGGGGCAAGCGCCAACCCAAAACCCAAAACGGAGTTTGTGTTCTGCGCATGCGCAGTGATAAGCCCCTATTTCTTTGGGGCCCCCAGCTTTGGGGACCCCAGCTGGAGCCCCAAAGAATAGGGGTCGCCAAGTTTAGAATAGGGGTCCCCAAGTTTTGGGTCCCCCTATTCTAAAACTCTTTATTAAAGTCCTACCGCGACCGGCGCCACAATATTTGGGAGCCAATCAAGGAGTGCGAAAAGTGCATCATCATGGCGCTCATCTTTATGCGTTTCCTGTCGCCGTGCTACAACATTTCGCGCGGTGAATGCGCCATAATTTTGCGCTTTTTTTTCCTTCTTCTTTGCGTGATTGGCGCTGCTTGATTGGCTTTAACGGATCGTAGTATTGGCTGCGGTCGGACATGGGCTATCTCAAATTCCGTACGATTTTCGACTCGTTCTTTCTTTTTTTTTTTTCTCTCGTATATCTGTTAAAGTTTAAAGAGCTAGGTCGTTGAACTCCTCGTAATCGAGTCGGCCGTTCCGCGACAACACGCTCAGTTTTGTCACTTGCTTAGGTTTATGCATTAGCCTCTGTCTTTTTTACACAAAATCATTTTCTTTCTGTTCACACGTTGTGAAATGCCAGTGCGTTTGCTCCCACTCATGGGAGAGTGATAGAGAGAAAAAAATTATTTACAACGTCCGTGTCCGGGCAGTGGGGACTAGAGGGTGAGATCCCTCAGGGCTGTCTCAGTGGGGCACCGGTGGTACCAGCCGGAGCCTGCTGGAGCTGTCGTGCAGGCCGGGGGGTCCCGCACGTGGGAGATGTGCAGTGCAAGGTGCGGCCAGAGGATAGGACGGAGGTTTGCAGGGGGAGCAAACCAAATCTCTCAGGTAAAGAAAAAAAAAAATTGGGGAGGGGGAGAGGAGAGAGTGGGGAGATTGGCGGGCGCGAGGACATGACCATTACGTGTGTTTCGACTGTCGAGTCGGGATAAGCGCCACAGACCTGACAGTGAGGGGTGCCGTGGCGATTATAACGTGGTGTGTTATGAGATCGCACGGAAGGGAAAGTGTCTGTGCCTGGCGAACGAATGCACCCTCGCGGCGTGTTACGTTGGATAGGAGGGCCTGGAGGGGGAAGAGGGCGGTGAGACAGTCGGAGATCCTTCGGGCGTTGTCGTCGAGTCTTACGATGTGCTGCGCGCTCCTCCAAGGGTCATGGTTCAGGGTAGCTCGCAGACTGATTTGCGCGAGCGAGGGCGCGGGCCCTTTCGTCCTAATATCCCTCGGCGTCCGGGGAGCTCACGATAAGTCAATTATGTGACCTACGTTGGAAAAACGGCAAATGGACCTTTTCCGAGAAGCGTTCTGCGCACGCGCGAGCGCCCGATGCCAAGCGGCGGAAGTTGAAACCAAAAATCGAGGAAATTCGGAAGGAGGCTGTAGATCAGCGAGTAGAAAACGTAATTGCAGCATACATATAATTGTATTACGCAAAAAAAGAAAGCGGACGGAAAGAATAACAGGACGTTTAGGTGGACGCCACGGATGCCCCACTTGGACGGCGCGTTGGGCACGCCCCGCTGCTCAGAGAACGAAGAAACTGGTAGCGTAGCTCCCATTATCGACTGGTAGCGCAGGTAGGTCCCTTCCTCGATTTTTAGTTCGTGCAGCCACCGCCTGGTGCCGTCGGTATGTGAAAAAGGTCCATTATAAGGCGTAAAATAAAATGGATCGAAATATGCAGACTGTGCCACGGCGTCATGAACGGGAAACGTCATACTCAGTGCCGACTTTATTTTACTCAACAGATGTTTATTGGCCTCGTCATTTTACGTTACGCTTATGTGCACCTTTCCCGATATTATCACTCAGGCGGAAAATGCTGAGTCACTGGGTTGTGTACGCACGCGGCGTCCGATGTTCCGGTGAAGAGAGCTACGACACGGTCCCAGGACCCGTTCAACAGCCCCACGAAACAGAGATGCCAGCGCGCCGATGGCGCTTTTACAGCGAAACTGTTTATAGCTAGGGTTCCGTGGATTTTTCATGTGCGTCAACAAAAACTCGCGCGCCCTCTCTTTATCGCCGATCCAAGCGCCTGCGTGCTTTAGTTTCCTTCCGCTGTACCGGGGTGGCTGTCCCGTCGCGCGTGTCTAGTTTCCTCCGGCTCCTCGGGGCGGCGATAGTTCGTACGTTCGTTCAAAATTCAGTGTCACGTCTGTGTCGCGTGCTAAACAGCTTCGCTTGCCATCCACCTTCACAGAGTAGAATGGCTCATGATTTGTTTTTTAGAATGGCTTGTAAGATGCAGCGATTGGTACTTCCCAAAGGCTTTGCAGGAACGCCCGAGGATTGGTATGTATCTGCCGAGGGAACGATCCAGAGTCAATATATAGTCCACAAAGCTGACCAAAACCAAGCTCGCTTTTTTCTTAAGTTTGATGTTTTAATTTAGATTATAACGATTTTGTGCAGACGTATGCGAACCTAAATGGTCCGCTCTTTCATCTGTTGCTTCCCTCCCCCGCATGAATGCCCCGCCGTCTCTTTGTGGTACCAGGGATCATTCATTTGCGGCCCGGCCTCCATTGCGTCTCGTACATCACCCTTACTCATCCATTTACGATGTTTGCAGAAGAGCCCTCCCAGTCTTTTTCGACACGCCATTCATTCCTCCTTCATGAATCACCCGCCCCGCCGGAACTCCAGACGTCAGGTCCGGCTGCACGTCGCTTCGCACAGGCAATGGTTCTGTTTCTTTCGAGCAGACTTGTACGGCGCTCATCACAAGTAATCAAATGGCTCGTAATCATTTACTTTTGGGAGTGAAATTTTAATCCTTTGAATATATTTATTAGCAAGTAATCGCGCGAGAAATCCGGTTACTTTTGGAAGTACCAACTTGACTTGTGGCCGTTAATCTGTTTCCTTCCCTTTCTTCAAGGCTGGGAAACTTTGAACAAGTTTCCTGCCAAGGAGCCATCGAACCGAGTCTTCACAAAAGGGAGGTTCATCAAAATTAATGGATTACAAATAAAAGTAGTTTATAATTCGGTGATTCTAACCCAATAATGAACCGCACGAAAGATCCGTTTTCAAACTAGCAGTCGTTTTGAAAGTCTTAAATAATCGGAAAAGTAACGGTCACTTTCTTCAAGTAACCGCTGATTACTTTGCCTCTGAAGTAATTAAGTCATCTAATAGCATACTTTTTAAACTAAAAATAATTGTAATCGATCTTTTCTTTTTTTCTAGTAACGCGTACAAGACTGTTTGCAGGAAGGTTCGCACGCCATATACCTTTCGATTCTCCGTACCTTTTGCTGAAGTAAAATCGAAGTTAAGGAAAAGTTTTAGTAGGTCGTTTCGATGACTCGGATAATTATGCCCGATGCTCCGCCGACGCCTTTGCGCATGCATTTTTGTATCCGTTCTTTCAGGCGGCGTTTTGTTTTCCTCACACTCGTCGTTTCTCTTCATCGCTATGGCGGTTAGCGGCGCGGCATCATTGTGTTCATTAGAAAGTCTTAGCGAGTCGTTCCCACGCGAACGGTTCGCCCTCGAATGCATCGGCGACGCCACTGCGCATGCGCGCGCGAGTCGTTGGGGGCGTTGGGAGGCTCTTCTCATTCGTTTCTCCCATTCCGGCCCCTGGAGTCGTCACCGCAACACAGCCAGCACCGCTCGCGACTAGGGTAAAAAAAGATGGTGGTCGGTTTGGTGACTGACTCCGCCGACCCAGCCAAGCGTTAGGCTTAGGACAACGGGAGGCGATTTGCCACGCTCTTACTGGGCTTCATTTGAGAGGTTCAGCCAAATAATTTCGAGGACTGCTCACAATGGCAAGCGATCGTGTGTGGTGTAAATTACGCGTCCTAGTAAATTTTTGCAACTTGCGAGCAGGCTAATTGCAGTGGCGACCGCGAGCAGACGATATAATTTGGTCGACGGCACACAACGTGAACGATAGTTCGAGTTCAGGATAACGGAGACGCAACCCCTACCTTTGCGGTCGTGCGGACACTTTACTCTATCTAGCTTCGCTGGTCTCGAAATTCCGACCGGTAAATGTTACGTCAGCCGTCTGGTTTACATCAGTCGTACGCCGGAAACACTAGCTGCCACGAATTTACACGCCACAGAACGTTTCACGTGTTTACTAGAAGATGGCGCTGCCGATAAAACTTAATCACCATCATCGCTTGGTTGCGCCAGTTTCACGATTCGCTAAAATAAAGAGTTTTAGGGAAGCGTTTTTGAACATCCGATACGGTACGATCGGCCCTCCGGTACAAACTGCGCATGCGCTACCGCAGAAGACTCGCACATGCGCAGTTCGTACTGGAGGGAAAATTGTACCGCATCGGATGTGCAAAAGTACTTCCCTAAAACTCTAATATGTCAAATTTCGCGTCCAATTTCACGGAACGGACGAGCTGCACGGTTCATATGTGCTGGAAAAACGAAAAACCGTGTGCTCGAAAAACGACTCGCTAAAACTCCCTATTGATACAGCGGTGTTCTTCGTCTGTGCAGATATTGACTACAACGTTCATCATCGCCAGGTTCAGTGTCTTGGATCAGGGTGAGACGCGAGAAAACGCGTTGGATGGCGGTTCCAGTTTGAGCGCACTGGAAGTTTCTAGAGACCATTTCACAACTTGCCTGCGGCGCTAAGGCTCGCAGTCGCGGCGGAATATCCATGCCTCTGCTCTAGTGGGTAAAGAAACAAACACAGAAGGTCGAGCCGACTATTCGAATCGGAAATCATTCCCAAAGTACAAAACTAAATTTGAGGAACTCGCACGATTTCCTCGGATGAGAAGTTCTTGATTCCACTGATACCGGGAAAGCAGAGCAAATCCGGACTCGAGTAGCGGTAAGAAGAATAAGCACCGCCCCGACAAGAAAGCACGACGTCTCGGAGCATCGGATCCGCATCCTCGGATTCTCCTGCCGTCGTCGTTCGTCTCCGCGCGCGTAGTCGCGTGTCGGCTTGCCCGGTCTCTTGACGTGAGCCTCCAATTCATCACTTTTTTCCGGAGGCAGGTTCTTAACCCCGCAAATCCCCGGCGGCATAATGAGACCGGGCCCGGGTCAGAGTGCGTCGGGGCCAACCACTACCGCGCCTCACGACGCTGCTTCCCGTAGCACGGCGTGCGGGCACACCGCTGCGTCCTAAGATGAACCGCGAACGACGCTACGGACCACCTGAACCAATCAGAACCCGCGAGCGCACCCCACGTGACTTCCCGATCGGACGATCCGATACGCGGGGCGTTAGATCACGCGGCTTGATTCTGGGAGCTGGATTGGCTCGCGTTGGCTGGTAGGGTTCCAGTTTAGCAAAACAAAATGTAGTACTCGATTTTTCTTTTTTTCTTTTTTGCGTTGGCGTGGTGCGTTCAACGTGTTCTGATCCGGCGTCAGATTGCGTTCTCCGCTGCCGCGTAGATGGCGGATGCGCCTTAATTTATCACGGGGTCGCACCCCCGGTCGCTTCCCCCTTTTCTGCCGAAGCTGCTCCGCTCTCTTTGCTTTGGCGTCGCCGGTCGGCCCTCTTGATTCTTCTTGTTCCTGTACGGCGTCACGACTCGAGAGGACGGCGCCTTCTTCCGCCTTCGTCGATGGGTGGTTTTCGTTCGAAGACGGCCCAGTCTCTACCTTTTTTCGTCGTTCAAATGTGCCGGCTGTACTTTTGTTTCGTTATTTTCATCTGAAACATACAGAACCGGGCAAAATTTTATTCCGCATACCAAAACCCTTTTGTTCGCAATCGTACCATAAAAGCGACGACTTTTCTTCATGATCTCTCATTCGCAACTTGGTGCAGTAACTTTCGGTAATATTCACGTTACACACTCTTTTTCCGCTCGAAAGTGCATTGCTTTCTTATCTCGACCCTTATCCCCGTTAAACAAAAACAGACGCTGTGCCAGGATGCGTATTTGTAAACGGTGGGCGACAGGCGGCATGGCAACGCCGCTCGCTCCTCATTGGCTGCTCCTCAAAGATGACGCTGCGTCGTTACACATAGCAACGCGCGGTTGCCTTTCCTTTCACGCCGGGTCTCACCCACCGTTTACAAATACGCTGCCGGGATTGAGGGTTCGTTTACGTCAGCTTCCTCGCAGGCTGCGCGAAAACATGGGGACAGCGGGCGAGGGACAAAAATACAGTTCGCGCTGTCACTAGTCTTTGCGGGTACACGAGCATGCCGTTTAACGTGCACCGTCCAGTCCAACGTCTCTTTCATCAGTCATGACTCGTAAGTGGCGTGCATTTAAGTAATCCCCGTTCGTCTGTTTCACAATTTGCCCGCCAGGCGGCGAAACTTTTCGTTGCACATATCGACAGGCGTCACTTCCCCATTTCTAAAAGTCACGCCTTAGACGCTGGGCTGCGCCGCCATCCTCGAGAGTTGCGAAGACTCACTGACAGATTAACAAAAGTGTGACGTGCCCCGAGAGTCTTATTATCGCTCCGGAGCCGATCAGGTTGCTGCATTAGCTTCTAAGAACGCCGAAGAACAATCAATCAATCACAATCAATCAATCGGAATCAATCAATCAATCAATACGACGCGTGGTATCGGCAAAATACGACGCAAGGTGCGCGAACGTAATACGTCGCAGCCTTCGTTTCTTAAGCTGCGGATACATGGATGCGACCGTAGCTCATCGAATCGGAATATTACGATTCTGGGTAGAAGATAAACGAGCTGAGGGACTGGACATAAGACAGTCCTCAAACGCGAGTCACCCCAAAATCCGCGGTTCGAATGCCGCGTGCCAAGTTTTCTCCTTGAACTCATTGCCATTCTAGCTACTCTAATAAGTTGTAGCGGTCGACTATCAAACCTCTCTTGAACATTGGTATCGTCGGTTCGACGTCTGTGGACCAAACGTCGAACTGTTGTTTTGGGGTGTTATATCTGGGACAAGGGGTGTAACACTATACACCCCCTCTTTCATAGAGTGTATGCTTGTAGCGCTCCGCTGTATGTGTGAACAGGCCTTAAGTCTGTCGCAGTGCGCACTCTTGGGCAATCACTGCGATTTCGAAAGCGCGTTAAGCAAATGACGAAGTTGAAAAAAAAAATCCTGTTTGATTTGAAAGCACCGTCGGCGCACAGAAAATAATCAAGCGCAGCGTAATGCATTGTCACTTGGCAGATTGCGTTTTCAACCCAAACAGTGTTTTGACCTCATCACTTGTCGGAAGAGCTCCGGATCGCCTTTTTTTTTTTTCAAACGGTTTTAAAGCTCTGTTATTCGCTGGAGATTCCTTCTACAGAAATAGTCATCGTTGTTATTGGCGTTGTACGCCAATAGAGTGATTCGTTTTGGACTTTGCGAAGAAGAGGCGGCCAAGTTTCCAAGTAAGGATAAAGAAGCATCGAGCGTTCGTAGACCGCTGCAACGACCGCATCCTATCTCCCCGAATGGCGTCAGACAGCACGGGGTCATATACCAGGTTTGGGGCCGTACACAAAATGGAGTTCTCCGTGCGGATCGCTTCGCTCTATCCGGCTGCGTGCGCGCATAAAACGGGCGGGAGGGTGGAAATAGGAAAACGAAATCGCTTTCCGGAATTGCCGGCTCTCAATGGCGGCCTTTGTTTGGCTCCGAAGGCGTTCGTTCGATTTCAATGCGGCCCTTAACCTGCCCGGCTACGAGCCTCCGCGCGGAGGCCCATGGTTTACACAGCCGGATCCTGGGTTATTTATTTGCATAAGAGAGACAGCCGCGCTTGGTTTTTTTTTTTATTTTATTATTATGTGTTTGCTTTCAGGGATTTAAAGTTGTTTTTGAGTTGTACCCACGCCTGTTTTCGCTCGCTTTTCACTACGCCTCTAAAATTTTTTGTTTGTTTACAGTTTGGTGCGCTACTTTTACTCGAGCTGCTTCGTGCTCAAATTGTTTGTTTGTTTTGTTCGTCGTTTCTCATTCGCATCGGCAGCGTGTGGACGAGAGGGAAGCGGTGGTATACGCTCGGGAGGCAGTTGATAGAAAAGCTGAGTCGGTACTGCGAGTCTGGAAGCCCCGCGTGTGTGTACAGTAAAGCGTGTATTTATAGCCGGTCCAGGAAATACAAAAGGGTGGACCTCCACTTTTCTTGTTTGTTGGTCGCTGTTGGTCGTCCGTCGCCGTCCACGTTGTCGTACGCTTGCCGCCGGCGCCGTCGCCGCCCCCGCGCCGGTGACGGTCCGGAAGTACGCAGGAAAGCCGCCACGGATCCAGGAAACGGCTGGAATCTGCGTTTTCTGTTCCTCTCTTTCACTTATTTTTGCATCATTTTTTAGGGTTTACTTCGCCACTATGTTTCATTCGCCCTGAAATGGCGACTCGCCGGCGCCGATTATTTCGGGAGCAGCGAACTCGGCCTTTTTGAAAAGTCGTGCTCGCAGTTTTCTATCGCCGTCGCCATTTTTTTTTATTTGCTGTTTTCTTTGTTTTTGTTTTTTAGAGTTTGGTCTTTCCCGTCGCGACGCGCTGTTTCTTCTAGGCGTGTCTGATTTCGTACCCCTCGGAAATCGAGGTCGCCCGACCAGAACGTTGTCGCGAACTCACGTTCCATCGTAAACTCGTGACATACTTACATAGTCACGAACGCACGCAGTGAGACCGCTTTAATCGTTGCGTCATCGAGCAGACAGCGGTTGCGCAGAAGCACGGCGTGGATTGAAGCGGGACAGAAAATGAATAGGAATAAACCGACACGAATAAACAAGTTGAAAGTTGCGCTTGTCCCTGTCTACTCGCTTGTAATTGTCCCTTGTGTCGTGCAAAAAAAAAAAAACACCTTTAGACTGAAGAAGAATCTGGTCGCCTTGTGACGGTTAACATAGGTTCACGGCTCTCTGATATCGCGCAGGAGATCGCGATTAAGGAAAACCGATAGAAGTAACTTTTCGACAATTTCCAGTCACACCCAACGGCGGAAATGAGGCTTCAACTAAATGTTGTAGATGATAAAATCGAGTCAGTGTCACCACTTCAAAATATTAAAATACAGATAAATTTAGTTACAAGAAGTTACAAGCTGAAACCTGCATTATCACGAGAAAACTTGCACGCACCTTGCCAGCGTACCTCGTGTTTATCGACGGTACCTGCAGCGTTAAGTGCTGTGCGCGCTCCATTCACAAAATGTTCCGAGCAGAGTCGAGAGGATGGCGTTGGGGAAAAGTCTTTTCGGTTTACGGACGCAACCCACTGCCGCCGGAGATCGGGGTCATGTGAGCGATGGAGCTTAAAGCTATTGCAGCCGCACTCGCCTTGCCGGATTCCGTGCCAGCTACATAGGTCCTCGAACAGTATTCGACGCTTCCTGTCGTTATTCGTGCACCCTATAACCGAGCAGTGGTGTCCCGATGACCGTGGGACTGTCGCTATCGAAGCCCGTGGCTCTAAATAAGTTTGGAAATTTAAAACAGAGAAGGAAGCGCGAACGAAGTTCGGGCAATGCATACAAAACAAGAACGGCAAAGCCTTTCATCCGGGACTTTCACTCTTTCTAACGCACCAGCAAGGGGAAAGCACCGGTAGCGCTTTCCCCTCTGCTCTCTCGCCCTCTTTCAGTGAGATTACCTCAGTTGTCGAACTCCCGTGGAGGGGGGGAGTTCCCCCCCCCTCCCTTCAGTCCTCCTCCCGTCGTATGAAGCGCCATCTAGGTTTTCGCCTCAAAAGCGTGTGTTCTATGGCATAACCTCCGAGATCCCGAAGCGCGCATGTCCATGGAGTACGGTGAAACGACGCCATTGACGCTGCGCTTCGAAATATTCATGTTCCATAGAACACATTGCAGTTACCGTAGAAGCCGTCCCCCCAAAACGGTGGCGCGTCGACGACGAAAGGCGAGCCTCAAGGGGGGGGGGGAGGATCATTTGGTCACTTGCACGAGCAAACGCTGCTCGTGCAAGCATCGTCTATGGGCAGTTCCGTAACTGAGCTAATCTAGTACCGTTGACCCGCCGTACGCCCTTGATCTCGTTCTGTGAATCGTTCGTCCCGATATCCCCATTTTCCTCTGCGGAGATGAGAAAACCCAACTTGTTATAATAACCGAGAAAGTGACTGGTCTTGCTAAGTTATTTGCCCATTTCGTTTCCCTTTTTCCTCCTAGAGACATAGAGTCAACTTTAACCGTGGGAGCGTGTAGTCCTCTCTCCCTTTCACCTGATCAAAGACCAAGATGTTGCCTCATTCCCGTTTCTGGAGAAGAAAGGAGGTAGCAAAGGAGGAACGTCGCTGGGATTCCTAAGGATTTCCAGAAAGTCGGGCTCAGCGAGTTCTGCGCCTTTTCTTCCCCCCCCCCCTTTTTTTTGTTTTGTTTTACGCAGTGACGATGGATTTTTGAAAGTCAGACTTTCGTGCAGGTACAGTCGTCGGTGCTTCCCTTTTTCTTTTCTCCTTTTTTTGTTTTTGTTTCGTTGAATTCCGCTTCGCATTTCAATATCGAGAGAGCGCGAAGTGTTCTCAGAACAAATCTCTGCCGACCGTGCTCTCTCCGGTGCCGCGAGTGCGCGCGCTCTCTATCGATTAGCAGTGCAGCCAGCGGATAAATGCGTGCCTCAACTTCCGTTTTCACTTCCCCACCCCCCTTTTTTTTTCTCTTTTTCTCTTTCTTTCAGAATACGAGATGTGTGCCATTTGTGCGCGTTTTTATTTTTATTTTCTGTTTGGTCTCTCATTGTCCCGACTTTGTTTTTGTTACCTATTTTGTTCTTGTTATTTTCGTCTGGGCCGCGACCTAATCGTGTTTTACGTTTAATTTTTCACACGTCGAAACTCAATTTCAATCGACAGCTCAGATTTCAATAAGACAAAGAATATCGCCGCGCTTTTCCGTTCCTTTTTATCTTTTTTTTTTTTGAGCTTCAGCGTTTTGGGATATTGTTTCTGCGCGTGTGCTTTACTCTTCATTGCACTTTTTCTTCATTCTTTTCTTTTTCTTTGTTTTTCAAAAAAGAGGATTGGGAATTTGGTTTTTCTACGCTGTCACGCTTTATTTTCAACATTGTGTATGTATGTATGCGTGTGTGTGTCTCCTTTGGAACTGGCGTAGATTGTGGCGTTGTTGATCGATACGTTGTTATGGTGTCCGAAGGTTGTTGACCGCGTGTTTTCGCAACCTTCTTTTATCACTCCCGTGGAGCAAAACCATCTTTGTCTTTTAATTGAGAATAGTTCATAAAGCACGGGAGGATATTTATCTTGACTTTCGTTTATGAGCCTCTGGTTTCTGGAGAATTTGACACGAAAGTTTCGTTGCCTTTTTGCTTCGATGCATTGTTCATGGAGGAGTATATAGCGTTGCTGCGCTGAGCCTCTCAAAACATGCTCGTTTATAACGTGGGAATACAAATAATGAGATTAACGAAAATTAATCGAGTCGCAACAAAATGTGACAGTATCACGATTATTCTAGTATAAGTGAGCTCCCAAATGAGCCGTGCTAGGTTTATATTGGCCCCCGTTACTGCTGAGTCTGATGGTGCCGACAGGTTTGTTGTTTTTAATATGCCCTGTTTTGTATCCGCGGGGTAAAGCGGACATGTTCGCGCGGCAGGCACATGAAGACTAGGCAGTTAACTCAATGAATGTAAAATACACATACAGCTAGATCGAGGTCCATAACACAGTTTGACTTGAAACCGAGATCCGCGCAGGAAGAACGAGGATACGGTAGCTCGCGCTGCAAGGCCCGCAAACCCCGAGATCGGACCCTGCCCCATCCCGTTTCGAATTGGATGAGTGTCGTACCGACGTGCGTTGCGCAATCGTGGTGCACGTTAGACATGCCACGTTAGCAGTCGTATTGCACGAAATAAATTGCTCACTTACAGCGTCAACTCACGTTGCAAGTTGTGAAAGGCAGACCGACTCTTCGCTGTCTAAACACCCACGTCTGATTTGCAATTTTGCCGTTTCGCTTACGCTCGTTCACACAGATAGCTCAAACGCGTGCAACATTCAAGCTGGCATGTAGTCGTGTGATTACAACTGTGAGATTCACGCTGAATGCCCCAGTTTAGCAGTCGCCTTGGTCCAATAACCCGCATGAACACCAGCTATCACATATCATCCTGGCGCAAATTAATGTCGCTCCGCCGCAACATTAAATTTGACTGTCTGACTCTAACTGCAGCTTGCAAAAAATAAGCATTGCCCTTCGTTACGCAATAGACGTACAAAGTAGCGAGAGCAGTAACACTTTTCTTTTTCGTCACTTACAAAACTTGGGTTCGTTCGAAGAAGCATTCTTGTCTGCGACGTTTCTCGTGGAAAATGGAGCAAGAGCAAACTGTTCGTATAAGGGTATATGGTGCGTCATCTGTTCGTTTGAACCTGACCCGCCGACCGGTTGGATTGCTCAGAGCAGGGCCCCTCCGTAGCGTGATGTTGCGGAATCAAAGGCGGTCGAATTGTGCTGCGTTCGCGGAACGGGCCTGGTCGCTGGCTTCCCCACGTCGCCAGCTGCGGCGCGGCAGAACTTCCGTTCCGGGGAACTTAATCCCGTTCGAACGGTTTCGTCGGAAAAGCGATATCTCCTTCCTTCTGCGCCCTTTCGCGCTTCGAACCATCGCTTCTTTCGGAACTTATGTATCGTTATTTTTTAAATGTTTATATTGCATTTTCTATGAAGAAACCCGTGTCTCTCTGGGGGTGACGCGCTCGAAAACGTGCGGGAGTCATCCCGGCGTCACGTACGTAGCCTAGTCTCGTCGTAAATTAGGCGATTCGCCTTTGTTTGCGCGCAACGTGAAACAGACAAAAAAAACAAGAGAAAACAACAACAACGTGAGGCGTTTCTTTCTTCCAAGAATGTTGCGCACTTAAGAAAAAAGAAAGATTGTACGCAAATAAATTTTTTTTAAACTTTCTTTTGCACAGTTGTTTGACAACGAAAGAGCTTATATTGCTATTTTCTCTTGCTGTCCGCTGTCGTATGCTACCTGTGAGAATATAAGAAGATATTGCAACATACCTCTAACTAAACAAAACAAAAAAAGGGCCACGGGACCTTTTTTTTTTTTTGCTGATACGTGGTTTTGTTTGGATCAGTGTTGAGTTTCCCTTCGATTCTCCGGCGTAAATTCGGCTTTAGTTATCAGATGGGCGTTGAAGGTTGCGGGGATATCCACGTGACAAGTTTGTCTTTAACCACAGTCGGATCATAAATATCTGGAATAAAGAAAAAAAATGCGTCGCTACTAACTTTAAAAACGCTTCGTTCATAAAGGCAGCATACGTCCCGCGGAGGCAATCCGGTAGTAACTAATAAATTCATACCTCGACCCCAATAAACCAAAAGTATTGACTTTTTTTATCGGTTAATTTTTCTTTCGTAACATTAAGTCGCCGAAACCTAGGTAAGGAGTGGCAGAATATCGACCTTGAATGATGACGCTTGTAACGTACACAAGTTGCAAAACACCGGACGTTACCTGACCGGCTAGAAAGATTGTTGCTTTATGCTATTCTACGAGGAATTCCTATCGTGTACACGAGTGGCTCTAGAGTCGCAGGGCCACTGCTCGAACATCGTGCAAAAGACAACGTAGTTTCTCCGCAGACATGATGAGAGAATTATCTGCAGACACGCCTCCGAAATGTCCGAAGCGTGTCTGCTTCATACGTTTACTGTCGAGGCCGGTTATAACGAAGTCCGTTATAACGAAATAGCGGCTACAGCGAAGCGACCACGACATCCGATTTCTTTTTGCACTTCGTTAAAACCAGGCGGTTATAACGGAATAGCAGATATAGCGAAGTGATTTCCGATTCCCGTTGACTTCGTTATAAACGGTCTCGACAGTATGTACATTTCTAGCATATTTGCAGACGGTTTCTGTACAACCGATGGACAGGACCAGTGTGACAGAAACAAGAGAAACGCCTTAGACAGTCTTTTGTGTGATGTATGAATAGTGTGACCGGTGTCCGTCCCGAACTCCCAGCGCCACCCCGAGAGGACTCGTATACTCTCCGATTCCTCTCGGAGAGTGATTGTTCTTCCAGTTGGCGATCACACGTACCCCTACTCTGGTCGCGTGCTATAGACGCGAAGCGGGTGACGCCACAGGGCTTGCCGATGTTACAGTCTGCCGTGTCCGCGATGGTACCTTCGTGTCATCGTGATGACCGCCTTCCGTCGGAACCCGCGTGTCTACGGATTCAACGAATCGAAAGATCCACGGAAACGGAATTTGTATAATAGTGCGAACTCGAGCCAGGCTCGCGGTTGGATCCTCCGTCTCACTGAATATTCAAATTTGTTCGGCATGACGTCCCCTCCCGACTAAAAGTTTCATGTGACTGTCAGAGTAGCCTGTCACGTGACATAATGAAGTCTGATCGTTTTTTTTCTTCAGACCCATTGAAAATGTACCGCCGACTAGGAAAGCTTCTGTAGGAGGGTGCAAACACTCTTATTGACTACCTGAGCATTTGGTATTTGTTTATACCCGTTTTGATTTATATCTGACAGCACCGCCCATTAATTATAATGCGGCTCAAATAGAATGTGCTCAGCAACTCCTTGTGCCTTCAATTTATGACGGATGATTCGGTCGAAGACATTTTCATAGCTATGCGGTGCTGCTTGAAAAATTAGGTTTACAAGTTCCATCCATCAGAAAACTGTCGTCCAATATAGCTTTTTTTATTTTAACGCAACTTAAAAAAAAAGTACTAAAGTACACATCATACAAAATATCATCCGATCTTTTGTGTAAGTGAATTTTCATGTACCGGCTCGTTTTAACAGGAGCGCTCTTGCATTTAGCTTTTTACCACACAATCGATTTATGTCATCACCAGTAATAATAATGCGGGTATCTGTATTTTTAGTCCTGGGTACTTGTAGACATAACTGTCTTAAATTTCAAAAGACCGAGATTTTGCTTTTAAATTTGTATCTGAGCACTTACACGTTTCGTCGTCTGAATCTCTTTTCTCTCTCTCTCTCTCTCTCTTTCTCTTTCTATATATATATATATATATATATATATATATATATATATATATATATATATATGTATAATATATATATATATATATATATATATATATATATATATATATATATATATATATATATATATATATATATATATATATATATATATATATATATATATATAACGGGCATGGTGGCGGGGCCGAAGGCGTGGGGTATAACGAGGAAAGCACTATGATAACATCAACGGGCGGTTATTTCGGCCGGAGTCCGGCCTATCAGGAACTTCCTGACGAAGGCATAGCAACTCACAATAACCACGTTGTTACTGTATCAGTTTGCTTTCATCTCATTATATATATATATATATATATATATATATATATATATATATATATGATTGAAACTTCGTAATATATACGATAAACTTCCTAACATAGCAACTCAGCGTATCTTTGACTTATATTTTTTTTCTGGAAATGTAGTTGATTACATCGTACTTGTTCGATGAAGCAGTCTACGACGCCGCCGAGAGACACAATCTTTGTCGGAGCCGGGATTTGACCTGCTTGGTCTCCCAATATCCGGTCGGGTATGGATGGATTGCTAAATTACCCAAGCATCAAGGAGAATGCTGGGAATGTATGTACACGCGCTCGCCTTCCCCGTATAAAAGATTCGAAGTAAATAACCAAAATAAAGCGTTGATGAACGCGCGTGCAAGATGCCATTTGTTTTAGGCATTTGCTTTAGAACAGTTACTGCTGCAGACGCCAGCACGTGCAGCGCGTGTAACTACTCTCGCAGCATGCTTGTTGGTGCTTGAGTAATTTAGCAACAGGTCTATTGGATCTCTAAAGCTCAGCAAACAAGAAATACATGTATATGTGACGAGACGCACAGTGAGATGAATTCGGGAGCATCACGAGCACGCGCCAGCAAGCGTCGTATACCCGTGAGTTCCACGCGGCGTATGCTTCCATAACATTTATGATTGGACACATTTCGTTTCAATGCCTAAATAAAAAAACGCAAAACGTAAAAAAATTGGTTGTGGCTATATTTATACAGCTTTGAAGTTAGTCTGCCTTCAACGAGCGACTTGTCCCTTAGCTGTAGATTATCAATTTAGCCAGTGCAGTACAACTGCTAGCCTGGGGTCTTTAACGTGCACCACGCAGTAGTGATACACGACGTAGGAAATGCCAGAAAGACAAGGCGGTGTGGTGTAGTGGTGGTTAACATACCCGGAGTTCAAATCCCGGCTCCGCCAAAGATTTTGTGTTTCGGCGGCTTCATAGTCTTTGTTTCATTCGATCAAGTACAACTCATTCATCTGAAAATTTTTCGCTTTTTTTTTGGACCATGTAGGTGTTTGAGAGTGCCCATGATATATTTCGGCAATGTATTGATTCCGTGCACTTATCACACGGATCGGACTCACGTAATATGTGCCGCATTATAGACCGCCGGTTCGTATGGACGTGGATTACAAAAGACACGTTGGCGATAACGTCATTTTCAGGTTTAAGGTCTTCACAGCTTTAAGTAAGCGCCAGCTAAATTACGACAGAATGCGCCAGGAAACACGCGTGCTTCAAATTAGAGGACCGGCGGGGATGTGTAGAGGTACGCCCGAGCACCAAACCACCGGTCTTGGCCATTTCTGGCCGCTTCATGGACGGCAACCGCTACTTCGCGTCCTGACTGTCTGCGGCGTGGTCTGCGGGCGCTTTCGGGGCTTATACTCCTTTCGCTCTTGAGGTGACAGTGCGGTGCAAGCTACGTGCTCACCGCACCAATCACGCGCCCACATTTCTCCACGTGATCGCGCTCCCACCCCCGCGCAGACAATGGGGTCAGGCGGTGATTGGTCAATCGAGCGCGTAGCTCCCACCGCACAGTCAGCTCAGGAGATAACGGAAACTTGGCGCGCGGGCCCCGGGGCGATCCTCTGGGAGTGCCGGGACTGGCGAAGGCGGGACCGTCGTTCCATCTTCATTGGCGATTCCTTATCGCCTGCGAATAAACCATTCATCAAGGTCAATCGAGGCTCCCTACAGTCCCTCTCTCTCTCTCTCTCTCTCTTTCTTTCTCTCCCTTTGCCAGCGGGAAAGAGGGAAAGAGGTTTCCAGCCAAAGTTCCCTCTGCTGCTTTTGGCTTTTATCCATTTTTTGTTTGTTCCCCGCGCTAAGGAATGAAGTGCGCTACATACACTGCACTCCGGGTATTGTCAGCCGAGATAGACGCGGTGGGCCAGTCAGGCATATGGGGAAAGTATACTTGTACGATTAGCTTTAGTTACTTTATGAGAAGAAAAGGGCTACTACTTCATCGTGTCTAGTCACTACAACCCGAGAGATGAACGATGGAAGGAAGCTACGTTCGGCTTTCGCCCTTTTGGTCGCTCTGAAGAAACGCCGGGAGGTATTCGCTACGTGGGCACAACAGAGACTCCGAACTTCGCATTGTGTCTGTTTCCTTGCGGAGTCGCTTATATCTGGAGTTGCATTACACGGGGGAAAAGAGTGGCTGCAACGATAGATTAATATTAACCGTGCTGTGACTGTTGCGCGGTATTGTGAACTTTGACGCATATATTGTTCGGGGTTGTGCCTTTTTTTTTTTTGTTCGTTCACGTCTTGCTTTGGGGAGTATCTCGGGAGCGAGGTAAATAACTAACGTGTGTGACAATAAATGGAATATTGCGCTGTAGGAAGAAAAAAGAAAGCAAAATAGGGCTGCCGAGCGTGTGCGTGTCTGACCCTTCCCGTGGCTTTGTTCCGTTGCAGTTCTGTCCTTCTTTCTCTTCTCGCTCTATTTCTTTCGCCACCGTGCTTTCAGAAGGACCCCGGGCTGTTTGGGAGCGCAGCATTTTCATTTCCCTTCTTCTTTTCTTCTCCCTTCGAACCGCGTCTCGGAAGGTAACCTAGAACGTCCATTAGATGTACCTTTTCATAGAAACCACCGAGCGAAAACTCTTTATTGTGCTTTCTTCGGAAAGGCGCGGAGGAGGTGGAAATATAAAATAACTATGCGCTTGGAAACTGCTGCCGAGAGTATCTATATCTGCGCCTCGATTCACGAAGCTCAGAAGCGCTCGACAACAGCACAATAGTAATAATAAAAAAAAAATTGCATATTTTGGTACAGCAGAAGGAAGTTAGGCCGCCTCGAGATGGCGTTTTGTGATTGGCACTGTTGAGAGGTCAATGTAGTCAGTGCTGTGGTTCTGCTAACCAATAGCACGTCGGTACAACCCTTACCCCTTCTATCAGAGCAGCGTGTTGGGAACGTTGTTCTGGTCTGGACGAGTTTCGTACCGGTGTGCGGTCGTGTATCACTACTGCGTGGTGCACGTTAAAGACCCCAGGCTAGCGGTTGTACCGCACTGGCTACATTTCTCATCTACAGCTGGGAGACTCGTCGCCCGTTGAGGCAGACCAAGTTCTAGGCTGTATAAACATACACATAACACAATTACTTTGATATTACGCGGCACCTTAAAAACAAAAATAAAAAAATGAGCGGTTGTTAAAGAAATTCAACGTTCGCAAGCGGTTCTACCTCCCAATGTTTCCAGATAACCGAGGTTTCGCTAAGGGACTTATTAGCGTCGAGAGGTCTTGGTGACGCCCTCTCATGGTTTCCGTTCGTAAGGGCACGATCAGAATTTGCCTTGCCGTCACGTCATCAGTTGTATAATCTTGACTGCTTATCATCAGTTGCAAACTACGCAAGTTCGATGATGCGTGAGAAAATAACAACGGAAGCTTGGAGTCGTCGCATTCTTAAACCAACATCGTCAGAGTTGACACTCTGACATAGCGCTGATTTTTGCCGAGGAAAGAGAAATTAGTTCAAAGTAAGAACGTCATAAGGAGCGTTCGACCAATCGTGAGTTGAGACCGTGACGTCTTCGGTCGCGCACGCCACTAATAATCATTGATAACTTAAATCGACACTGCAAAGAAAAATATATATTTTAAAGGACATAGATGGGACACCTTATTTAGTCTTTTTTTTTCTCAAATATATTCTGAGTTTGTTTCTTTCGCTTTGGTTTGAAACGTTAACAAACATGACTGCCACCGTCTGCGGAGTGCTGAACGAGCGAAGCTCGTCGAGCTCGTCAAGTTTTATGATTGCAGGTCTTTCTAAGTTTACAGAGGTGTTCAGAGGAAGTTCTCGTCAACCGACGTAGTTTGCAGCAAACAACTGCCGCAAGTACCCGCCTTCGGAAGCGCTGTGCGGATGCTTGTCCGCGTAGCGGGACTGGACTAAGCCTAGCGTCCCACACCAACTATGTTGCTTTATCTGGCTCGATCTGATTGTTTGCAACTGTTGATGCAAAATAAAGATGTTGGTTCACGTAAAAGCGGCCCCGCTGCTCTGTGAATTTTCCTACCGTCATGATTGCGAGCATGGTTTCAATACCGAGAAGATACCTGCACACGTAAGAATTTGCGAGGCATTTGATTGGAGGCAATCGGGCGTTCAGCTCGCATCAAGTTTGTCCAGGTATGTTCCCGTCTTTTCGCCTCGAAAGGCAAGCTTTTAAGTTTTCCAGTGCACCTCGCCTACCAAAGCGAATATTTTTACGTCGCGTTTTAATTGTGCGTCACGCTGTCATGAAACTCACCTACTTCGCTAGCGCATGCAATGTAAAAAAACAAAAAAAAACAGTAAGGTTAGAAGGACTGCATTTTTTTCTCGGTCGCTTATTACGCGCACAGATTGACGAAGACAGACGCTTGTATTGAACCATTCCTCGTGCACGATGGAACGCTAGAACACCGCTTTCATGGTCGCGTCTTCTGAACGTTGCAGAAGTTTCTAGACGGCGGGTGAATAGCAGACGGACGGACGCGAAAACGGGCGCCGACGCGCAGCTTTCGTGTCCCCGTCTCACGGCATTGCAGATGATGATACACGACGCTGAAATAGCAGACGATGCCGCAGGCTGCCGCTCGTCTGCTCGCACCAGTAGCACGGCCCGTTTCCACACTTGCAACCGAGCAGCAGTCAAGCCAGTTCAGTAGTCATGGGCGGTGCCACTGATTTGTGGGCGGGGTTTATGGCGGGCTGTCACATCCAACTAAATTGCGTCTTACGCCGTAAATATTGCGAAAAAAAAAACATATATTTTTGTGGTAAAATTATTTTTAAAAATGCGTGCTCCATCTAGACAGTTTAAAAATATTTTGTTTCCTTGCAGTGTAAGGAACGCAGGGATGTGGCTCATTATGTTCACACTGCTTCCTCATTATTGCTTGGACGCTCTTACCGGCAAACTGCCGCTGAGTCATTGGCTGCGATGCGATAATGATATGCTTGTTGCTCGGTACGCCCTGCGATGCTTTCAGTAACTAAATTCCTCTCATTGCTGCACATGGAGCGGACAGATCCTGAAGCCGCCACTGCGTCACAATTTCTTGGTTCGCATGACCTCCGCCATTGTTGTGCGTGCACCCAGTCTCTGACGTCCAGTGTGTGACGTCATCCTGACTTCCGGGTTTCTAGCAAGTCGAAACCGGAACTACTGAGAACAAGCGACGCGATGATAATAGTATTTGAAGCGTCTTGATAATAATAATGATAATGGTATTTGAAGCGTTACTCGTTCTGTTTTAGCGCAAATTTTTACTGTAGTACAAAAAAAAAAAAAAGTAGAGGTGACGCATTACATTTAACGGGGAAGAACTCCGTCGCATCGCCTTCCATTACTTCCACTCGTTGGTTCTCGCGCGCTGTGAGACATATCGAAAAAGAGCACCGTTACGCATCTTGAAAACTGCTGAAAATACATTACTTGTTCTTTCTCCCACAAATTGTTACTTTATGGCGAGTTGGTTTCACACGCACAGTCACCTTGCCAGTTCTCTCCCAGAATGCATCGAACTCGCGGAGTGCCGCGCGAAGAACCGGCCCCGAACGAACTTGCCAAATGTACCGAGTGCAGACTGATGCTGTCGCCATCTACGTTGTAGCAGTTGTAGTGAGGGTACCGATCTCAACCGAAACTGGTATCTTTCTGTTCGACATGACGGGTGGGAATGCGAGAGCGTGGTCGCTGCCAATGTTTATCTGTAAGCGTTGGTCGCTGCAACGTGTAGCATATATGGGATGACTTCAAACAACTCGGCTGTCGTACCAGCTAACTACAAAGCAGTTGGCCGCGATCTTTCAATCGTTATAACCGTTTCGGTCCATATCACATGAGCGAATGACGTTTTAGCGAACAGCGCCATTTGAGCGAATCGACGTTTTAGCGAATAACAAAGCGCGTGTTAACCCCCCCCCCCCCCACACACACACACATACACACACTGCGCTTACGCCGCTTCGCGGCGGCAGTCTGCGGCGGCACATTAGAAAAATGTTAACCCACTTGGCCCACCCGTAAACGCCGCTTCGCGGCGGCCGATTATTCGCGCAAGTGTCTTTCGATGAAAAGTCGGCGTTCGCCAAACACCTCGTTCGACCAACTGAGTGCCTCCCGCACACCAGTAGGTTTCAGCATCTGTACGGTAACAAAGCGATTAAAAACTTGCATATAAAGCACGGTTTCTCGATTGCTTCCTTCACGAAATTGCACACGCTCACAATTCAATCTCGCGTTTGATTCCGTGGCCCGCGGGACGCGATTTCTAGCAGAAAATCTACATTTCTTTTTTTCGGTTCCGTCGAGCGAACGACACATCGTAGCAGACGAACCCCGTCGTCTGCTCTCGCTCCTCGCTCGAGCGAGGAATGACGGGATTGCATTTTGGCGCACCCTCGATTTTCTCGGTGCAGCAAGTGCATGCACGCGTGGAGCGCGGGCCGAAACGAACCCGCTCCACGCCGCAAGTGGGCGCGCGTAGGCACGAGTGCAGTGAAACGAACTCGCTATTGGTACTAAAAAAAATAAGTAACGTGTTGCAAGTAACGGAGAAGGGCTGTGTCGCACCGCGTTCCGTTACATCCAGTCGTTGGCTCTCGCGCGCTGCGAGACGCGTCGAAGAAAAGAGCACTTCTACGCGGCTCGAAAACTAGCGAAAATACGTTACTCGCTCCTTCACCCACAAATTGTTACTTTAGTACCCGAAAAAAAATGAACTAACGCGTTACAAGTAACGGAGAAGAGCTGCGTCGCTCCGGGTTTCGTTACATGCACTCGTTCGTTTTCGCGCGCTGCGGAACCGCGCGGGCCGTGCCGTCGGTATCGGACCCTCTCCGGAGGCCCATTGCGGGTAACTGCTTATAAATCACGTTCCCAATCGGCGCGTGCGTGGCGGGCACCGAGTAACGTCGCGGTGCCTTTCTTTTCTGGATTCCTTTCTGGGCTCAACCAGGCCGCCGGTTTGCACGGCTGCTGCCTTGGGACGGTCTCCTTATTGGCGCGTGCGACTATGTGCCCCGGGAGGTTTCCGAAAATTGGATTGCGGAGCCGAATTGGCCGCGGCGGCTGCAACGCGGTTTTCTCTCCGCCGACCTTTGGTGCGTCGTCGAAGTGCGGCGTTTGCTCCGTTGCTCGGCTCGTTCTACAAATCAACGAAGACACAAATAATAATAAAAAGAGAGATCGTCAGAAGATGTGTTGGAGGTGCACAAAGATTGATGCAATGTCGCTGCTCGTTTCTTCTTTTCTTCTTTTCTTGAGCGTTTTTGTGGTGTTGCGAATTCTTGCTTTTCAATTGCGATTCGCGATCGAGTTTCTGAACCGTGTAAATATAAGTGAGACTCGGGACTAAAATGCGAAGGTCGGGTTGTTTGTACTTGGAATTCGGTCGGCTTTTTATCTATTTTGTGTGTATTGTAGAAACGGTTTTGTACGCTGTAGTATTTTGAACGCATGCCGGTGGCTCGTGGGATTCGGTGACGTCGTGACTGTGCGGGTGAATTTTGCCACTCTTTACAACGTCGTATTCAGATTGTTTTTCTCCTTTATAGCAGTAATATCGCCAAGGCTTCTGCGCGAGTGCCATTCCTATCTATATGTCCGAACGAGGAACCCGCGTCTGTAGAGTACGAGTGCCCGATTGCTGCCTTGGTTGAGCTTTGACACGAAATCGAGTACGTGGGGCCATAAGACATCACTGTAAGGACCTTCTGAAACAAAGGCTCTTGAATATATCGGACTGGGTTGTAGGGCATTAGGTCGGGCTATGACTCTGCTAACCACTCTGGCAACTCGCGTCGCTTGCTTGCCGTGGTGGCGCGTAGTCGTATCTTGACGTAAGCTCCCGGCAGCGTAGTCCAACGCTCCTGCGACCTGGTATGGCTTGCTTGTGCACACGCGTTAATGACGGGGACATGTTTGGGCAGTACAGGAAGAGAGCGACGCCTGCCTGAATGTTGCACATTTCTAGCCCGAAACGATAACGTCGGCATAGCAACAAACTCGCTCGAGCACGATAACAAGCTGGAGGCCAGCGTCGACGACCGGAGCAGATGCGTCATCTGCTAAATTGTGCTAGAAAACGGTTACCTGATCGACCCTTTTCTGAGCAAAATACTAACCTACAGTAAACGAAGCCCACATATTAGCATGCTAGAGAGGGTCTTAACAAACTGAATCCGTACGTGTTTCATGGGAGAATGCATTGCGCTGATATTCTTCGCTGTCCTCGGAAAGAAAAGCCATAATTAAAAAAAGAATTAGACGTAAAAAAAAGTTTGTAAAACGAATAACGGCGTTTAGTCGGCTGCCATTTTTAAACGCAGACCAGGATCTGTATTGCACTTTATGTTTTCCTAAGGTTCGAGGGTTAACTCGAAAATGGAAAGACCTACTCTTAAAAAAACTAAAAAAACCGAGGTTCTATTGGGGGTGTACGTGTGTGCGTCCACGTGTGCGTATTTGTACGTCTAGCCTTTCTGTCTGACTGTCTCTCTTCGTGCTTGTGTCCGCGCCTTCTTTCCGTGTTTGTGCCCGAATTTCCTTCCGTTGCGCGGCTATGTTCGTACACGTTGGGATGTTTGTGTATGTGCACGTCTGGCTGTGCGCTAGTGTGTTTGTACATGCGTGCGCACGCGTACGTCTGAGCCATGGTCTCCGCCAAGAAGACCGGCGTCTCCGCCGCTCGTGTGTCCGCCGCCGGAGTCTCCCCGAATTCGAAACTGGACATCCATTTGTTAACGGCGCCAGCAGTGACAGCTCTTTCCTTACTCCAGAGTCTGTTTTTGTCGTAGCGGAAAAGTGCGTCCAAGCATCGATTCGTCAACTTGATCTTGGGAAAAAAAGAAAGATTGCTGATGTCCTTCCACGGTCTTGCCCCCTCGGGCGTTCGGCCAGAAAGAACTCCCACGGTTTGCTTTCTACATTGAATGTAATGTACTTCAAGCTCTCTATTTCGTTCGGTATTGATTACAACCGCCGTTCGAAGAGATTACTACTTTAATTGAGGCGATACTCGAAATCGATGAGATGAGGACGTCGGGTCGTTGTCGCTGTCCGGAGAGCCGAGAAAGACCCCTTGGGCCTTCAAATGCGCGAATTGTTTTGGAGCTTCGCTCACTCGTATCGTTTCATTTCTCTTACTGGGGGGTTCGTGAAAATATATGTGGGCAACCGAGGCGAAACGTGACAAGAGGACCGGTCCGTGCTTTGTACTGCTAGAAGATCGCCTTCCTTAAATTGGCGTATAGTTTCTTCGCCGCAGATGAGAGATTTGGCCAGTGCAGCACAACTAACGGCTCCCGGAAAACGTCTCCAACCGGTGTCTTTAGCGTCCTATTCAGCCCATGCATCGAAAAGAGTTCCCAAGTGGCAAAAAATGACGTTACAAATGCTGGAGCGTCACGCTGTCGGATGTCGTGATCCTAGCGGTTAAGCGTAAAAGGTCTGTCAAAAGAAAAAAAAACACGTTAGAATACGAGTGTCGTCGTTGTCATGGCGCCCCAATTACAGCCTACCGAAAGTGTCTGTGGAATATCAAGCTGGGAAGCGACTTGCAGCAGAACCGGCGTCTTCCACAACCACCACTGTGACATCGTCAGGATCGGGGCCGGCGACAACGTGGCATTTTTGTTATGACGCCACCAGACGTAAGTCGAGAGACCTCTTTGTAGGACGCGGTAAGCACACGGGTCGAAGACGCGTTCCATAGGCACCATGTATACCACTGCAAATCTCAAGTTGCCTCGTAAACCTTCGAATGATTAACTATACTTTCGAACAAGAACGTGGGTCACGGCGTAGTCATTACGAGACGGCAAGGCCGGCACGAGTTGGTCATTCGGATGCAATTTGTCCGTATAGCATGTAGACGAGAAGGTTTCATTGCTACGCGTGCGGATCTGTAGGTTGAGTTCTTACTCTAAGGTCGCACAAGATAACGAAGTCTCAGATTCTTCTTTGTGTTTGTCTTGCGTGTGTTCGTCTCCCTTTTCGTGTTTTCTTCAGTCTGCGGTTTTTATAATTATTATATTCGTCTGCTCTGGGCTTCGGTCGGATATAGTATTTTTAATTGGAGTGACGGGTATAAAACAAGAACAAAATTATTGTCACGCCTTTCCACAAAATTTGCATTAGCTCGGGCGCACTGTTTGTCTTTAAGCGTTCCCGGAATGACGGAACTGCCAAGCCGAAAGTAAAATAAAGGTGCCATGTTTATGTAACCAACAACAGAATGTTCCTTCTTCGATATACGATCGAAGGAAAACGAAGAGACATTCTGGAGCGCTCGTCAATGTGCCAGAAGCTTTCCGAGTCAACTACGAGAGAGCTCACGTCAGTGGAGCCTCGAATTTCTTGTTGTCGAATAGAAATATCTGCGAGCACGAGCAACGCTGCTCTGTGTTCACAAAATACCTGCCTGAGGCGTACCAAGTAGCACGGAACAGATTTTTCCCAATTTGAGTCGGTTTTTCATTCGTGGCTTCCGTTACTGCGACTTCCGTTACGGTCTATCTAGCGTTTTTTCGTCGTTCGAAGTACAGGTGCGAGCTGGGATGAGAACCAGCTTGGATTCGTGCGTTGTGCACGTTCCCCTCCAGAAGGGACTATACATACCGTTACTCGTTACACTATCAGGAAGTAACGAAAATGCGTTACTCGTTCCTTCTCTTGAAACCTATATCTAGGTCTTTACTTCGGTAAAAAAATGATGAGCTATATATTCCACCCTGCAAAGGTGGACGATCCAGCGAAGCTGTTTAGTACACGACACAGACGTGACACAGCATTTTGAACAAAGGTACGAACACATTTATTGTCTTAATCAGTGGTCATCGCGGCGAAAGGTGCGCACACATGTCGAGGACTGCCGCCGCCCTGATGAGCCGGAGGAAACTAGACACACGCGTGATGGGGAAATTTTTCCGCTAAATTTAGTGGGGAAACTGACGTCACGTACGTAACACGACTTCGTGGCGTCATGTGACGTGACGAAGCTGTGACCTCATTTCTGTTGCCGCAAACGAAAAATCCACGGTACCCTAGCCATAAACAACTTCGCTGCAAAAAAAACAAAAAGCAAAGAAGAGTAAATAGGTACAATTAACGCGTTGCTTGTTACGCGTTACGTACAAATCTGATCTTGAGAGGGAGAGAGAATTGGAAGTTTTTTTATAGAATATACTAAATATAATCTGCAAAGGCGGCGCTAAGGCTGGACTAGTGAAAATCTCAAAAGGAGAGGTCCAGGTGCGTTAAAATGTTAGTGGATGGAGAGGTTGGAGGGAGCAGTGATGGGAGTGCTGCGTTATTTGCGACAAATTGCGCCGCGAGCGATATTCTGCTACATCATGCGCCAAGGTGCCATTTTGGCTAAGAATTGCGCCAGACCTGCGCCGAGATGGGCAAAACGAAAAATTTATATATATATATATATATTTTTATTGGTAGACCCTCATATTCAAAGAAGTAGAAAGAAAGAAAAACGGTAGAGATATGTATTTCACAGCGTCTCTACTCACCATAGCCGTTGTTTCATCTAAGGTCAGATCAGAGTCGACGGCTCGACCATATGCAAGACGAACACACATAGTAAAAGCGCAAGTCACGGGACATTCGCTGCATTTTATTGGTTTAATCGATGAAAGAACACGTACAGGAAGCTGGTCGGATGCCTCGATGTCGCGCTTTGACGTTCTTTGGCTGATCCCATTGGCTCGTAGCGTCGGCTGCACTTTAAATTAAGGTGAAACGAAGTTTTAACATTGCTCGTCCACCGCACTGGCCGGCTGATACGCTCGCGGCTTGATCGCCGACATTCTCTGAACTTCCAAAAGTCGCGAGACAACTTGCAAAACAGAAGGATAGCGGCTACTGCGATAAGACAGAACCAGGCTCTTGTACTCCTGGTGAGATCACTTGATTACGTCTGCCGTATGCTTCCGTAGCGCCCCTCACCAGCCCACGCGCGTCGAGCTTCACCGCCTTTCACCGAAGTGCTAGGAGTAGCGGCTGTCATGGGTGAGCGTCTGGTTTAGCACGATATACATGTAAATTATGCTCAGTACTATTGCAGGTCCACATTCTTTGGTCTCGATTATATTATATCGTTTTCAAATGCTGCGTCGAGAAAGAAAGCAAAAGAAATACGCGGTGCTTTATTTGAATAAATGTAAGTGCAAGAGTAGGTTTTCATAATATTTGTGGGTGGTTGTTTCTTCCAGTTTATAATAATCAGGTCTTGAGTTTGGTAACGATAGTATTTGGTTGGCGCATTTTACTGATAGACGTGTTAGCGATTATGTTGGTTTTTGGTGGCAAATCAAAGTAACTTGTTGTATGTTTATACAGCCGGAAGTTAGTCTGTCTCAGTGGGCGTCCGGTGACTCAGCTGCAGATGAGCAATTTAGCCAGTGCAGTACAACCGCTTGGCTGGGGTTCTTTAACGTGCACCTCGAAGTAGTGACATTGGTGGCATTTTACAGAAATTATGCATACAGGCTAAATAAATTATCGGGTGTAAAAGTGGGAGGAGGGATGCTTTACCCATACTGAAGAATAATTAATTTCTCATCAATTTGTTTAGTACCCATTGTAAATGGAACCTATTCTGACCACAGCCTTATTTCTAAAAAAGAAAGCTCTGTGTACCTTTTGTGCCCTATTTGTTCTTATCAGTGTTATTACTAAGGGTAACGAGTAATATGCTCCAGTATCAAAGAAAAACCCTCAACCATTATCAAATATAAACTCATTTAGCGATACAGTCAAATTTGTTTTAGAAGTGATATGCTAACAGACGTTGGCATCTGCTCCAAAAGCGGCAGTGGCTGCTCCAAACGTATATTTTTGCCTGCTGCAGAACCTGCTCCAAAACGTCAAATGCCGCTTCCATCACTGGAGGAGCTATATCTCATTCCCTGTTGTCGCATTGCATGTGGATGTAGGATCTATTGCTTAGTATGTTGGAAGCTTACGAGAGATTTTTGCCCCCTTCGGCTGGCACTTCGCTATGCCAGCTCATATTACCGCTGACTATGAATTGTACAGATCATAGGCGGCGTTTTGAAGAAGACCACCCCTTTTGCTACACATAGTTTGTTAGTCTTTCCGTATTTTATTTTTTTGCATCAATGTTTTTTATTGTTTTTTTTCTGTTTTTGGTTTCACAGTTCTAAGCAATGACTTTATCAAATCCAGCGCTACCAAATACTTTAAAAAAATAGAGAAATTCGAGCGATTTTTTTACTCGGAAACAGTTTTTCCTCTCTGTATTCGTGCATTGATCTCAAGAACCGCAGTAAAAGAAATCCGGCCCCTCGCGGAACGCTACTTGTTTTCCCCTTTGCGTGTTGCAGTAAAAAAAAAAAAAAAGTGAAAACGAAAAAGAGTTAGAGGTGAGATTATAGAGCATTTTTATCCGATCAATTTGAATATCACGTTCGTTTTCCCCGAAGGTGTAACTAAACGCGAGAAAACACGAAAAAACCTCCAACCAGTCGTTCGGTCATACTAGGATCTTTCGGCCGCCAAGCACACTCTAAGAAATGCCTGCGTGTCTACTTACCGGCAAAACAATCCAAGAGCCAGTCTCTGCAATCTACGAAATAAGCTCCAGAGGATTATGAGGCGGAACATCCAATTAGGCCTCAAAATGAAGTCTGTGCTCTGGCATTACGCAATGCAAAGCGTCATGCTTGCATTGCGCAGTGCCACCGCGCAGACTTCATTTTTAGCTCTAAACGGATGTTCCGCCTCATCATTCGCTACGTTGATTTCGTATTCCGCAGAGATTGGCTCTTTGGCTGTTTTGCGGGTAAGTAGACGCGCTAGGCATTTCTAGAATGCAGTGTCGCTCTGTGTGCAGCGCGTGCAATTGCAAGCTTGCCAGGTATATTCCCCCGCACAGGCACCAGTCGTAACGTCTCTTTCTGACATTTTTTTGAAAATAGCAAAAGTGCATGTGCATAGCTTTTATAGGCGCTGAAGATGCGATGGAGCGGAGATTCCGGAAACTCCTAATATGACGTCACGCTCTGGGAAGGTGGGGCTTCGACGGTACTTCGAAAATGATTTTCTGCAGCCTCCGTGCACCAAATTGAAAGATATTCGCGATATTCGTGATCGCTGAGGCCAAATGCAGACGATTCAAGTGTTTTCCCTCAAATAAAGAACCGCTTCAGTTTACCTTCTAAGATATATGTAGAAGCGTGCTAAACTAACCTTATGTGTTTTTTTTTTTTGTCAAGACGTACATGTTTTAAACTCAAAAAATCATCGTTTCTTCCTTCGATAAACAAATATTGTAAGAACTGCTTCGTGCAGCGCATGAATATGTGCGAAACTCTCTTGTTTTATGCTATAACGTATTTAATATTCAATCAATCAATCAATCAATCAATGTTTATTAGAGTGTCCAGGGACAATCTCGCGGTTTTGATGGTGGCATTCAAACTACAAATTACTAAAAATACAAAAAACACAATTCTACACAAGACCCAACAAATGCAGAAGGTAACAAAGATAGGAATTCTGCTGATGAGGACCATCTCTTCGAAGGAAAGTTAAAGCGTGCAAAGTGAATGCGAAGCAGCGAGACATCTGCAACGCACACATATTGTACAAACAATAAATTTCACACAGTCGGACATTCAGCACTTTTCACTCCTGCTCAAGCATGAACAGGCTTACAATGAATTGATTGAAAGCCCAATAGCACGAGTCAAATATATAAAGTGCTTCCGAGTGACGATTACAACATTCAGCCAACCCGAGGGTTGGAACTACAGTACAATCTCGATAAACGGAACCTGAAGGGACCAGGAAAATCTGTTCCATTTATCAGGAGTTTCATTTACTGAGAGTATGTAGTGTAGGTACACTAAAAATGTTGAATGCCAGCTTAAATGCTGTTTCCACAAGTGCACAATTTGTAAACACCAGCAAGTGAATGTAGAAGGCAAAATAATGACAAAAACACCAAATTGCTGCTTTTGTATATTCACACAAACCGTGTAAAAACGTTGAAGCAATATTCATGTTCTCCATTTCCCTCTTTCCCTGCTCTCCAGGGTGTCTCTAAAAACAATCACTCACTGAGTAGGCAAAAACGAGGAGATCTTGGTTTGTTTAAGATCCAGCAACCTTTTCTTTCGAATGACGTCATCCATGGCCGAGAGGTTCTGTAGGTGGACTTCGTTGCAAGCGCCGTTTTCGTGAAGCAACCGCTATCGAAATCATTAATGACTTCGATCTTTTTTTCTAACGTGAGCGCACGGTGTTGTCGCTTCGTGGCCGCCATCGCAGAAAGTAGGACACTAGGCCTAAGATGCGAGCAGAAGCCTTGTTGAGCCAAGCCTACCCAACATAGCCACCTATGCGTAAAAAATGAGAAAAGAAAACTCCCAAAAACCATGCGTACATGCTAATTTTGGGCAATAAAGCTAATAAATATTAAGAACATTTTTAATACTGTTTTATTACTCAAGAGTTATTTTTCTTTTCTGCGATAGCGAAAATATGTCGGCGACAAAGTTTCGTTTTCGGTTCCGTTTACCCGGAGGCGCGAGAATTTGAGTTCCGATTAACGGGATTACTTTTACATTGCATGAATACAAAACCAAACAACTCCGAGATAGTTGTTTCGTTTAAGCAACAATTCCGTTTAAGCGATTTCCGTTTAACGAGATTCTACTGTAGTTGATTAAAAGCTCGAGAGATATAAAGAAGATGACTGAAGACGTGTACGTGCGCGTGGAACTCTAAGACTCACTTGAGACAAGAGGCATGGTGAATCAATTAGGCCGTGCGTGACCTTAAACAGAAACAACAAATCTGCTTTCTCCCGACGCCGGTGCAGGCTAAGAAATTTAAAAAGTTTTAGCGCATCTTCATAATTCTTACGAGTGTACATCCTCCTTAAGATAGCGATGCTTCATGATAGAAATAAACTTCTTTTGAACTCGCTCCAATCCCCACAGAATTGGTTTGGGAAATTCCATTCCACACAACCGAGGCGTACTCCAGCTGTGACCTTGCTAGAGAACAGTACAACGTGAGAAACGCCGGCGGGTTTTTAAACTCTTTCGTTACACGACATGTGGCACCCAAAGTGCGGAGAGACGAGTTGACGACCTCGGTTACATGGCCATCGAACCTGAGGCTTGAGTCAAACATGACGACCGAGATCTTTCATTTCATCGACACGAGACAGGATTTCGCCGTGGATATTATATAAACACGAGGTATTATGCGTCTTACGAGAAAAAGTCATGACCTTTGTTTTGGAACTGGTTAAACAAAGATCATTATCTAAGCACCACTGGAAGAAGGAATAACATGCGTCTTCCTGAGGCTTAGTGCAAACCTCTGGCGTCACTATTTCTTTGTAGATTTTTATATCTATCAAGCGAAATTGAAGAAACATGGAATTTGAAATAACACACAAAACATCATTTACAAAAAATTTAAAACGAAAAGGGACCTAGGACCGATCCCGGAGGAACACCAGAGCATGTCTTATATAACGAAGATGACGAATTGTTGACACGTACGTATGCGTTTCTGTTGCTCAAATAGCTCTCCAGCCACTCAAATAATGAGCCGCACACACCGTAGGTGGAAAGCTTGGACAGCAATAATAATCATAATATATTTATTTATTTATCTGTGCGATAGTTCTTCAAGTAGTAGCACGGGTTTGTCAAAGCCAGTTAAAGCTTGTGGGAAAGCACTTTACAGTTCATAATC
The DNA here is from genome assembly GCA_037355805.1 of Ixodes ricinus. NCBI lineage: Eukaryota > Metazoa > Arthropoda > Arachnida > Ixodida > Ixodidae > Ixodes > Ixodes ricinus. Next base: position 514,151 of record JAZHYW010010921.1, on the reverse strand, counting down.
ACAATGTCTTCACATAAAAACAGTTTCAAGCTCACCGTGCAGTATCCACACCGGAATACGATAAATTATGACGTAAAAAAAGCATGCGCAAATAATAATAATAATAATAATAATAATAATAGTAATAATAATAATAATATATTATTATATATAAAAAAAAATTGTTAGTGTGCATGGCGGGTGCTGAGGAAAAAAAGCTGCCCAAGCAGCTTGACTTGTCCTCAGCCCCACCAAAAACAAAACAGTGGAAACGGAAAAAAAAAGAAAGGGCATTCTCTTTTTTCTTTTGTTTGCTATCTCCATATCCAAGGCGCGAGTGCTGATCGCGTAGTGCCCGCGTGCGTGCGTGCGTGCGTGCATAGGAGCGTGGTGAGAGGCGTCGAGCGGGTCCCCACCCGGCGGGAGTCGAGGGTTCCTTTCGATCTGGCGGCCGTGTCCGTCCTCGTGTCTGTCCGCACTCGGAGTCGAGCTCCCGACCCGCTTCATCGGCGCCGCCATGGAGCACCGTTGTCGGGGCAACCTGGGCTCAGCCTCGACGAGGCGTCGCACAGGCGCCCAGGGCCGCAGACCGCCAGAAAGCCGACGCCGCCACCTCGGAGTCCCAACGCCCGGGGCTTCTCTTTTGCGAAGCAGCCTCCTTTACAGGACTCCTCGCCAAAATTACTTGACATCGAAATTACGTACAATCGCGATTAAAGTCGCACTCTGCTCGTACGTCATAGAAAAAGACACGGTGTCATATTTAAGGTCATACGAAAAACAGTCGGCAGACTTGTTTGAAGAAAGCGTGCGTATCTGTGAAGCAAGGACGATCCTAAGGCCGGGGTCACACTGCTTATACGTCATACAAAAGGCAGCCTGCGTACAGATTCGAACGGGAGTCACCGCGAGATCCGCGCTTCGAATGCCGCGTGGCAACGCACTTGGCACGCCGCATTCGAACCACGGATGTTTCGGTGACTCGTACATGCACACCGTCTGTTTGTATGATGTATGGTGGGGCGAGTAACTCAGATTGCTCCCAGATTAGCGACCTGTGCTCTAATGTGATGTCGCTTGCGCAAGTATGACGACGCTACCGAGTGACACTACCGGTGCTTTTTTTTGTATTTTGCTTTGGTATTTTTATCTCAAGTTTCTTCACGGCCTAAATTTGACAGAAAATGGAGAGAGCAGCATTCTGTTGTCTTAATTCTGACAATATCTATGACATCTCAAATTAAAATGTGCCAGCTATACCGAATATAAAAAAAGAAAAATATTTAATTTGCGGATATTAGGTGATCGATTTTTGTTAATAGTAATATTAATAATAATTGTATTACTTTGTGTATTTTCTATACAAATATTAGAGTTCGTAAAAGCCTTGAAGTCTTGTATGACGTGGCTCTGCGACTGCGAGAGATATAATATTATTAAACAAACGCACTCTTACAAAAAAAAAAAGAAGACATTTATAACATTTTGATTATTCTAACAGACACGCTTTGCGGTTACAATAAGGTGTTCTTTACACAAAAAGTATCGCCATAACAGCACTACAGAAAAATTGCATATGTCTGTTGAAGAAAAATGCGCACAAAGAAGGTAAACTCCATCGTGCATACCATTGGAAACACTTTCCAAATGAGGTTCTTCTACCCAAACAAACTTTGTAACAAAAGAAATGCATTTATAAGAAGAAAAAAAAAACAAATCGCAAGCTTGAGGATTAAAGGTATTCAAACTATCTACACTATGCGACGTATGTACAAGACAGGCTTACATATACACATTTTTTTGTTGTAATTTGTGTTTTGTTTGTAAGTTTGAAGTCCTGACGGATTTGAAAAGCAATGCGTCATCGGAAAGTGAAGAACGAAACAACAAAAACACTTCAAATCTCATTTTGAAAGCACCATATTTTCAATTTATTTTTCGCCTCTTTAGAGGAAACCAGATTAAGAAATTAATCTTGTGTATGTCATTAAATGTACGCAGAATATATTATGTTCTCAGTCTCTTTCCGTCTGTTTCCGATTGGTCTTTTTTGTACTGGTAGTGCAAAATAGCTTCGGGAATAGTATTGTTTTGTTAAAGCCACGTATTTGAATAACATATGCAACGGCATGATACCAAATGCTGCAAGCTTGCTACGCATTTCTGAATCTTGAAATCGCGTTCCATACAAAATATCATTAAAAATCCAGAAAAATCAGTTCGTTAACGCTCGTATTCTATTATTCAAATCGAGTCCATAAACCGTGATACCATATCTAAGAACTGATTCTGCTGATGACTGATCAACTTTTTGTTTTACACCAGCGCTTGCTGCCGTTCTTAGCCTATTTAATTCAGAGGAGACAATTCTTAGCTTTTTCTTTACATAGTTTTTGTGATGTTCCCATGCCATGCGTTCGTCGAAATGTAGCCCCAAATATTTTGTACTTGTTTCAAAAATAAATTTTACGCAATTCTGCTGTCCAGATTGTGTTCCAGATAAAACAAAGAACGGTCCAAAACTACTCTTTAATGCGAATTTCTAAAACACATCAATTTTGGGCTCTTTTCTTTTAGTTTACAAATTATTCTTTTCCTTAAACCAGTCTGTTATTTGACTTATTTCGCTGAAATATTGTTACAGCTGTTTTGAATTTCTCGTGTAGCAGAACGAAGGCCGTGTCGTCGGCAGACTGGAATAATTGCGAGTGTAATTTTAGACTTCCCAGGTCACTACTATATATATTAAATAACAATGGAGCCAATGACGATCCCTGTAGAATACTATACTTGATTTTTACAGCGCCACCTTGGTTCTGCTTTATTTTTACTGTTCGCGTTCTATCTGAAAAATAGTTCATAAAAAATTGAACAAAATGTCTTCTCAAACCTAATTCATATAGCTTATAAAACAATTTTGAGTGGTCAATTGTATCAAAAGCCCTTGATAAATCTAAAAACAAGACAAAATGAATGTTATTTTGACCGAGACACACAATATCAGCACAACTTTCAAGCAACAAGGTCGTACTCTTTCCCTTCATGAACCCGTACTGAGAAGCATTAAATAAAATTTATCACAAAATGAGTTCATTATCTTGGCGATATACTTTTCCATAATATGAGAAATCACTGGCTTTATAGCTGACGATCTGTAGTTTTCCATGTCCCTTTTGTTCCCCCTTTTCAATAACGGACGTACAATCGCGCTTTTAAGGTTTAATGGTATAACACATGTAGAAAATATATCGTTTAGAAGAGTCAGCAGAACATGCTTTAGGTAATCAAAGTTGCATGCAATATTTGTAAGAGGAATCTGGTCAATACTTGCCGGATTTTTATCGACATAGTATTGATTGATAATAACGCGCAAGTCAGCCTCAGTAATCGAGGGAAGATACGAAGATTCCGAATTTTGTAGTAGATTAGAACTTCCCGTTTACCTCCGCTACTGACTTCCACCACGTTCGAAAACGTCATCCCGAGCAATAGCCTTTTATATCTTGCTTGAAGTTTGTTTGTTTTGTTTTTCTGGTTGTTGGTGAAACAAATTTTGTGTACGTATTCATTGGCATTTACTAGGAGACGACCGTCAAATGTTTTGCAAGATTGGAAGGTGCAAACGCTCAGGTTTATTTGAGGCTAGGACATTAAACGTCGGAATCTGAGTTCTTCAATATGGTCTGAGCAAGGCCAGATCGCAGGAACACGTCGTCCCTTTGAAGGTTTTATTTGCCGAGCTAACGCACCGCGTTCAATTTGACGTTGGGCAACGCCTGGTTCTCAAACATGACTAGATGGAGTGGATCGACTGCCTTCCGTTTTCCCCCTCCAACTGAAATCGTTCTCAAGCTTCGCTCTCTCGCAAAAAAATTATCGTTAGCACTCATCTGTTCGAAGGCCGTTCACAACGCTCGAGTGTAAAGTGTGCGTCCTTTCCCTCCGCGGCATTCATCATCTATTTTTATGTCGTCACTCCTCTACCCTTTCACACTTGAGAAATTTCGGTTGTTTACACAGTCCAATGTCGTCACACTTAATAAAAAAAAGCGATGCAGTCGGCGAGTTGCGAATTGTACAGCAAACATTCCTCTGGCCCGACAACTTCGAACCGCTAAGGTGTGAAATCAATTTGGCCAGCAATAATCGTGTTTTTTTTTAGTTTTTTTTTACAGCATGTAAGTTTTGTTTTTAAGAAAGTTTAGACGTCCCGCAAAAATTGGGTTCTCAACGTACAGCGATGCGATTTACTACAGAGGTACAACCAGGTGGTGGAAGCATAGGATGAAAATATCAACGTATAAAATAACCGTGTAAAAAAAACTGTTTTTTTTTTTGTTGCATTTGCAGATATTGTCATGACCGGGCTCGCCTAGTTCAATCTGCCGCCGACAGATGTCGGAAGCGTCGAGCGCGCCGGCTCCGAGCTTAGAAGACGACCTCCGGAGACTTTTCACTATGCCGGCGCACGTCTCTGATGTCGAGTCCTAATTGTGCGATGGTTTGTTCATTAAAAAAATGAACTTAATTAGAAAATAAGGATTTCAATTCCTCATGGCTCCCCATTTTTGGTGCGGAGATGACCGGTCGAGGCTCTGCATTACCTCTCGTCTCTTACGTTGTGCCATCTTTCGGCAGCAGATACAACTAGACGAGCCCGGCCATGACGTCGTCTGCAAATGCCTCGGCAGATAGCCCGAAACAGTTTTTTTTATTATTTTTTTAACAAGGCCAGCTTAAGCGTTGCTATTTTTGCTCCATGCTCACCACCTTGCCGCACCCCTGTATTAAATCGCAGCGCGATACGATTAGAAACCGATTTTTGCGCACCGTCTAAGTTGGGTTAGAAGTGTTATAGTTTACATGCTGTATAGGGAACTTGGCAAGTTAACTGAAGTTCCGGTTATTGAAGTTCCTAGATAAAATGCGCGTACACCGTGCTGTTAACAATAGCAACATTCTCTTACAGGCATCATAAAACAAAAAATTCTCTATTTATTATTTTTTTGTGTGTGTGTGTGGGGGGGGGGGGGATCACAGCAGCGTATAGAAGCAGAACAAAGAGGAGGACGCCATTTTTCTTCCCGAAGAATGTGATTCAGTCATGTGTGTTTTTGTCGCTATTGTTCTGGTCAGCGGAGGAAGAAGCAGACACCACCGAAGGACCGCAGGCCTGAGTGGCACGTAGAACGTGCCCTTTATTCTCCTATTTTACTACCAGCTGGTAGTTTTCCCAGCCGGTAGGTGGCATGAAGTTCCACACCACAGCAGAGCCGTTTATACTGAGAAAGTTCGGCCTTCTTAAGGAGATTTCGACAGCCTGGCAACCACAGCAGAGTAGTCTGACAACCGGGGAATGACTACTTCCGTCCGCCATTTTGGGACTCTGACTCATAGGAAGTCTATGCGATTTCTCAGGAATAAAGAAGACAAAGAAGTAACGCCATTTAGTGTTATCCCGAAATACGCTGGTTTCAGCGGGCAACAAGCTCCACCCATTCGCCAAACTCTCCCAGTATAAACGGCTCTGCACCACAGCTATTGCCGGCGTGTGCGACCAAAAACATCGCTTTGATCGGCCTTCCACGATTTGCCAAATGACGTCTGGAGTAGTTCTGCTCTCATCGGCAGAAATAAGTCAAACTCTCAACTTCGACGGTGTTGATTTGAGAAACGTGACGTCTAGGCTTCCACGGCATTTTTTACGCACCACCGAACTCGTCGCTCGCTTCTAATACTCTTGGTCGTGACGTCAGGAACAGGAACCAAAAGAGGACGCCATCCGAACCATGCTGAGCTCGTGCTGACAGAGAGCTTCCACAGTTCTTTTGCAACGCGCATTCCACACCATCAAGACTGCCCGTCTTAGCAGCCTATAAATGCGAGCTCGGTCTGAGCATGCGCTCTAAACAGCGCCCTCGAATATGGCGTCCAGGGAATAGCTCCTGTAATCACTGACAGGATGAGGACTGCAAGACGTCTCTTTCGAATGCCCACGGACTCCTGCACGCGCCCGTTCTCGCATGCATGGCTGCGCGTGCACCCTTCAAGCTCGAGTGGAAGGCGCGAAAACTAGCATTCTTCCCTTCCGAACTCGTCCACTTGGTGACCGTAGTTTTAGAAGACGGTACACAGTTTAAAGGAACCTTATTTCGGTTAGCAGTGCAATCAGTGTCTCATATACCGACCGGGCTGTAACGTGTAAAATTCGTGACTTAAAAAAAAAATTAATTAGCATGTTTTTTTTGTTTTTTTTGCGTTTTCAGCGCTGGAATGGTATACGATCTCGGCCAACGAAGCACTTGGAGGTCTTCTACCAGATCGCTGTGGGACGCCCGCGACGCTTTTCCGACAACATCGCTGTCCCTGGGAACAACACTGCGTTTCGGTGAGTACCCCCCCCCCCTTTTTTTTTCGCCTGATAGCAAAGGACAAGAGAGTAGCAAAGAGCATAAAAAAAGTACTCGAAAGGGTACAACGGTTAACGGGTAACGGGAGTTTGCCCTATCAACTTGTATTTCACTGTATCCTGAATCTCTAGACCTCTTGAGAAACAATACGCATTCTTCTGATGTGTCTGGAATTACACGCACAATATGCACAGGCAGCACAGTGCAGTTTTGCAATCCGATAGAGGCGCACGTGTTTCTGTTTTATCAACCGTCACAGTGAACACAGCCCGTTATAAGCAGCAGTCACACTGTTTGTACATTATACAAAAGAAAAAACAAAGCAAAAAACACGGTGTTGGCTGATGACACGATGACAAACTTCTCTGCGGACACGCGTCACACATGTTGGGAGCATGTTTGTTTCACAAGTGACAGTCGTAGGCTGCGAACTTGTCTGCTGGCAGTTTTACAGCGGAGCTGTTAAGAGCTAGTTTCCCAGGATCGTGTCCGTCCGCAAAGAAATGTCGACGCAAAACTCTGGTTGCCGCCGTCGCTCATAGATGGCGGTAGCTGTCTAGAGTGTTGTGTTTGCACTGGTTGTCCGCTTGCCGCCGTGGCTCATAGATGGCGGCAACCTATCGAGCCTTTCCACTCTGGCTTGCCGATGTGCGGCCGGCCATTACTTCATTCCCACCATAGTACAGCTTCGCTGGTCCTCCTCCTTCACCAAAGTGGAAAGGCTAAATTTGGTACGACCAGCGTGACAGGGCCGTGTCATGCCAGGAAGAAACACGCTTCAGGCAGTGTCTGCATACTGTCTTTTGCATGATGTGCTAACAGGGTGAGCGCGACTTTAGTCATTCGCGGTGATATCTTCTTCGCTTGCCCGCAGAGAAGCGAACGCGCGAGCATTTTTGCGGAACGCGTCGATGGACGCAGCCGTAAAGCGACGGGAACCGTGGCACGAAATCGTAATATTAATAAGGAAAACAAGAATCAGCGTCGTTTCGGCGAGGACCCAATCATGGCCGGAGGAGCGCCAGGAGGAGTACGGCCACGCACACACACACACACCGGCCATCATCTATCAAAGGGGACGAGGACATAAACCGAGACGAATCGCCATGCCCACTGCCGCGTCCTAATTGGGACATAATTCGGACGGTCGGCGCCAGTCTTTTGTTGTTCTTTTCGGACGGCGGCGTCGCGATAACGAAGCGCGTATGTCCCGTTCCTTGTTTCGAAGGGGCTTTGGAGGTTCGCCGTCGTAAAACCGCGAACGCCAACAAAGTGCCACACGACTGTGGGGGACCCGCGTGTTTGCATGCAGCCGACGGACCGTGAGTTATACGCCCCACCATACACGCTAAAAAGTCCCTCGCCCTGTTTTTTTTTTTTTGTGTGGTATGGCACTACGTTTTTGTATTTGTGTGCGTGTGGTGGTGTGGGAAGGTTCTGTTGTATTCAGGTGCACAGGCTGAATTTGCGAGGCTCTCGTTGGGTCGTTCTCATTGAGGCTCGCATACGAATCAGGAAAACGAAAGTGACCTTTTTTCCGCTACGAAATTACTCAGTATCGACGAGTATGTGCGCGGATACGCCGCCATAGACATCGTCGCGTGGGCATACGTGCAGTACGCTGTATAGTGTGTGTTAACGAATCGATATTGAACGCCATCTTTCAGCGTGTATTTTTAGCCGTTCTATGCTTGGCGTATGTTGCGACATCGTACGGTTATAGCGCGGGACGCCTTCTCGAGCGACGACGAAGACCTACGCTCGCACGTGACGTCACCACCGTGACATCGCGAGACATTACGTCACATCGCGTGATCAAGTAACCCGTAGTGGTACCAACCACGTGATCACGTGACCCATAGTGGTACCAACCGCGTTACTCTTGTATGTATATATTTTACGTATACGACGCTTTTTTCATGTCTGACTAAGTGCTACTCAGTTTTAAATGCGGTATTATGTCATTAAGTGTAACCCCCCCCCCCCCCGCCTTGAGAGATTCCGGTCGTCACATCGAAGCGCATGCACATGCGCAGGAGAGAGTGGTACACTTGCCGTCCCCTCTCCTAAGGATATCGCGTGCATGCGCGGGTCGCGGTACAAGGCGCTTACTGGATGTGCCGCAGTTCTTCACACTGTTTCGCAAGAGGAAGAAACGAACTGAAAGTGACTCAGCTGAACAGAAGCGGCCACGTGCTGAGTATCACCGTGCTCGACGTGCCAAAGAGTCGCTAGAGGAGACAGAGAACGACGTTTGGCTAGGGATATGGAAACGAGGCTGGCTCATTTTGCTACGACGTAAGGTCGTGGGAAGTAACGCAAAGCCGACTAAATAAAGTACTGCAGAAAGCAGGACATCTATTTCCAGGCGTTTTCGTTGGCCGACGTCTTTATTCGCTAACATTTTTTTTTGTTGGCCTATTCCGTTTGTTTATTTATCCCTGCCCTGAACCAGTTAATTATGAGTGGTATCGAAATGTTATTAAACTAATTATAAATAAAAATTTAGTATTCCCTTTTTGTCGAATATTCTACAAACTCCAGATAAAACCCGCGAGTCTGCTTTCCCCAGATCATGCGGAGAACTAATCACTGCCATTAATAGTTAGATCCCCAGCCAATGGCGAAGCGCCGATTCACACATTTGCGTTTGATTGAACCGGGTGCGTTGCCAACCGCTTATGAGTGCTCACGACGAGAGACCACACTGGCTCCATCTATCGGCTAACCCCGGAATATTTACCGTCTGCGTATATTTCCTCATTTGTTTGCACGTCCTTTTTTGTGTTTGAAATACTTTTGTGAACTTTATATGCAGCCTTTTTGTTATAGATACTGGGTAGACTTGACTCCGCACACACGCCAAAAAGAGTCTCCTTGTACGAAGTTCTAAGACCTCTTGATAGATGGCGCCAGCGTACCGGCGTGTTCTGTCGTCGATGGCTGTTACGAGCGATCACAACGGACTCGGTTTCGCTCAAACGCGAATGTGTGAATCCGCCTTGACGCTCCCCATGGGAGGTTCTCAGCACTGTAAGCGGGAAAGCGCGTCCACAGTCACATTCTCCGAGCACCGAACGCGATCGAAGCGAGCGGTTAGTTGGGGGCGATGTTTGCGCCGTCAGTCTACGGCCCAGGTACTTTCGCCGGCGCGCTGATAACGTCCTCGACACTCCCGGGGCGACACGCGGCGAGGGCCCAGCTGCCGGGGCCCGCTCTAATCCCTGGCCAAACACAGGAGGGCCCTCGGAACTCGGCGCCGGCGGCCTTGTTGGACTGCCTTCAAAGGCCAGAACGCGCGCTCTTCGCTCCCTTGCTGCTCCGCTCGAAGCCACCCACTCGGCTCGGTTAACCCTCACAGTGCGCTGGAAGCTACGGGCTTGCCGGACCAATCAACGGCCTCCGTTTCATCGTTTGACCTCGCTCTCTGCGCGCGGGTATGGGGCGGATTGTGACCACGTGGTGACGGGTGAAAACGGCGCAAAAAAAGACACAAGAACCAGTAGACGAAAGACGAACACAGCGCTTACGTACGACTTCGTTTTCTTTCTCATCTTCTTCAATGCATAAAAGCGAGCCTTACTGTTATTAGGTGATTTTAACTACCCCAACATTGTGTGGAGTACCGATTGCCCTTACTCTTACCCTTTTTCATTTGAGTGCGCCAACTTTTTGGATGTTGTATTTGAACTCCATTTTGCTCAGTTAGTTGACATGCCAACAAGGGTAACGAATACTACGTCAAACATTTTAGATCTCGTTCTAAATACTGTACCTATTCTGATTGCATGGTCCCATTTCTTACCTTCCTGGTCTTATTGATCACTCATTGCACTTTCTTTCACTGACGATTCCTTTGAGTTGTGCCAGTAACACGAAAAAAAAAATAATTCGCGACTACGCCAAAGCGAATTTTGATGCTATCAATTGTGATTTGTGTACTTTTTTTAATCCTTATTTTGAAAGGTTTTCGATGCGCTCAATTGAGATCAGTGTTGGACAAAATACTCGATGAAAGTATTTAAGTTAAGTTACTTAATACCTGCTTCATAAAGTATTTAAAATACCACTCAAACTACTTTCACTGTAAAGTATCTTGAGTAGAGTACAAATACTTAGAAATGTAATTTAATTACTTTTGAAGATACTTCCGCATTGCGTAATTTGTATCGACGTCAGTGATCAATACAGTTATACAGTTCCGCAAATTTGGTTTACCAGAATGGTTTATATGCGCGCAACAACAAAATAATAAAATAAAAAAATAAAAAGAACATCGTAAGGTTATTCCATGCAGTCCAACTATAAGGAGCGGGATAAAACTGATACATGTTACAAAACATTTCTGGGACGAAAAAAAAATAATAAAAGAACAGGTCGCTTTAGCTATAGTGACCTGCGGCGCACCTTAGACGCATCGTTTCACTACAATCCATATTCCCTCTATGGGGAGTTCACTAAAAACGAACTTTGCATACGGAAATGAGTGAATGGACAACAAAGAGAGCCCACACAATAGCCAAGGCACTGGTCGCACCTTCTTCAGGTAAGTTGCTTTCAGAAAGGCAATCAACTTTGGGGGACACTTTGTTGGCATTTTGAGAGGTCATCCTGCTTGAAGTTTGTTTCCTGTCTTGTTCTCTGTTTATCAACGTTCGCTTACAAACAGTGTTCGCGAGAGCTATAAATGCCATCTTGACGACCAAAAAAAGAAAAAAGAACTTTTGACGTCTTGCTGTAGCGGAATTAAATATACAACAAGCAACAAAAAAATGTTTTCTTTTTGTGTCCACTTCTCATTTTCTTCTATTTGTTATTTTCTGGACACTAAAGTCTGCATTGTTGTCGTGGGTCGTTTCCCCTTCTGCGTTGCGCCTCAGTGTGGCAATCTTTGCTTCCGTAAAACCACCTCTTTTGTTTGAGGATTTTTTTTTTTTTGGAAACTCTAGGAATCAAAAGGTGCCTTTGGAAAGGCGAATGGAAAACCTTCATTGTACGGAATTTGGGCTGAAATATGAGTCATAATCGGCGCAAAAGCGATGTTTTCGCGAGCTCAATTTAAGTCACCCTAACTTATCGGAGCTAGCAACAGGATATGGTTGCTCGAATGTTCACGTTTGCTCGTGCCACGCCCACGCCACTTCATACCGAAAAACTCGGAAAATGGCGGAATGTCAAAAATTTATTTGAGATAACGAGTACAAGATACCCAGAAATGTAATTAAAATACAGTATCAAATACTCTCGATCAAAAGTATTTGCAAGATATCAGGATACTTCAAAAAGTATTTGAACTACCGTGTCTTGAGTAGAGTATTTTGAGACCAACTGGGCACTTTTTAAAGAAATTATTTACACTCTTATTGAAAGCACATTCCTCTGAAGACGATCGTTGTTAACACTAGTTTACCATGGTTCAACACAGTCCTCTTAAGACTTTCGAACAAAAAGAAACGCCTAAATAGAGCCGCCAAAGGTACCCTCTGCCCGGTTCGTTGGCAAAAATACTCAAATGCTGCAGAATGTTATAAGAATGCGATTAGAGACGCAAAGTGTAAGTTGTTTTAACCAAGTGCTGCCATGTGTGCTTCAAAATAATCCTCGGCAATTTTTAATGTTATGTCTTGCCGCGACAGACGAACCGTGATTTCACTTAAGACAGGAGATAACGCTCACATTAATGAATCTCTATGTGCCGCAATTTTTAATGAAGTGTTCATTATGTATTTTTCTAGCCCTTTCAGCAACACTGTTCCGACGTATCGTGCTGACACTTTTGATTTATGGACCATATGTCATCGTTAATCCCAATGGAGTTTCAAAACTTCTAGATGGGCTAAGCTGTCTTCAGGTACTGTTACAGGCGAAATCACCTCTAAATTTCTCAAATCAACTAATCAGTACTCCTCTCTTATCCTTGCGAGGATTTCTCAACAGTCACTCGACACTGGGTCACTACCTAATGACTGGAAAATTTGGAAAATAATTCCTCTGCACAAGACTGTTGACAAGCACTCCTCTTGCTATTACAGGCCTATTTCACTAACTAGCATTCATTGTAAAATTTTCGAGCACATCATATACATGCAGCTTGTTAATTTCCTTGAATCCAACTCTTTTTTTCGTCAGCTCAACATGGGTTTAGAAAAATGTTTTCTTGTGAAACACAGCTACTTTGCATTACTAATGATTTTCACGTTGCTCTCGACCAGGGATCTCAGGTGGACAGCATTTTTCTTGATTTTTCTAAAGCATTCAATAAAGTATCACACAAATGTCCACTTCATAAATTAAGCTAAACTTAACATCGACCCTTACGTATTTTATTGGCTGGTAGCATTCCTAACGGATCGTTCGCAGTTTGTTACCTGTAATGGTGGTAACTCTATTCTGACATCTGTTTCTTCTGGAGTACCACAGGGGTCTGTCTTAAGTCCTTTGCCTTTTCTAATCTACGGATGGATGAATGAATGGATGGTAATAGGCTATACCCTTTGTAATGGGCGGCAGCTTGCGCCACCTAGCCTAACATTTAGTCATCCCTCCTTTTTCAAATTTTTATACATTTTTTTTTCAACACAACCCTCTTCCCTTCCCATTTAAAGTGTTTCCATTGCTTATTTTTATCTGTATTTTTACTCCTCTCTAGATCTTTCCCACCAATCTCCCAATCTCCCCGTAGTTACCGCAATTCTTACCCTATTCATTCACCCCTCCATGTCTGCGAATCCCAGTGCCTCTTCCAAATCCGCAGTCATCCCCCAAAAGGGTGGGACAAAGCCCCGTGCACCTTCAAATTACATGTTCTATAGTTTCCTTTCACGTTTGCATATGTCGCATAGAGTGTCTATTTTCTGTAATTTAGCCCTATATGTTTTCGTTCTTACCACCCCCGTTCTAGCTTCAAACAGCAATGAGCTCTCCAATGAATTATCATACAACTGTTCCTTCTTTATTTCTTGTTTTTTCTTGTCCTGTATATTGTTAAAGTTGATTTCCCCTGTATTCTCTCTTCCCACAATTTCCTCTCAGTTACTTTTACTTCCTTTTCTACTGATATGCTCTGACCGGCCCTATCTCGTTGAATATATTTAGATATCAGCTTGCGGGTTCGGTTTGTCCACTTAATGTTTAGATTTTTCACATAAAGATACTTGTACACTTTCCCTGCCCACCGTGTATCCTCAATGTGAGCTAGTTTTTGTTCAAATATTACTTTACTGATCGCTTCTCTACTCTTGAAAGATGCCCAACCCATATCCCCCTTCACTCTCTCATTTGGTGTATCTCCATGTGCCGCCAATGCCAACCTACCCACACTCCTTTGCTGTATCTCTAAACCTGCCTGGATTTCTGACCTCATACAAATACCGCATTCCCAAATGACAGTCCTGGCACCATGATTCCCCTCCATACACCTCTAACGACTTCATATCTATTATAGTTCCAGAGTGCCCTGTGTTTCATAATAGCTGAATCGCTTTTCCCCTTCTTTATTACAATATCTTCATGTTCTTTTAGATACTTTCTTCCCTCACTTAACCATACTCCCAGATATTTGTACTTTTCTGTGTTTTATCACTGTGTCCTGCATCTCCAGGGGTTACGTCTTCTCGTCGTTGAAAACTATTATACCCGACTTGTCCCTACTGAAGTTTAGGCATAAACTGTTCCCTTGACTGCTGCAAATCCTAATCAGTTCCTGTATTATTTCACGACTTTTTGCTACGAGTACAATGTCATCTGCATACAATAACCCTGACAATACTTGATTTACTTTATGTCCTTCCTCCAGGTAAGTCAGGTCAAAACTTAGGTTGCACTGCTCTAAACTTTTTTCCATCTCACTGAGGTATATCATAAAGAGCAGATAGGCCCAGTGTTGTCTCCTCTTCCATAAGATTTGTTGCCGACGACTGCGCTAACTACCGAATAATATCTAATGACTCTGACTCCCAACAACAACAGGGTGATTTGGGCTCTATTCTTCAATGGTGCCGGGACTTTGGTCAATGGAACTGAACATAAAAAAGTGCAAACTAATGCACTTAGCCCGTAAAGTAGCTTTTGATGCTATACAAGTATAGGATTAATAACAGACTATTAGAACTTGTACTCTTATAATTATCTAGGTGTCATCCTTAGGTCTGACCTCCCCTGGAACCTACATGTTGCTTACGTCATTAACAACGCTAACCGCAAGCTTGGGTACCTTAAATGTAACTTTTTTTTTTTTGGTCCCATCTTCGTTGAAATTATTTTTTTATAAAACATTAATTCGCTCGAAGCTTGAATGTGCAGCCTCCATCTGGGATCCCGGTACCACTTGCCTTGTGGACTATATTGAATCCCTACAAAACTGATCCGCACGTTTTTTCGTGAGTAATTATAACCGTACCGCAAGTGTCACATCAATAAAAAAAACAAAAAAAACACATTTTACTTTTACCCAGTTTCGCACATCGTCGTAGAATTACTAGCATTTTCATTTTTCACAAAATTTTCCGTCACAGCCCGTTACCCCGAAGTCAGTTATCAACCCCAACATCGTTCCTTTCAGCTCGTCTGGGACACCAGAACAAAGTGTGGGTTCCATCTTGCCACTATAATAAATATTTTCACTCATTCATCACGAGAGTCACGAAAGAATGGAATCGATTACCTTCATCTCTTACATCAATTGTTGATAGTGCATCAAGTGTTAGTTACCATGTTTTCCGGACTGTTTAGCTCTTGCTTCTCGGTTGTTTCATGTTGTTTGTTTCTTTTGTATTTTTCACCACTCCCCTCTGTAATGCCATAGGGCCCTGAGGGTAAAATAAATAAATAAATAAATAAAAGGAGGGGGAGGGAGAAAAAGACTCACTCCTAGCAGCCATTCTAAAAAAGTAAAATTAGGCGTTACAGAATATCTATCAAATTTAAGAACTGTAGGAGCTAAACCTCAACTTTCACACATACGTTCCCATTCCTCGAATGAATTCAAAATCTGCATTGCACATCGTAACTGACTCCGCACTGGCGCAAACATCTGGACCGTATAGACGAATGTAATTTGTCTCATGAATTTTCCTAGTGAATTTTTGAGGACATCTTGCCAATATTTCAATATGTTTAAGCAGAGGTGTAACCACATCTATTGGAATCAACTGCCAGGTGACCCGATGGCGCGTACCTCAAGGACGGAGAGTGTTCCCTAGCTCGAACATTTATGCAGGTGTAGTGCTTACCGCGAGAAAATGGGACCTTATACACGACTCCGACTGTTTATGCGACGTATTTATGGCGATGTTTGATTTCAGACACTATACCCTCTAAAAACAGCCCGTGCGTCTACTTTCCGGCACAACACTTGGAGAGCCAATGACCACAACTTACGGAGGCAGCTCAGCGAATGACGATGCCGAAACAGCAATTAACGATGCCAAAAAACGCAGTCTGAGTTGTGACATTAAGCAATGCAAAACGTCATGCTTGCATTGCTTAATGTCACAACTCAGACTGCATTTTTTTTTATCTAGACATGTTTCGGCATCGTTATTCGCTGAGCTGCCTTCGTAAGTTGCGGTGACTGGCTTTCCGAGTGTTGTGCGGGAAAGTAGACGCACGGGCTGTTTTTAGAGCGTACACGATTACCTCTTGCTTCGTCAGTTGCAGCGCACAATCTTTCGCCACGAGATCACACTCCTGCCCTTACCCACGTGCAGATAGCGGGGTCAGGCGATCAAAGGGACGCGGCTCGTCGGTCAGGCGAGCGCGTAGCTCCTACCGCACTGTCAGCTTAGGGATGAACGGAGTGTACAGAAGCTGAAAGAGAAGAGGAGGGGATGCCGGAGCACTGACTGGAATGACCATTGGATAGACCAAACACTAGCTACATTTCTGACCTCTCTACCACCAACTGTTCCAGCGCGTTCAAACGCGAACGCCAGACGTTGATTTTGAGCGTTTGAGCGCGTTCAAAGAGTGAGTAGATACAACGGTAGCTATAGCTTCGCGTCTGCCCTCTAATCGCTCCAACCGGAGCTCGGTGTTGTGACGCCCAGGACGCTCGCGTCTCCTCTTCTACCCGAGTTTGTATGCCCCCTATAGACCTTTCCATCGCTTATCACCCGTGCGAAGGATGCAGAGTCACTGAGCAGTGGACGCGTGGTCAGGGTCTGATATACCGCGCAGCAGAGCAACAGCGCATGCTCGGAAGGCCTTCCACTGCCCAGCAGACAAAGATGGCAGCGCGCAGAAGGCGATTATTGCGAAGCTCTATATAGACGCCGCTCCACCTTACGATTGAGCGCGGACGACGAGCCATACCGAGCCCATTCAATGTCGTATGTCATGGGACATTCGGTCGGGACGCAGCGACTCCCGTAGTCACGTGACATGTTCGCCGCGCCTGATTGGCTGGGGATGGCTCGTAGCGTCCGCTGCGGCCCGTCGCAAAAAGGGGGAAACAAAGTATGCGAGGTCGGCGTTCGCAACGCCGCGCGCCTCGGAAGCCACGGAAACGAGCGCCATTTTCCTTCGACTTGATATATTGTTATTATTTTAGTGAAGAACATTCTCGATATGGTTTCACACGAGCGCGCTAAAACATGCCGAATTGAATCGTTTTTCTTTTTAACGATTTTTGTATTGTTTGCGGCGAAACCATATCTGTCAGCACCTCGTTAATTTCTTATAACCCGTTAGTTTTTGTGTTGCTGTTGTGAGGTTTGACTTTTTTTTCTTCTGAAGCAATTGTTTAGAAGTAGCTTGTTCTTGTTTCTGGGTAATAAAAGCCGGATCGCTTTTGAGGTTCCCGCGGTTCTTTCCGCCGCCACATTAAGCGGCGAAAATATATATATTTTTCGCCCGTCTCTTTAACTTAGAGAGTCCTGCTAAAAGTAACACCGATTCGGCCCCTAAAGCTCCAGTACTGTTGAATTTATTTAAGATAAAGAAGGCAGCACGAGGCGGCAACTTGCGATAATGTTACGCACCTAATAAAAATAATGTTAGGTACAACGATTGCGTTTCCTGAAAACTTGTCGCGCGTATTGAACCGAAACGCGCACTAATTTCGGAACCTGCGAACATCGTTCGATGCTGTATTATAAGAGGGAGGGTATTTACTGCACGTACATTATAAGTATGGTTACGTCGGTATATTCGCCATTGCCGCGTGCTAAATAGCTACACGTGATTCGCTTTTTGTTTTATACCAGTGTGGCGCTACTTTCTCGTGGTCCGATTTTCGCGCTATTTTCGATTAGTTTTTTACAGATGTTTTCCGCTGCTTGTCTTTTACCTTCGAGGTCTATTCATCGTTAATGTTGTTAAATTAATTTTAGTGGGATCAATTGCAATGGTTATCTAATTACTTTTCCGGCAATGCATGCTATGCTCCAAAATAATCGTCCGTGTTATACGAAACATAACGATTTTACATTATTAATGTCTTAGCAGGGAATGCGTTTTCGAGTCAACACGCACTTGTGTGCTTCGTAATTCGCTGGGCTCCGTTCGCAATCTAGAAGGCATGCATTGATTGGCTGGTTGCGTGCTCGGTGGAAAAGTGGACGCACAAACAACGTCTTTTTTTTTTTTAACCGTGTCAACTGTCCATCATTACAGCGGCAGAGGCGGGTTATCCAGTTGACAGATTGAAAACCTCGCGGCGGTTTAGCTGCCCAAAGTCTGGCAAGTTTTTAGGGAGCCGTGCGCCATGATTGCATCAGCGGGGCGCTGATCGGGTTTGCTTGCGGCTGGGGGAAAAAATAGAAAGAAAAAGAAAGAAGTTGCAGACGATCGAGCGGGACGCCTGGCTAAGCTTTATAGAGTGGTTCCCAAATTAAGCTTGACGTTGGTCCTAGGAGTTGCGAAGCCGTGTCATCCTGCGAGGGACGGCAGCGAAAGGCACGCCGTAATTGATTTTTTTACTTTAACGGCGCATGTCAGGCTACAAATTATTGATTCCTGCCGGTTCCCAGAATGTGGCTTCGCATACGTCCTTGTGTGCTTTTTGAGAGCATATATATATATATACACGCTCTTGTTTTACTTTCTTTTGGAGAAGAAAGGGGGCGAGTTTACCGGTCGATTTCCGCTGCAGCAGTGATTTTTTTTTCTAGGTAGGTTTTATAGTTGTCACTTTATTTTTGACACGAGAAAAGACACATGTGAGAATGGCACGGGACTTTCGTGGATTTCGTTGGCATTAGTGAAAAGGGGTGGAAGGGGGGGGGGGCGGAAGGTATGAGGAGGCTTGTTTCTTTATTTTCGTGACACATTCGTTTTGTAACTGCTTACTCGTCTTTATACGGAACTTTCAGCAGCGTCCCCGCTTTGCCAGCCTGCCTGTGCGATAAACGTTCGTGTTTTCACTAAAAAAAAAAAGAATAAATGTCGGCACGTGTCTTTTTGCAAGGCAATCCGTTGGGCGCCAATCACATGTCATCTACTCCGCGATCATAAAAACGGTTCTGTTCAAGACGAAAAGTGAGTCTTTCTTTTTTTTTTACTTTTTTGTAGCAGTGATAAATTGTGAAAAGGGTAAATACTCGCGCATGAATAATAAAGAGAGGAAAGAGCACAAGTATGCTTTCTGCATTTTCCTCCTTTCTTTTTAGCTATTTTATTTTCAACAAGTCCAACAAAGAAGCACAGTTCCTTTTCCAGTATACTCGTGGTGCGCTTATCTGTCACTACCGAAAACTAATTTTTCTTTAACCAAGAAGTTTTAGCCCTGAGGCAAGTGCGAGCCAAACAACCGAATCGTCATCCAAACGGTCTGGAGACGTGGCACCGAACGTGCGGATTAAACTGCATGAGATGAACCGCGCCATCGCCTCTTCAAGCAGGCGTTTTCTAGCCCCTGAAATGTACTCACTATACAGCGTTCGAAACACGAGGGCGACTGGACACAGCTGGACGGCTTCACATCGTCGGACGCTGGCTGGACGCCGATTGCTCAGCCGGACAAGCAGACCACGTCAGCGCATCATCCTCAGCTACCCCGACAATAGATGTCACGCGTCATCGTCGCTCCCTGGTCTCGAGTCGCAACGCCTGCAGCGACTCCTCCAAAGACTCACGGACATCATGCCCGAGCCCTATATGCTTTGTTTCACCGTAACTTGGCAAGGAGCCAACGCTACGGCCCCTCTCCAGCCAATCAGAGCGATGGAAGCGAAGCACGTGACAATGCAGATAGTCCAGTCACGTTCCTTCCCCCGACGCGCTGATTGGCTCACTTTGACCGTAGCCTTGGGCTTTAGCCAAGTTACGGTGAGAAGTACCCGTCGCTCGTCTACGAGGACGGACAGCTAGGCGGTCTCCGGACGACGCGACGGGCGCAACGGTGACAGCGGCCGTACCTTTTTTTCCTTGCTTTTTACCCGCGCGTGCTTCGACGGCGAACGTGGAAGGGAACGGGAGGGGGATTTTGAGGCGAAGCGGGGCGTACTTTCTTCCCCACGCCCGCTGCCGCTATCGAACATCGATACCGTGATATCGGGGAACAGACTCTCCCCGGCCGCGGTGACCAAGGGGAGGATCTGTCAGGCTGAGCCGCCGCCGCTTTGCACGCTTTTCACTTGGCGCTCGCTGCCGCTCTCCTCGCTTCCTAGTAGAAAAGCGAAGGAGAAGAAAGTGGCTTTTTCGTGAGAATGAAAAAAAAAGAAAAAGAAAAGGGGGACGAAAAGGAAAACTGTCTTCAACCTCCCCAAAGTCGCTCTTGTGACAGAAACAATCTGGGAAGAATATCCTTTCCTGTTCTGCTTCCTTCGTTCTTCGTTTTCGTACCTCTTTTATTATTTTATTTTTCTGCTTATTTCTTGCGAGGAGCGGCATACCCCGAAGTGTCGTCTCTGTCGGATAGCAAGAGGACTAGTCGCGAGTGTCATGACCTCAAGGCGTTTCGCGCTTTGGAGAGACTCGGCTCTCTTTGTTGCTTTTTCTTCCCCCCGCGGCTTTTGTTTTAACAGCACGTTACGGAGAGGAACGCGGATTTGGGCTACATTGAAGCAACTTATCGTAGCTTCCGCAGTGCATCGAAGCGGTATCATTCGCGAGTTTTAGCGCATCGTTTTGGTCCTCGCGCTTAGCTACGGGCGCGCGGCTTGGGAGATGCCTCAGAGAGGCTTGGTAAGCTCTCGACGTTAATATCGGGACGGCGAGAGCGACCCTTATCGAACGGCTAATTTTAATTATTTATTTTAGTTATCCGAAGCGCACAGATTCAGTCGGCCTCTAAACGTACTGGAGTTACTGAAGGCTCAACAAAGCTTGCGCAAGATAGAAGTTTCTTCTGTGGTCGGCATTCGCTCTAATATTGATGACCGTTCGGTTGTCGAGAAATTATTTCTCTTCCGATTTGGCTGTTCCATAACTTCCGGGTTGGTTAGTTTATTTACCCCTTAACCGCTTTTAGTATTCTGAAATTCATGACCCTCAACTAAGCAGTCGAGGGTCATAAATTTCCAAAAACTAAAAACGGTTAATATTGTTGTCTCGATATTAAAGTTGTTGCCTTCAAAATCAGATTTCTAACCACAAACAAAATGAGAGAAAAAAAAGTAATTAGCGGTGTCATCTTTCGGCTTAGCCATAAACTAAGCCACGAGCGAGCCTGGTTCGTCCAAAACGGTTGAGTGCGTGAACAATGGAAAGCAGACGACTTACGCGCCGTTCAAACCAAACCGTGAAGACTTGGATCCGTAACGGGGGCCGGAAGTGATTACGTCAGTACGGGTTCCGGCTCCCGGATTCCGTATTCCGAGTCTCTTTGAATCGCGCTTTATATTCGTCCTGAAAGGTTTTGAGACGGCTTCACGTTGACGAGCTAGACTCGTCCAAAACGATTAAAAGGTTAACGTGTAGTGGCCCGAAGCCACACAGCTCGCCGCACGCGAGAACGACCGTGTTCACTTCTTTTTCATTAGAGATGATCGAGTTTCACTTCCGAAGTTCCGCTAGGGGAGACAAAAAAGGAGATCGACGAAGAAGAAGAATAAAGGCAGTTGAGATCTGCAGGTACGCAAGGTTTCAGGTCGTTCTTTCTCGGACCTCACTCACCAGCTCAATAAACGAAGTTATTCTTTAATTGCCTCGCACAAGCACTTCGAATGACATAAAAGCGTGTTGTCGTTAGTATGTTTTTTTGAAGAATGAGGCCGCCTCGATTTTAAACAACCGTTGGGAACCGATGGGAGCCTCTACTTAGAAGAAGCAAGGGCACGATGCGATAGCAAACGTTTCCAGTCGTACTTGGCCGCTACTTTGGCAGGCGAGGGGGACACGCGCTTAGCGCCCGTTAGGGGCGTTAAGTGCGAAAAATTGGGCTTCGGCAATGTCAGCGGCCCTTTTATGGAACACCGCAATTTCAACACGTCACGTAGACCTCCAAATACGCTCGTACCACAGCCGTAATATTTTTATTCTCAAAAATTAAAATCGAGAGGTGTCAGTTAGGGAGCCTCGAAGAGGAATCCAGGTCACGCGAGAAAGGGATGTACCCCTCAATCACACGTTGCCCGCCTCGCTTCTTGGTATTTCGGGTCTTAAAGTCTCTTTTCTCCCTTTTTGTAGTCTAGTTCACTGGTTTCTTCCTCGAATTATAATTTAGAGCAGGGAAAAAGGGATAGTCGGGAGAATTGTGAGTCTTCATTGAGGGACTAAGCTACCCGCTAGGTGAAGAAAAGATGGAAGATTGACCAAAGAGATAGAGCTAGGGAACATTACTTGTCGTCCCTATTACAACACAAAAGATTTAGGGTGACTGACACTGCTGCGTTCGCTTCTGTCGTGTTTCCGTCCACAGACATTGGAGTGGAGCCGACTTTCGCAAAACGTCGAGCAAGGCTCGGTACGCTCTGCAGCGGCGTTACTGTAATGGGAGACAAACTTCTTCAGCAGTGAAGTAAGGAGGGCCGCTGGCGGCGTACCATAGGGCCGCTTTTGTTCGTTTTCATATTCTTTCTATGCACAGTGTGAGCACGTTCCTCGTGTCTTGTAATTCCCCAAAAATCACGGCACAACCGATGTAGTAGAATTGCTTCCTCGACTCGCAAGATGAGGATGGCGTCTCAGTTTGAGTATGTGAATGAAGCAAAGTGCCTCACTGTACCACCCGAGACAGATGACGGGCGTCTCCATAAGTGTGCGCTGCAGCTCGAGCGCATCAGCTTTCAACGCCATTTTTTTCCCCTCAACTCCCGTCTCCCGCGTTGTCCCTCTTCTTTCTCCGAAAGAGCAATTCGACAGGCGAAGCGAGCGAGGCGGTCGGTCGGCTCAACTAGGGGTGCCATTACCATGATTTCCCTCCTGCAGCCATCGCTCTAGGGTCAGTCGGAGACGGGGGCTTTCTTGATAGCGCTGCGCAACGAGCGACGCCGAGAGCGTGCGCGTGGGCGATCGTCCCTCGTCGCGCCGCGCGCGCTTGTCTCGGCGGTCTCGGCTGACCGTCTTCGCTGCATAATGCCGCCACTCCGAAAAGTAGACCGAAAAACCGCTCATTTTGAGCGCTGCGTCTAATGAATAAAGCCGCTATTTATTTCCCTCCTCCTCGTCGAGATGACGCTCTCCTCTTTCCCGACTGAGGCGGAAAGCCGTGTTTCTACATATATTGAACCGAGTTAACCAAGAGCTCCGTTTATTATAGACCCTCGACGGTTTTAGTAAAAGGCGCTTTGGGGACAACACTTTTTATCGGCAACCGAATCACTTCTACAGAGTATTAACAACATGTCTGCTCTTGACGCTATCGGTGCGTTTTAAAGCATAGAAATCTTTGAAATGGAACCGCCCACGCCCCTTTCCGCGGACATTTGTCTGTCCATCCTTCCGTGGATTTTCCCGCTAAATTTATCGGGGATATTGACGTCACGTAACCTCAGATCACGTAGCATCATGACATCACGTGACACGACATGACCCCGTGGAGGGAAACGTAATGAACAATGTATTCTTCACTGCCCGAAACGACTGGTTAATGTCTCGTGAACAAATTGAAATGTTCACTCCTTAAATACCGTATTACATACATTATCAGACTTTGGAGATAAAGGTTGCTGATAATGTTCATTATTCACTTTTTTGTTTTTAACGAATAACGTCCGCAGTTCCCAGCAAAAAACAAAAGTTAGGTGTTTTTTTTTTGTTTTTTTACATGATTTTGACGCAAGTCGTTTGCAGTCACCCTTTGCATTGAAGTGTATGTCACACGTTGCCTCGGGGCCACCACCAAAGCAGCATTAGAATGGATTATAACCGGAGCCTGTTCTATGTGCCCGTCGGTCGCCGGCATTTCAAATTTTCATCGCGAAGAGCGTACGAAGCACGACGGCGACTAATACTTTTAGAGAGAGACAAGGCAGTCCCGGTCATTTTGGGGGAACGAGACGCTTCTTTCTTCCTCTTTCCCGATTCTCCTTTTCATCCACGAGGAATTTGCATACTTGGAACGCGCGGAGGGGCCCGTTCGGAGCCCGGGTACGTTGGAGAGATGGGAAATGCGATGCTTTGGGGGGACGCGAGAAACACTCGGTGTACAGAGATGAAAAAGCGGGCAGGAAAGGAAAAGGACCCTCCGAAAATGGCCGTTGCTTTCATTTTGCCGCCGCCACCGGTTTCGGCTACACAGGCTGCCGCGAAAGAGGGCGCGTTTCGTAACAGTCAATATGCGGTTATGGAATGCTGTCCCCTCTGCAAGCTGCAGTTGTTGCTTTGGGAGGGGTGGGAGGGGGGGGGGGAGTAGGGGGTTTGAGGTTGGGCCGCTGGTCGGTTATCGAGCTGTTGTATCGCATCGTTCCTCGCTTCAACCCGACTCTGCCTTTAATACATCGCAAGGACGGAGGCAGAGGCTGCGGCCAGCGCGGTGGCTTTTGCGTGACCGCAATGGCGGGGTGTTTGTCCCGTTGTTCATTTGCCGTTGGCGGTGCGTGTTTTGTTGTTGTTTTCAGCTGAGCGTGGCAGCGGGGGTCATTTGTTTTCTCGTATCTATCGAGCTCTTCATCGTGCTCGTTGCTTATCGGGGAACCCTGAGTTCCTTCCTTACGTTCTCAAGGACTCGCGTACGTCTCCATTGAGGGATTTTTTTCTTTAAATCAGAATGAGATGGTTGTCCTGCTTGTCGTACCCTGTAACTCTGTGACATATGCGATTTCAAGGAGCCGCTGTTTTTTGTGGGCTTTTTTGTTGTTGTTTGCCTTCTAGAAGCAGCGAACGTTTGATAGGGTGTTTAGTGGAGCCATCATTTGTCCGTGTGTTTGGTTGGTGCCTGATACTGATACAAGGACACCAGAAAAGAGATAAAATGTTGCCGCCGTAAACGGCAACAGTTACGAGCAGTTGCAAGGGTGAACATCAATCTTCTTCAGTCTTTATTTTGACCCGTCCGTATCGGCTGTGGGCCTGCGATGTTTGGTTCTTTATACAACGCCGAGACGGCGATGTCGTCGTCTTGTGGTTGGTTGGTGGCGATAGCAGCCCTCGTCTCCTTCCGTGCAAACTAAAACAGAAAAAAAAACATGTAGATATTTGTTTTGAAGCGTTATATGGAAACCGTCGGCAGCCACGAATTTTAACTTAGATGAATGTATAACTTAAGATGGCCCCATGACAAGCTACAACTCGTTTCGCTTGTTATTTGGTGCCTACAATACATATTTACGAGGAAACACGTCCCTAGAACACACCGTTCAGATTGTCAACCTCACACACACGCACAAAACGAAAAAAAAAGAAGTGGCGTAAGCAGTTATGTAATATTATGGCGTCGACTCTCTTCTCTCTCTCTCATTTTTTTCCTTGTGCTTTCCTTAGTTGAGACCAATCCTTTCTTGGTATCCTATCTAAGGCGGACTGCTACTTCTTTCCGAATATAGTGGGCCCCTTTTTTTATCGTTGGGCAGGACCCATAGAGTAAGTAGTAGCACGGCTTTTGAAAGTCCGGGGATGTGGGGAGGTGGAGGGGTGAGGAGAGGAGGCAAGCGAGTGGTGTGGGGGGGGGGGGGCATGACGGAACCCAGGATAATAGCCTGAAAGTTGATCGTCCCTGAATCCAGAGCGGCCGACCCATCTGCCCTCTCGGGTCCCCCTTGTTATTACGAAGCTTTTTTTTTTTTTTCGAACGAGTTGGGTTTATTTTGGCTTGCGCGCCTTCGTTCCTCTGGGTTCCGAGAATCGCGCTTGTTTTAAGCAGGAAGGCTACGCGTCGTGCGCGGCGCCTCGCACGATCCGTTCTTGGTGGCGCGAACTCGCTTTTATGGTGAGTGATGGGTCAGCCCTGACCGATGGGATGTTGACGCTACGCACTTTTTTTTATCGCTCCCCCCCCCCCCCTCCCCCGCCGCTTTTTTTTTTTTAGCAGCCCGTGAGTTTTTTTTAGGTATACGGAAGTGATTGGTTCCGGTACCCATTTGCTTTTAGTGGTGATTCTGGCGAGACTCCTCGTGTTATCGGTTTCTAATCGTATTCACGCCAGTGAATACGATTATTATGGCTCGCCACCTACATCGGCGAGACGAAGAACTTTCCTGAGCGACTCCGCCAACACAAGAACGACGTGCGGAAGTTTGACAGTGAGCGCAGCGCCATCGCCGAACATTGCGATACCCTAGACTATACACGTTTGCAAGAAAAGGCTCTTGTGCGCTGCCATTTTCAGCGATGCTGACGCCGCGTAACGTTTCCGCCATGCTGGGGTGCGCCAGGGGCACGTTATTGGGGTGCGCGATGACAAGATGGTGGCGTCTTCGGTATCGCCGACGGCCAGCGTTAGCGCCACACTTACTGTTTCGGAACGCAGGAGGAGGTATCCACACAGAATCGTAGCTTAAAATATTGTAGGACGGGGCATGTTTAAGGGTTGGAGCTGATTCTATAACGATCGTAGCCTCTGTTCCAGCACGCCGTGGAAGCCTAAGCTGCCGCGAGCTCAGCCGTCGTTGATGCAATGGCCATGCGGCTTCTGGCGCATCCTGTTGAGCACCTTAGGAATTTAAACATTTTTCAAATTTTGTAGCGTGAGCTACACTGGTTGAGGTTGAGCAGTTTCGCGTGGCTCGCATAATGAGCCTTGCTCCGTGCTGCGCAAGCGCGAGGAGCAGTGACGTCACAGGGCGCACTGCTGGCGCGCCAGAGACACCGCGCGCGCGCCGCCACCGCGTGCCTCGCCGGTCTGCACATTCCAAAGGAGTGACTTCATAGCCGCGGTAGACGCACTGGCACCGCCGCGTGCCCAGCTGTCCGCCTCCATTGCGCAGTAGCCAAGTCTGACGCTGCACCGGAGCCGCTTGATAGCGCCTCTCATTTTGTGCGCATATGCTCCTATATCCTGGCATAGCCGAGCTAAGCCACCGCAATTTTTTTACTGGTTTAGCTATTTTATTTAAGCTAGTGTCTAGATCCTCGCGTGGAGACGTAGCCAAGCCGGAGGAGAAACGGCTCCATCCACGCATTACGTCACTTCCTGCGTAAACGGAGCCAGTTCTCCTCCCGTCTTCTCTCCGTCCACGCAGGAATCAACTTCCGGTCTTGCCTCCCATTGTTTTACCATGTGCTTGGCGGCCATTGCTCCTTGCGTTCCTGATTGTTTCTTACGTTCCTGCACTGCCCGGACTGCTGTTCCTGCCTGGTTTTCAGCAAGCGGGTTTCTTCCTTTTGTACATTTTCTTGCGTGTCTACTTGTGTGCATGTGAATCTTGTATATCTAGTGTTTTTGTTTTTTTAGCCTTTTTGTATTGAAAGTTTTAGTTTTCTTGGTCAAGGAGAATTCAGTGGGTCTAGTTTGGCCCTTTGTGTATTAGCACGTTCGCGCTTCTGACATGCCTCGTGTTTTGGTTGCCAGGGATTCGATGGTGAAATACTTGTCCCAGTATTTCCCATCGTATAACCGGGTGGCTGTCGAGGTGCGGGCGTTTAGTGGCATTAGGATCGAGGCCTTGTTTTCCAAGGTGTCTGACGCCCTGCCCGATTTTGATGCTGTCATTTTTCACGTTGGCACAAACAGCACCAGCGTTTGGGCCGGCGCGTACTTTGACAAGTACCATCGGCTGACCGCTCAGATCCTGGAACGCAATCCGACGATGCAGATCGCCTTTTCTTCCGTCCTTGTGAGGCGGGAGAACAGGTTCTCTTCGTTGGAGTGTCAGCGTAGTCAGAGTGCCGAGATCCAGGCGTTGAATGATCGGCACAGAGACATGAACTGGCTCCTGCAGGAGTCTGCCGCAAGAAGAGCTTCGTGTTCATCGATGGTCTTGTGGACGATTGGCATCGGTGCATCGGCTATCTGTTTTGTTTGTCATGGAATAAACTGTTTCTGGAATCTTTTATCAAGTTTCTTCGATTGAATGCTCTCAGTATTGATTATAATGCAATTAAATGCAAAGGTGCAAGCGAGCTGGACATGAATGACGAAAATAATCCCTGGAGAAGGGGAACAAGACGGACAAGGGACAAACACAAATCTCCATACACAGATAGGTGACTGGTGGGCGACCGAAAAAATCCGCCTGGTCCGGGTATCGAACCCGGGACCTCTCCATTTCCAGTGTTTGGAGATTTGTGTTTGTCCTTCGTCCCTCTTGTTCCCCTTCTCCGGGGATGATTTTCGTCGGCTCTCAGTATGTTTGTTATTACTGGGACCAATGCATGTTTTCCTTTTTCTCGCAATCTTTGTGAGATTACGAGCGTGCGCGCAAGTCAATAACGTACGGAGTGGTGGGCTCGCACTTGTCCCCTTCGATGCACATAAGCTCACACTAAAACGCCTCGAACCAAGCCAACCACGCACCCGACGAAGCCTCACCGCCTTGCCTCGGCAGTAATGCACACATGGGCCAAGGCCGCGGAAGCCGCACCCGCACCAAGCCAACCACGCCCGCATCACATGGCTGAACGCCCGCACGCCCACACGCACGGATGGCACGCACGCCGCCCACACGTGTGTGTGACTCCTGGCCAACATAACTATAAAGATATATATTGATACTATTTTTATGATGCATGATATTTGCTATTTGTGTTAGAAAACAGTGAAAGATTGATAAAATTTCTAAAACCTTGTAAGGTCACGTGACATATTAACTTTAAAACAGCAATAAAATCTAACTTTTTTTTTATTCTTATATCCCATATTTACTTATAAGAAAACATAATATGTACATAAAAACAAATTATATCCCTATAAGTTACGTGACCTTTTGCGTGAATGGAGCCTTATCTCGATCCTCCCGACTTGGCTAAGTCCCCGCGCGTGAATGTAGCCTCATCCTTTATTTAATTGTTCGAGCTCTTTCGCGGGTCGAAGACAACACCTGTATGTTTTATCATTATTTCTTTATTTCTTTCTGCGCTAAGTAGTGTATGCTTCAGCAAGAGACGTTTGGCAACATTGTACGACAAGCAGCGAACGTCCTGGCTGGAGAGTAAATCCGTGTCACCTCGGCGCGCGGTTCGAGGTTAAGTCGGGATCCCCTTTTGCAAAGATGTATAGCATTGACTTCGCGAACACGCACGTGGTTGACACGGAGCCAAATATCCGAAGGAGACTTTTCTTGAAATCGTAGCAAATCCAGCACGGGTCTCTGGGCGCATTGCCCTCTGTGTACGCGCATGGCCTCCGTGACCTGACGAGAAACCTGAAGAGATGACCGTCTCCATAACCTGAAAACCAAAAAAAAATTTACAATTTTATACCGTTTTTTTTTTTTTTTGAAAGCGAGGAGGTTAGGAGCTGTTGCTGCTCCACGTGCTTTTGTTGACCCTTGAAGAAGAAACCGAGTTGGTTTCGAAACATCGGGTTTCCTTTCGAGATATGGTTGGAGCTACATTTTTCGGACTCCAACCACATGTACAGCCATGCTGCAAAGTTTCATTGGCATTGGCGTTGTAATTTATAATGGCATTGTAATTTTTATGGCGTGGCCCGTAGCCACAGTCCCTCGAGTTCTTTTTGTTGTTGTTGTTTTGCTTCTCTGACATAACAAATTATTTTTTTCTGATAATCCCAACAATTTGCCACAGTACCGATTATGCGGAGATATATTTTGCTTCTTTTGTGACCAGTAAGTCAGACTTAAGCGTAAAATATGTCTTTCGACTAGATGGGTTTCTTGTGTCTGTGAGCAGATTTTGTTTCATGTTTTTATTGTAAGGGGGCGCTTTCAGAGCGACATAATGAACATCCTCGGAAAACACCGATTAGCATTGTTGCTCCTGCGAGTTCTAGTAAATTGTTCGACGAGTTAATCGGAGCTGAAGTGCCTGGGATAAAGGATAAATATTATTTTTAGAAAGGTCGTCACGTTAGACGCAACATGTGCCCACAATTGAATACATTGAACTTGAGGTGATTCCCAAGTCCAGCGGTGTTTATGAAGATGCTTACGTTGATATCGAACGAGGGAGGGTGCAGACAATGTAGAGTTGCCATCTCCCTTATATTGAATTTGATAGGCATGTAAAAAGACGAACTTGATATTTAAGCAATATTTCGCGAGGAGCAATGAAGCGATTCGATAAACTTACGAATACTCAAGCGCGCTACACGCTTAGCGAAAACAAGCGATCGTCGATCGCTCAAGTTTCTTTTTCTCTCAACAAAAAGTTTTTTTATCAAGACTAGAGTACTTTGGTGCAATGTCCTCTCTCTGGGCATCAGCTTCGACGGTAAAGCTTATCGTTCATGAATACCCTGTGAGAGCAAAATGACAGAAAGCGTCGATGTCGTATTTCTGCGAGTTTCCCTGCATGCTCCTTCGTTTCCTCGTTAAAACAAGGTTAAATTGAAAGTCCCAACAAGTTTAGTCAAATAGTATCATTCATTGTTTTGACAAGGCCAGCGCTTGGGGGCAACCACGATCTGGTTCGAGGCAGTTCGCCGCGATACAAGGGTGGACAATTCCACACACGGTTTGTAATGGACTCCTGTGCCCGTTTAGCGCAGTACAGCCTACATCGCTTTGGTTCCGCCAAACTCTTAATCATCGTCAATCCTTGAGTACGCAGATAATGCCCCCTACCGAGTGATGAATGACTTGCAAGTAGTTACTTATAAATGGTGCCCCATGGCAGGTTGCGTCTCAATTGCGTACTGCCTTTTGTGCCTTGCCTTTTTCGAAACTTAAGACTGATCACGTGAACGTAACCTCCGGTTACCTCGAGCGTCGTGACCAGTCCGTCAGCCACCTTCTGACCAATGTCACGTGAGTGGTATCACGTGACTTTGGCTTTCGACTGGCGCAACCCGATGCGAATCGAGTGACCACGGTTTCAAACTTGAGCGAATAAGGTCGAAGCGGCATTGCATCGCGCGCCGGCGCTTGGCATTGTACGGCTTGTCCGTAGAATTGATGGAGGACGGGGAATGTTCGTCTCTAGAACAATTAAAGAAAGCATTCGTTTTTTTCTTTCTTTTTTCTTCCTTTTGTTTCGGCGAGTTCGGTAAGCGATCGCAATCGGAGTGCTAATAGTGTCGGGATCATTTCGACCGCAGGTTAGCTTAGTACACGTACGGTCGTGCGTGCAGGCATTCGTGGAAAAGACCGCACGCAGATAGGTAGCTTGTGCTGGCGTTCGGTTTATCTGTTGAATGCACGGGCGATTGTTTTCTGCATGTTTAGTTAGTGAGAACAGAGATGGAAAAGGTTTAATTATTGTCTACGCTTTCTTACCTGCAACGACGAGGCAGTTGGCATCGAAAAGGAATTTACTGTCACTTATAACATTAATGTCGATGAAGAGGAGACCCTATAATTTATGATCGCTGTTCTATTATCCACCTTGCGGAGTTTTTGTTTCAATTCGATCCAAAATATGTTTGTATCGTTTTTGAGCTTTCGTGACTTGCTGATTTATGGTGTCTCTCACTGTGTATTTGTTTTTCTTGCGTCTCGACTTTTTCGTACCCCTGTTCCTCATTTCGCATTTCTTGTCCCTATGCCTGCAAAACATTGCGCCGCGTTCCTCGACGTCGGCTTCCGCGCAAGACACCGAAGTTGCAACACGGCACTAACTCACAGTCTCGGATGCGTCCAGTCACTCGGGCAACGCAACTATCGTACCAGCCTCAGATGAAATCCAGCTGCGTTGCGAAATCTGGAATATAAGAGCGCGGACTCTTCCATTTACTATTATTTTCTTTCAGATGCTTTCAGAAGTTGCACACAGTGCTGGGCGCGTCACGGCCGAAATGGGGCCCGAGCATTGCGTCACCAGTCCGGTTGCACTCGGTGACAGTCATTTCGTCGGCGAATATTTGAATTAGCTTCTATGACCAAATAGTGCGATGGCGGGCTTCGCCGAACTCACAGCAATGTCCGGGGTGCAGCACGTGCCATAAACACTGCCGACCCACACCCACGAATCTAATGACCATTGGCGCCACGAGCTTGCGAAAGAAAGGAAGAGCGTGTTCTGGACGCTTCCCGTGCTCGAAATGTGGCGACACACGCTACTCACTTCTCTCTTTTTCGCTGGTAAGTTAACAACTAAAAACCCTCTCGGTTTTTCTTAATTTTTTTTTTTTTTTTGCTTTCAGAATCAACGTTTTCAAAGCGAAAATGCGGTCCTCTTCGTTGTTCAGGATTGTGAAGAATTTATTGGGGCCGCCTACTTAGGAAAAGTTGGAAACCACTCTCTTGAACATTTCAACAACCGTTTTCTTTCTTTTTTTACCTGTCCTGTTATTTTTTTACTTTTTTTTAGCGGTTGCTTGTTAGTTTTGTTTTTCTTTAGCTGTTCACCTTGGTTTTTCTTGTAGTTTTATTTTTCGGGTTCCCTTCGTCGCAGCTCAAAAGCCCCTGTTTTCTTTTTCCCCAAAGCTGTAAAATGGTCACGGCGGCCCCGTGTGGTGGTGGCGACCACGGGCGGTTGTTTTGGCGTCGTGTGGAGACGGCGCCGCGAACCGGAGTCGGCTCACGCCGAACCGCGCCCACTGTTTACTCGGCGGCTTAAGTCGGGCGGCGGCGGCTTCCAAGGGGCCTCCGGGGCGCGAATGTTTCACTCGAATGGGACGCGGGCATCCCTTCGACGACGCCAGATAAAAGGCGCCTTCTCTTCTTGCGACCGAGAGCGGCGCTGGGAGGAGAGACGCAGCCCATCAGAACTGAGGCTTTGAGATCAAGCTGCGGTTTTGTGGCCACAGTTGACGTACTCCGGGATTGCCAAGTACGGTGACGGTCGCGCCTAGAGGCTGTTTTCCGAACGGAATAGACCATTTGCTATCTCACCCAAGTGCCCCGGCCCGCGCTGAAAGAATCATGGGAACGGTGTTCCTTCAACTCGTTAGTCAACGGTAATTTCGACCTTATCCTTGGTTACACAGGTTTTGAACGTAATTCGGAGTCACCCTGAACAAGCACCCGATATACCCCAGTGACCTGTCATATCGCTTTTAAAATTTCTCCTCAATGTCAGCGTTTTTGATACTGTTCATGCTGTCCACACTTCAACCTGGATGGGCTGCAGAAATCTCTTACATTATTATCATGCTTATACACGTTGATACTAAGTTAGAAACGCTAAAAATGCTATAAACCAGCCCCGTGGACTCCGAGCTAAATCCTGGTTTTTGTTGTAGTGAATTATCGGCTTTTTAAGCAATTCCTGCTCAAACAACAATCACGAGAATGATAATATTGTAAGAGATTTCTGCAGCTCAGCCAGATTGAAAGGTGGATCGCATGCGCAGTATCAAAAATGCTGCCGTTGACGAGAAATTTTAAAAGTGATATGACAGGTCACTGGGGTATATCAGGCGCTTGTTCAGGGTGACTCCGAATTACGCTCGTAACCTGTGTAACCTATGGAGTTGGTCGTAAATTAGCGATCACTAGGGAGCTGAAGGAACACCGTTCCCATGATTCCTTGAGTGCGGGCCGGGGCGCCTGGGAGTGCTGCAAGTGGTCTATTCGGGCGTAAACAAATTCGCATAAATACCCCAGTGCGCAATGAAGCTTTTACAATGGTGTGTATTTACGTGGTGCTTTATAGTACTAAAATTATACTGTTTTGTCATTATTAAAAAAAACTGTAAAAAAAAGCCGTCTGGTTTTCGTTGCTATTGACACAGATGGCATAACATTAAGCGGAAACGTGAAAGCTTCTTTGAGATGAACACCCTGAAGCAGGTCCAGCAGATCCGAGCAGATGCTGTATACGATGTGGGAGTTGCAACATCAACCAGACGGTTATTACAGTTTACCTCCGTGTGCATTAAGAGGTTTTATAGGCTTATTTTTTACCCCTAAAACCTACACTTATGAAATCTGAGTATGATAAATGCACTACTTAAATACATATTTCTGAAAAGTTTCAACGCACTCCGGTCATTGATTTAATTATACTTTTTTTTACATTTGAAGCGCATTTGAACACATTTTGTAACTTTCGTATGCTCGCACACTGGGGCCCCTGGGTGCCACCATCTTGCTGCTGGTGTGGAAAGATTATCTGCTAGTGAGGCCTCGCAAAGGCTTGCCCATGGTTCTGGGTGAAAAACCGTAGGGTTTTCCACCCACGCTAGCCACAGACTAACTTTTGGAGCGTGTCTCCTCGCGAACTTGTATGGCGGAGCGCTATAGACGAGTTAGAAAGAGAGAGAAATAGAAAGAGAGCGAGAGACAGTATACTAGCCGTATAAGGGTAGAAGTAGTTGTAATATAGGTGGTGTTTCTCCAGATTTCGGTTTAATTGCTTGACCCTTCAGCGTGAGCTGGCACTCTCGTGATACGGAAAACTTGGAGCTTGAGGACGGTTCACTCTGCGCATGACGTCACGAAGCGACGCGTAGGTAGGCCCGTCTGCACGCAGCACCAGCGTGCATAGCACTGATACATTATAATTAACCTTTCATTTTTAATTTGGTTCCCTCCATTGACCTGTTATGCAAGTTTGGGCGTTGTTGGTGAATCCGTACATGCTCACGTAAGGGCAAAATGCTTGACACCGCGGAGTACCTAAGTCTGTGTGGTGGAGGTCACATGAGCAGTGCCAACAGGCTTCCAAATATGTTACCTATCCACGGGTCTGATTCGCGATTTTGGGATTTAAGGGTCTTTAGTATGTCATTTTGGGGCTCCGGCGTCGACACCCGATAACGATACTATGCACGAAAAAAAGCACCTGCGGAGTAGGGAGTTTTCGTTGATCGTTCCACTGACTACTATAACAATATCCAATACTCTGTCAATAGAGAGTTTTAGTAGATCGTTCCGATACCCCCGATAACGATACCATCCATGCGCAAAGGTATACTCTGTTTCACCTTATGATGTACCGCAGAAAAGGCTACAAGCGCGAGCTCCTTGCTGTAGGGCACATTTCGGCGGCACAAGCTCTCGTGCATTAAGAGCAGCTGCCAACACTATGAGCTCGCGCTTCTAGCCTTCTCTGCGGTACAACATAAGGTGAAACAGAGTATAAAGGCAGAGTATCGGTTTCATTATCGGAGTCATCGGAACGATCTACTAAAACTCTCTAATAGGGAGTTTTAGTAGATCGTTCCGATGCCTATACGATATACCCCCGATAACCATACGATGCATGCGCAAAGGCGGCGGCGGAGTACGGGTATCGTTATCGGACTCATCAGAACGATCTACTAAAACTCTCTAATGCCTGTGCGCATGCATAGTATCGTTATCGGAGGTATCGGAACGATCTTCTAAAACTCCTTAGTATCAGGTATCGTTGTCAAAATGTGAAAAGCGAGCTACTCAACCTTCTTATTTTCTCGATAGAGGGTACCACCGGTCGATAGAAAAACGGGCACGATAAGTGACACCGGCCCGGCGTCCAGCGAGAACCCGAGCGCTCGTGTCGCTTCCTCTTCTTCCCTAATCCAGAAGTGGGAGCGAGGGAACAAAGGGGTCGCAATCGAGCGCATGCTCCGACAGCGCGATAGCACAAACCTCCTCGCTGCCAGCAAGCCACACCGACTCTGCCAAGCGAACGCGCAGCAGGGCACATTGAATGCGACGAGGATACCCCTTCAGGTGAGGTCGTAATCCCCGGGGCGACGATTACATTCCGAGTCAGCCGAGCGGAAACGCGCATTCCGAGCCCGGAAGCGCAAGCACGCGGACGGACGGCCGACAAACGCGCCGCTTCGCCTCTAGCGTGATGCACTGCCAAAGCCACTAGTCATCACAGCTTGACCAATCAGGCCCCGCGGTTGGGTCACGTGACTTCCCGACCGTGTCGCTGCCCTCCTCTGGATTGGGGAAACACGTGACACCTTTCCGACTCTCGATTGGCTCGCGTCACGGGTAGCGTTCAGCGTGGTCCGGTTTGGCACGACGCGGAATGGTAGTGGAATTGTTGCTGCGGCGGCGGAGTTATTAAATGGGTGGTTAAGTCCGGTGCACGGATCCGGGTCTCGTTCGCTTACGAGGTCTCTCGCGCGAAGCCATTGTTTTTAATGGAGTCGGCGAGAAGGGAGAAGCGGTCTCTAAATCCACTCCGCGCTTGCCCGTGTGTACGTAACTGGGGCTCCGGCTCGCCGGGTCAGTCATGCGCCACGCCCCGCGACGGTATGGGGCTCGCGTCGCGGGGATATAAACCCCGATACTACGACGGAAATGCTGGGCTGTGCCACCTACCGCCTAATGGCACGGTAAGGCCGCGGGTGTAAAACGGGCCGCGGCGTGTGCGCTTACGAGTCGCTTGAACTATTCGGGGGTCGCCTGTTCACAGGCTGGATTATACTGTAACGAAGAAAAACGGTTCTTCTCCGTTGATGAAGATGCTGATATTAACAGACAACTGTTTATTTAAGGAACATATAAATATTACTCTGTTTTATCACTTTCCAAATTATGTAATTTGAGAATAGATTTTTGTTTATTCCTCCTCCTCCTGGGGGTACTACTACTAAGCCCTGGCGACTTCCCCTGCCGTCCCCCTCGACCACACCTTCAGCCGGTGCCCCGCCCACAGCCGAATACAAACAAGGATCCATACAAAAGCGGGTGCGCCGGACTCCAACACAGCCGTAAGGGGTCCCAAGTTTGCAAGTTAGCGGGCGGAAGGATCTACATCGAAAGGGATCGGACGTGCTGGTTGGCCTCCAGAGGCAGGGTGCGCTTCCATGCTTGATATCCAGGAGTCAAGTCCCTTGCGAGGGAGAGAAAGTGTTTGGAAAGGAAGAGATAGTCCTGTAGACTCACTCAAGTGTGTGTCGTGCTAACTATCTAAATCCCCTGCGGGCTTCTGGCAGCTGCTTATATTGGGTTTAGCGGCATTCTGGGACCATCTAGGCAACCAATTAATCTCAGAAGTTTTTTTTTAGCACCAATCAAAAGGCTTGGAACCTAAAGCAAACATTTACCTTAAAAAAAAAAAAAAAACAAGCGCATACAGAAGACAACACACATTTCGAACGAAGTTCACCAGAACAGCTATAAACAATACGAAGCAGATTCGAAGCCACGACCACAAGACCAGGCATATACAAGACAAGTCAGTAACCAAAAGTAAATACGCAAGTACATAAACAACAAAACAAATCTACGAGGGGCGTTCATGAAGTTCGTAATATTGTCAGGAAGGAATAGGGATTCAGCAATCAAACTCGAGTAGGAGTTGTAACTTTCTGTACATGTTCGCCACCAAAAGTTACCCACTTTTTCCAGCGATGCACCACATGCCGGAGGTTATTGTTATAAAACTCCTCGTCTTGAGTGTTCAGGAATCGCTCCACTTCAGCAATCAGTTGGTCGCCGTCTTTGAAATGCTTTCCTCTTACTAAGCCACACTAAAAGCGTCTGTGCCATTTAACCAAAAGTGTCGTAAACTGCGGCGTTCTCCCCGAACAACGCTCCCAGATTGGAATGAATATCCTTGGCATTGCTTTCCTTCAAATGAAAAAAAAGAAAAACGGATCACTCCATGTGCTTGGCACCGACAGACGGTGCCTTTTTCGTTTCGTCTCCCTAGCGGCGTTCCGAGCTACTATAGCATGCGATGTTTGTACTGTGCAGAAACTAGAGGGACGCGCTCATGTTGATAACTGTTTTGTTCCGTTTTCTTTAATTTTTCGGGCCGATAATACGAACTTTATGAACGCCCCTGGTATATAGCACCGATGGCCGGAGCTCTAGGCAGGACGGTCCATAGACCGGGGGCCGTAAACATGTGAAAGAAAGACCGCGTCACTTGACGCCCCGAGTGGGAGTCTTCGGGAACCGAGGAAAGCCCCCGCCTCGCGGTGGCGACCAGCCACCAACAAACGCTGGGGGACCCGCGGAGGGGCTCGAAAACAGGGTGAAATTAAAACAATAAAGCCACGTAGGCATAACTTCGCGGCGATATTTAGCTGATAGCACCAATGAGACAGAGCTCACCATTATGGTCTTCGTCGTGTTTCCGTACGTGTTCTCTTATTGCTGAACCAATCATAAACAGAAGAAAAACATACTGACTTGCGCTTTTGACTCTGTTTGATTTGTCCCATTACGTGGTTGCGTCGTCTGCGTCTGGGGTACTCTGGCCTTTTTTTATGGTCCTGGATTTTACTAAAAATTGACTAAACACAGCAACAAACATCGCTGAGTTAGTAACCCAAACATTGGGGGGGGGGGGGCACATTGTTTTCAAAGTTATTGAAGTTGCAATTTTCGCCCTCACCATGTTTTTTTTTTTTTTTAGCTAAAAGTCTTCATTGGCAACAATTAAAAAGTGAGGCCAGCGGAATGCAGGGATCCACTCTTTCGACTGTAGAATTCGTTCTCAACTGATTGCAAGGAGTCACATGGGATCACATTAATGCTTTAGAACAGCGGTCTCCAAACCCCGGCCCGCGTGCAATATCCGGCCCGCAGAAGCCTTCCGGCCGGCCCCGCGGATGGCCGCGTTCTTTGCGCTAACTCCCGGCCCGCTGCTATCAACGTAAAAAAGAAAAATAAGCGCTAGTAAAAACAAATCAGCGCCGCGACACGCATCAAAAGCGTGAACGAAGATATAAAAAAAAGAATGAGAGATAACTGTAGTGTTGTGCGAATATTCGAATCTTCGAATAGAAGTTTCGAATTATACGCTATTTGATATTCGCTTCGAGGTGAACTCTGGTATTCCTATTTTTCGAAGTGGCCACGTAATAGCACTGGTCACGGGCCACGACGGGTGAGCCCCGTTGAGCGCGCTTTCTACAAAGTACCAGTGCACTGCAGAAAAGCAACACATACAAAGCTCGCTTTCGCGGGTGTTGCTTCTCCGCAGTGCACCGGTGCTCGGTAAGAAGCGCGCTCAACGGGGCTAACCCGTCGCGATCAACATTTTGAAGGGTACCAATATTGCAGTCACGCCTAAAAGCTCACTTTTAAAGCGGGACGGTGCACGCCCGCGCGTGGTGTAAAAAGAAAGGGAAACTTTGCGTATGCTAAAATCTACACTACAGTAAAATTAAAAAAAAGAACGTGGCTATTATACACGAGTACGTGTTAGGCAGAGATGTCCCGACAACCTACGTTCATCATTCATGATTGTTTTTATTTTTTTCTTAAAATTCTAGATTTATCAAAGGATATTTGAAAATAGCAAGAAGATTTATGAATATCCTCAATTAGGTACAGCTGAGCATCTCTAGAGGTCTTATTTTATGTCAAATGTATCGTTTACTTGCCATTTCCAGTAGGCAATAGACTTTCCGAGGACTCAGCCCATAAATATAGCTAGACTAAAATTAGATTATATGTAAACAATCTTAAAAACATCCTTTACAAAATCATTTCTTTTTTAGGCGAGTTGAAGTAGTGAAAAGCTTGAAGGAAGTATACAACTTTCGATTGACTGCCAAAACCACTATTCTCTTCGAATTCGCTTCAAATTCAAAATCCACTTTTTGCACGTGTCTAGAAAACTGCATCAAAACGCCGGTTTTCTCGCAATATTCTTTACTGCACATTGTCATCGCCATAATTACTCTTCGTAGTTTCCTCTTTCTTGTCGGCGCAACAATGAAACAAACCTACGATTTGCGTTAGTCTTCTGTCCTGTGTAAATATGGTAAAGTTTCTACACGCTTTGATTCATGTCCGGTGAGTTTTCGGGGTCACAATTATTTTGTAATGCCAGAAGTAGTAAAATATTGCACTTAGAACTTAAGTACGAGGCCGGTCCGATAAGTACTTAGCCTCACCGCCCGATGGCGCCACTATCGCAAGAGAAATTTACTGTCATGTAGTACATTCTCGTAGACGGCTACTATCGAAATTTCAACAGAATCGGACTCGTAGTTTTGTTTTGACCGCATGTG
Source organism: Ixodes ricinus (assembly GCA_037355805.1). Taxonomy (NCBI): domain Eukaryota; kingdom Metazoa; phylum Arthropoda; class Arachnida; order Ixodida; family Ixodidae; genus Ixodes; species Ixodes ricinus. The sequence goes on along the minus strand of JAZHYW010010921.1, from coordinate 474,527 downwards.
GAAGTGGGCGTGTCCGCGAATTTTAGAAAAATGGAAAAAGAGTAATATTGGTTGGTGATTCGATTCTTGTTTTTGGAAGGAAATCGCGCAGTGAAATCAAAGAGCGCTTGGATGCTGTGTACGGTGACTCTTCTCCTTCGATGGCGACCGTCAAAAATTGGTTTAACGAGTTTCAACGTGGTCGCACGTCGGTTTTTGATGGGTCACGCCCAGGTGCCCTGAAAACGGCTACCACGGAGGACAAGGTGACAAGAATCCACGATTTCGTATTGGCAGACCTCTGATTGAAGGTGCGCCAAATAGCTGAGACAGTAGGCATCTCCAAAGACCGCGTGGGTCATATTCTGCATGAAATTTTGGGCACGAGAAAGCTGTCGGCGGGAAGGGTGCCGTGTTTTCTGACTCCGGACAACGAGCGCAACCGTGAGACCACTTCAGAGCAGTGTTCGACACTGTTTAAGCGCAATCCGAAGGAGTTTCTGCGTCGTTTCGTGACCTTCGACGAAACATGAATCAACTGGTACACACAAAAGACCAAGGAACAGTCGAAACAGTGCAATTCACCCAGCAAACGTGCTCCGAAGAAGGCGAAGACTGTCCGATCGACCGGAAAGGTGATGGGCACGGTTTTCTCAGATTAACAAGGTGTGATCTACATCGACTACCTGGAGAAGGGCAAAACGGTCACAGGGCTGTAATATGCCGAATTATTCGGCCAATTCGACACGGAATTTCGAGAAAAAACGGCCCCATTTGGCGAAGGAAAAAGTGCTCTTCCACCACGACAACGCACCGGCTAACACCTCCACCGTCGCCACGGCCAAATTGGTCGAATTGGGCTACGAACTGCTGCCCCATCCACCTTATTCTCCAGATTCGGCCCCGTGCGACTTCTTTTTGTTTCCAAACTAGAAAAAGTCACTCGCCGGGCTGAAATTTGAATCGAATGAGGAGGTCATCGCCGGAACGAAAGCCTACTTTGCAGACCTCGAGAAAACGTATTTTTCAAATGGGTTAAAGAAGTTGGAGCATCGCTGGGTCAAGTGTATCGAACTAAAAGGAGACTATATTAAAAAATTAATCGCCACTTTCGCGTAACACAAAATTTTCGTTTTTCTTTTGTAGGCTAAGTACTTATCGGACCACCCTCGTATATATGTATTTGTATACCTACATTTTTCATGTTTGCTCTAGTTTATATTTTTGTATTTCATAGCTTATTTAGGCTTGTTTATTTAGTATTTCCTCGTTCATATTGCCTTATCTAATTTCCGGCCATCGAAACTGCAACAGGTCCCCAATCTGGCCCTTCCAAAGTCAAAACGTCTGGAGACCCCTGCTTCAGAAGCTCGCCCCAGCACGCGTGCAACAGCACGAAACAAATGCTCGTCATATAGTCCGTTTTTTTTTGTTTTTTTACACATGCCTGCTTCGACCTGCAAGCCTGACTTCCCCCGACGTCCCGGCACTGAAAAGCGAGGGTATATTAGAACCTTGGCTTTGGCATCATTTTGGAAACGGTAAAAGTTGCATGCTCAGAAGATAGAATTAGTTCCGGAAGCTCAAAAATTCGCCGGAGTACTCCTTTAAGCTGAAACAAAATATAATAATGCTCAGCATAAAAAAAAAGAAAATGCCAGCGATTTTCGTTTTAATTCTGCGCTCATACTGCTTAGACATCATACACACGACAGCCTTTAGACATGTTCGAAGTATACATATGTACAGGGTGAGAGGCCGTAAGGACTGCCAGATTTGGCGAGCCTCGCAAAATTCGAATTCCCAAAGAACAGATCAGACATAGCTGAAATGGGGGCACGTTAACGTTAATTCGCAGGAATTTGTGTTTTTTTTTCTTCAGGTTGCGAGTCAGAGGTGGTAAAATATTAAAATATAGAGTAAAAATGGCGGCCGTGCACTTCCTGTTTGCCCTATACCGGATGTTCGTCGTCTGCACACTGGTTTGTGAGCTTGCTCCCCCGGGTGGTCGAGGTTATTCGTATATTTCGTTAAAAGTATTTAATTTTTGCGATTATCTGGCGCATCTCGCGCATGCAATAGCAGAGGCATCGCCAGCCTCTGCTAATGCAATTTTAGCTTTTTTTTTTCTTTTAGCAAGTGTTTTGGGAGCGAGCTCCTAAACCAGTGTGCAGACGACAAACAGGCTGGTATAGGACATGGAAAATACACAGCCTCCGAGTTTGCTTTATTGTTAATATCTCATAACCTAAAAATTAAGCTAAAAAAAAGGATAAACAAAATATTTTGGCGAATCTAGGTTCGCGTGTCCAATTTCAGGTATGTACTTTTTCTAATTCGAATTTTGCAAGGCGTGCCCCCTTGCGGCCGTACCCTGTACGAAGCAAACATGCTTAGAACATGCATGAGGCGAGTCAGCAGAGAATTTTGTCATCGTGTCTTCAGCGAGCAACGTCTCTTTTGTACAGCACTCTGACAGAGGCTTTAAGAACGGGGCCACACTGCTCATGTATTGTACAAAGGTCAGCCTGCAAATACGCGTCACCGCAATATGTCCGTGGTTCGAATGCCGCGTGCCAAGTTTCCTCCTTGAACTCGTTGAAAATGCGGCATTCGAAGCACGGATGTCTCGCAGTGACTGGCGTTCGAATCATGTATGCAGACTGTATTTTGCACGATGTTTACGCGCAGTGTGACCCTGGCTTTAAAGTCCCGCTATAATGAAGGGAATGCAGTATTTAGGGAACAATGGTTCAGATTGGTTTGTAAGAAGTTGATCGGACGTTTTGGGTAAGAATGACGTATTGTTCATTAATTGCCGTCGTGCGACCTAACGACACGCGACGTGATCACGTGAAATGACGTCGCGGTTCGGCGTCGTGATGTCACGTCACATCAATTTCCCGGCCTAAATTTTCGGCGGGAAAAATTCTTCCCGCGTGACCAATAACGTGGGACGCGGCCTGAATTTATGTAGCAATTCGGTTTCCCCGCTATATTTATCTGGGAAATATTTGCACAAATGGACACACCAGCGGACGGGCTAACAACTTTCTTGGGGTAGGGGGTGCTCCCTTTAAGAAGCACTGCACGCTTTAAAAAGCAATAAAAATGTGACAGCGTGTATTTCCGATGTCTGACTTTTGTGTTTTTTGATTGCTATATACTCAGCTTCACCTTATTGCCGCAGAGAGGACACTATAGGAGCCATGAGAGTCGATCCAGGCCGTGTGAGTTTCCCCGTGACTTTCGAGAGGAAGTGCCGTGACGCGCGGAAAGCGTAGTCACGGGCCACATTCACAGAGCTGCAGATTGACTAGATGGCTCGTAGCGTGCTTTGTGGCCGGAAGTAGGGTTAAACGGAGTCTGGTTAGACGAGGGTTCAATACCCTATAGTTACACTAGGCGCTTTCGACTGTCATTAAGCCGACGATCGTTGACATCTCCCAACTCTCATTGAGCCGAACTAAGTTGTCCGGTGTTACACCGCACATGGGCCTAAACAGCCCCAGTTGAGATGCGCGTCAAGGGACAGTTGAAACCGAAACGAAACCAAAACTGATGTCGCATTATCTCTGTTTAAAAAGCGATGCAAATGAATTATATGCACTCTTTTCATTCATTAAAAATGCTTACAACAAAATAAACTTTTTTTTCCTTTTTCTTTTTTAGTAAAGGATCGACATTTAGGACGTGTCACACAAATTCGGGCAAGAGATGACACAGCGGAAGTTTTTTCGGCACCGACATTACACAGGCCGCCCTAGTCGAGCTTTGGCTTCCGCGACGTGCCGTGATCGTTCTAGCGGAGCTGTGTCTCCGAATCATACCTCTTCCGAGAATATTCGCTGCTACGATCCTTCCTAGATACATTCCCCAATCTTCCGCAATAGTAAGTGCCTCGCTGGCGGTGGCCATGGACGGCGATCCGGCGGACGCGGCCATCTTTAGCTCTGTTGGGGCGAACCCCCATCAGGTATAGTCCGTTTCACGTTATGTTGTACCGCAGCGAAGGCTAGAAGCGCTAGCTCATAGCTTTGGCAGCGGCCTTAATGCACGAGAGCGTGTGCCGCCGGGATGTGCCCTAGAGCAAGGAGTTCGCGCTTGTAGCCTTTTCTGCGGTACATCGTAAGGTGAAATAAGCATAACTGAGGTAGGCCAGTTCAGTTTAACAAGATGATCGTTAGCGGCTCAATGACAGTTGGCGCCGCCGTTAACTCCGGCCGATCGCGATGGAGTCAAGTGTCGTTGGCTTAATGACAGTTAAGAGCGCTAGTGTAACTAGGGTACAACGACGCAGTTTGCTTTTTGCGTCTGACTGGATGTTCGCCTGGATGCACCAATCCCGTGTATCGATTGCCTCACGTGACCTCAGCCGTCTTGAATACGAGCTCTTGGTTGGGGTAGGCACGTGAAGCGTCCGGGCCACGGGATTGGTGCAACGCCTCTTTGGCCACCCGGCAGAGTGGAGCGTGACCCGCGCGTGGAAAGCCTATACCGTAAAGGCGATTTCGGTGGGAGGCATCGTCAATACGCCCTGTGGTCGTGTGCACCGGTATCGTCAATTGATGCGGCTACGCCTGTGCGATTCTGATGAGGCTATACCCGCGCAGAGTCCGCCCCACGATAACCGCTTTAATGGTGGCATCGGGGCGGAAATGGACGGCGGCCGTGCGACGGGCAACGACGCCCGTATTAGAGCTTCGACGGAGCCTCGAGTTGCAAATTAATTAGAAAGGTCCGATGGCAGCGTCCTGTTTTCGTGTACCGGGTGGGTCAAAGGGATCGATGGCCGTTCGAAGGGAAGGCATAAATCGGGTTCTTAACGTATCGCGCTAGGATTTACTACAGAGGTGCCTGAACTTCGCGGAAGCTTTCGCTGAAATTGTGGAAATATTGGTTCACCCGAGTAAATCAAGAAAAATAATTAAAAAAACGATGTTTTTCTTATACTTTGCATGTGCACTTCTTTGGGCCGAATGAAGTGAAGAATAGGTAAGCGAATTGTGTTTTCTTTCCATTGAACGAATTTTTCAATCGTAGTAAACTCCAGAATAGCCCACGACGATTTTCTCATTATTTTGACATAGAAGGCTTGGCGATAATTTTTTCATAGACAAAGCCAGTTTTTATTGTCTATCCTTTGACTATGGAGGTTTCATGTGTTCATACTCTCATTTAATGATTGCACCAGCTTCGAGCACCTTTGTAGTAAATCCCATCGCGATAAGTTAAGAAACCGATTAATGCGGTCCCTTCAAACCGCCACCGATCCTTTTGACCCACCCGGTAGAATCGTGGTCAACGTAATCTATCGACGGGGTCATGAATGAAACGGCGGTCCGGAAGTGAATACTTGCGTCATATAGATGGGCAGCAGGTCGAACAGCCGGGCCCCTGTAGCGGTCCACTCGAGCTGCTTGCACAACGGACATAAATTAGTCGTTCGCTTCTGACGCAGCGTTCGGCTGGGGCTGGTGTCCAATCAGAATGAAGCACCGGCTGGAAACGAGTCCGAGCCGAACGACGCTGACGCGGCACTCGCAACGAATCTGTGCCCCGCTCTCCATCGAGATATACGATGTGAAGATTCCATTGCCTCGTGTCGGGTAAACACGAGCTGCGTGGCAGAAAAGCTGGATGAAGCCGCCCCCTCATTATTCGATTTCCCTGCCAATATATATCTTTCTGCAGAGCCACGCCTGACTAAACGGACGTTCGAGCAACTCGAACCGCCGACGGAGGAACACCTTCCTTCGAGGTTGCGTTCAGCCGCGGGCACACTGGTAATACATTGTTCGAGGTGTGTTGCGTCCTTGTATGACGTCCCCATCACCTTGGTCGTACAAAAGCAGCCTTTAGGCGTGTTCGAATGGCGCATATATATGTGTGAAGCAAAGGTGCTTCGGACATTCTGGAGGCGTGTATTCAGCGGACAGCGTGTTGTTTGTACGATGTTGCGAGCGGCGCGTTGCTGCGGCTGTATACGCTTCGATGGCCGCGGCGTCCCTCAGTAAACGCGGATGTTTGTTGACGATCGCGGTGATGCTCAAGACGCTGGCAGATTCGCCCCAGACCTTTTTTTTTCTTTTTTTTTTCTTGTTTGTTGGTAGAGGTTCGGCGAACAAGTTTGCTCAGTGAAGCATGGCCAACTTTGAGGGGCCGAACACGCTTGCCTACGCGCAAAGTCTCGAACGGTGAAAAAAGAAAAAAAATGAAGCTAGAAAAGAGGTCGGCAGTAAAAAGGTATATAGTATTGCAGTTACGAGGACAACGTGTTATATATTTTTAGAATAGGGTTGCTCCACGTGTTGGATCCCCTATGTAGCTTGAAACGTCGCACCACGCATGCGCGGAGGTTCTGCGCATGCGTATAGTGCGACGCCCCACGCTGTTCGGGGTGAAGCTTTTGGGGCCCCTTATTGCAAAACTCTCATCAGCTTACCTTTTTTTTTGTGAGGTGTTTTTGGTTTGTTGCAGTCGTGTTGGTCTGGAGAATATACTCCTATTCTACCTCTCTTTCTATAATTGTGTCCCCTTCTTTGTCAAATTGGGTTGAAAAGGGGGGGGAGGGGGGATCGTTAAAAGTGGAGCTACAGCTGCGCGACCGCGTTGTGGCCATCGGCGGGCCTCGTGATGTCCGTGCGGGCTCCTTGTTGTACCAGCTGCCCTCGCCGCGTTGCTTTCTGACGGCGTATAACTCTGCTCGCTTGTTTTGTTCAGGTGGCCAGGTGAACTGCGTACGATGCTCCATTGTGGTCTTTTCCGTGAAGAGCACTTGCGTAGGGAAGCGCCTCCTTGCCTTTCCGAATCGGATCAATACGCTCGATGCAGTTGAGCTCAAAATTGAAACGCGTTATGTTCGTGCAAAGTTAGCCAGCAAGATATCATTTCGCAATCTTTTTTTATACACTTTAGGTGAAGAAAACGACGAAACATATAACCTTACCCATCACTCTTGGTCCATATTGGGGCGGAGTGATACGGTTTTTCTCGCTATGCCATAAATTTCCACCTTCTTCGTAAAGAAATAGGCAGTGTCTTAAAAGGTACGATGAAATATCATTCGAACATAAAAGAAGCTCTAGTAAAAGCTCTTTGGTTTTTTAGCTCTGCTTAACCTAACATCCCGTTTTTTTACACATATTGTCAGGAATGATGGTGACGAGAGGACGAACAGTGAACTGAAAATAAATGTTCAATCGGCAAACTTGTGCCAAACAAAAATAACGAGCGAGCGAGCGATGAGGCAGCAGAAAAGCGGGCGGCGATTAGACGGTGAAACAGCAAGCGAAAACGAGACTGACTCGACAAGGTCGCAGACCGCTCCTTATCTGGAGTGTGTCGGGCATCTGGAATGTTCGGCAAAGAAGCCTCGAGCGGCGCGGGCTCTGGGCGAGAATGAACAGACACTTTCTAGAACAAGAAACCAAAACGAAATGACAAAAGTTACGCCCCGAGTAAGAATAAACGGGAATCATCTAGAATTCCGTGACTGATCGTTGTTTGCTCGGCCCTGAGCATCGACCCGATGCAACGTGAAAGGAAAACTAAAACGGTGGCTAAAAAAATAAAAATATGGTGAGACTAAACAAACATGCAGCGTCACAAGCCGTTCAACGCGCGTTGTAACGCGCGTTGAACGGCTTCGAACTACATGGACCACTTCGGGTCGTGGCTGGCCGCGTTTTGATGGTCGGGTTCCGTCGGGGAGCACCTCGCAGTTCAAGTCCCAAGGCGGCGATTGACCTTGTAGCGTTCGAAGTAGCGTTTTAATAGTTCCTCGCTGAGGCCGCGGCGGCGAATGGGCGTCCACACCCACATCCTGTCTCCGGGCTAGAACTCCACATCGCCGCGACGAAGGTTCTACCGGCCAACGTCGACACGTTGCTGGTCCTTTATGCGAAGGCGGGCTAGCTGGCGTACCTCTTCTGCTCGTTGGGTGACAAGTTCGGCGTCGTCGGTGCCGTCGTCCGTCGGGTCCTGGGGCAGCATGGCGTCAAGCATCGTCGTCACCTTTCTGCCGTACACCAGTTGCAAGTGTGTAATCCCAGTGGTTTCTTGAACCGCCGTGTTGTACGCGAGCGTGACGTAGGGCAACACCTCATCCCGCGTCTTGTCTTCCACGTCCACGTACATTGAGATCATGTCGGCGATGGTCTTGTTTAGTCGCCTCGTCAGCCCGTTGGTCTGCGCGTGGTATGCCGTGGTCCGGTGGTGGTCGGTGTGGCTCAGGCGGAGTATCTCTTGTATCAGTTGCGCCATGAACGAGGAACCTTGGTCCGTAATCAAGACTTGGGTAGCGCCGTGTCGGAGGACGATAGACTCAACGAGGAACTTGGCTACTTCCACGGCGGTTCCCGACGCGGGTGCTTTCGTCTCGGCGCACTTAGTGAGATAATCAGTTGCCACGATTATCAAACGGTTTCGCTGCGTCGACGATGGGAAAGGTCCAAGGAGATCCATTCCAATCTGCTGAAACGGTGCAGTCAGGGGCGCGATCGGCTGCAGGAGACCTGCCGGCTTCGTCGATGATTTCTTGCATCGTTGGCATTCGTGGCACGAAAGAACGTAGAGGTGGATAGTCTTGGGAGCTTGGGGTGGTAGTATTTTTCTCGGATCCGTGCAAGAGTCCTGCTGTAGCCAAGGTGACCAGATGTCGGGTCGTTGTGGTAGGCTTGGAAGAACTCTTCTCGAAGGCTAGTAGGAATCACCAAGAGCCACGTCGAGTTACTGTCCCCGAAGTTTTCTTTGTGGAGAATACCTCTCCGGACGGCGAATCTTGGCAGGGCACGTGAAAAGGCTCGGGGAATCGTACCCCTCGTCCCTCCAAGTGGTCGATCAGTGCGCGCAGCTCAGGATCGCCCCGCTGGAGCGCTGTCGTACCGTGAACGCCCACTGCGCCATGAAAGGATCGTCGTCGTCGCCGTCTTTGGCCAGCCGGTAGCTGACTCGACGGGGGCTCTGGACAGGCAGTCGGTGTCGCTGTGTTTTCGGCCTGACTTGTGGACCACAGTCACGTCGTACTCTTGCAGTCGTTGGCTCCGCCGAGCGAGGCGTCCCCATGGTTCCTTCAGGCTCGCTAGCCAACACAGCGAGTGGTGGTCGGTGACCACTCGAAAAAGACTCCCGTACAAGTACGGACGGAATTTCGTGATGGCCCAGACGACGGCCAGACATTCCTTCTTGGTCGTCGAGTAATTGCGTTCCGCGTTCGACAGCGTCCGACTAGCGTATGCGATCACGCGCTCTGCACCCTCTTGTGGTTGGACCAGTACCGCTCCGAGTCCTGTATTGCTCGCGTCCGCGTGAACTTCCGTTTCGGCTGATTGGTCGAAGTGGCCGAGAATCGGTGGTGACTGGAGCCGTCGCTTTGGCTCGTCGAATGCCTATTGTTATTCTCCACGTTCGAAGTTCACGGCTTCTTTCGTGAGGTGCGTGAGCGGCGCAGAAACCTTGGTGAAATCCCGAACGAACCGCCGGTAGTACGCGCACAGTCCCAGGAAACTTCGGACGGCTTTTTGTCAGTGGGCGGTGAAAATGCCGCTACGGCGCGAGTCTTCTCAGGGTCAGGACTTGCACCTTCGTTGCTCACAACGTGACCTAGGAACTTCAGTTCGCCTTAGGCGAATCGGCACTTTGTCGACTTGAAGGTGAGTCCTGTGGTCCTGATTGCCTTAAGAACGGCCCGAAGGCGTCGCAAGTGCTCGTCGAAGTTGGCCGAGAATACCACGACGTCGTCGAGGTAAACGAGACACATCTGCCATTTGAGGCCTACCAGTACGGTGTCCATGACACGTTGGAAAGTTGCCGGCGCCGTGCACATTCCGAAGAGCGTCACCTTGAACTCGTAAAGTCCGTCGGGCGTGACGAAGGCAGTCTTTTCTCGGTCCCATTCGTCGACTTCGATCTGCCAGTAGCCACTCTTAAGGTCCATTGACGAAGGGTATCGGGAGTGGCGCAGCCGGTCCAGCGTGTCGTCGATGCGTGGGAGCGGATACATGCCTTTCTTCGTGACCGCGTTGAGCCGCCGGTAGTATACGCACAATCGAAGCGTTCCGTCCTTCTTCTTCCCCAGTACGACTGGAGAGGTCCACGGGATGCTCGAAGGCTGAATGATGTTGTCGTTGAGCATCTCTTGTACTTGTTCATGAATGGCCTCTCTTTCCTTTGGGGAGACCCGGTACGGCGGCCGATGCACAGGGAGCGCATCCTCGTTGGTAGCGATGCGATGTTTCCCAACTGTTGTCTGGCGCACTTTCGACGTCGTCGCAAAACAGTCGTTGAATTCGGCAAGGTCTCCGAGCTGTCGTTGTTCCGTTGCACTGAGCTTGGGGTTAACGTCGAGCTGCGGCGGTGGTGGACTGCACGGCTGACCTGTCGAGGGCTCGTCGAAGATCACGGCGATTTCGGCGTCGGCCCGGAGTTCCTCGACGTATCCTACAGCGGCACCTCTCGTGATGGTGCTGCGCCTCCTGTCGGAAGTTCGTCACGAGGACCACAGTGCGCCCATCATTCAGCTTTGTTACGCCCCTTGCGACGCCAATTCTTCCGAGGAGCAGTTGGACGTTGCCTTCCAGAAGAACTTTCCCGCGGGCGACTGCATCGGTCACGACGGACACAGGAACACTCGACCGCGGCGGCAGGTTCACATGGTCCGCAATGACTCGGACGGCGGCTGCGTCGCTCTGGATCCCTCCGGAGGTAGGGCAGGCTTTCGCAGCGTCAACCTGTTTGCTCCAAGGTCGATTACGGCGTCGTACTCACATAGGAAGTCCATACCAAGGATGACGTCTTTCACACAGTCCTGAAGGACGACGAACTTGACTAAACAGGTCTCGCCATGAATTTCGACGCGGGCAGTGCACGTCCCAACAGGCGTGATGAGGTGCCTTCCGGCGGTGCGTATTTGCGGGCCGTCCCAGGGCATCGTGACTTTCCGAAGTCGGCGAGAGAGCTTCCCACTCAAAACGGAGTAATCTGCTCCGGTGTCCACGAGTGCCGACGCGTCGTGGCCGTCGATGTCAACTTTGAGGTGGTTGGGCACCGTTGCAGAATCGTCGTTCCGATGATTGTCGTCGCTAGAGTGGGGGCCGTCCGAGGTTCTTGGAGGATGTTTCCGACGGTCGTTTTCGGCAAATCCACCTCCAGGGGTTGCCGCGCTTAGTTTGCCCGACGAGGGGCGACAGGCTCTCACGTCGGGGCCTATGCATCGGCGAAGCTGGACGTCGTGATGAGGGCGACCGGCACCCACGTCGAGGCGCAGGCATCGGAGAGAGTGGACGATTGTCGTCGATCTGCCGAGGTCGCTCACCGTAGCATGGGCGCGGGTCGTCGGGATGGAAGCCACGCAGCCCCAGCTGCCAGTACGGGCAACGGCGATAGTCGTGGACGGCTTCCCCGCAGTGGTAACACAGCGGGTGTCGGTCAGCCGTGCGCCATACGTCCGTCTTCCTTGGCGCCGGGGGTTCGGGTCGGACGTACGGAGCTTGTTCCTCAGTGCGCCGAGCGTAATGTGGCGTAGGGGCCTCCCGTCGAGGGGGCGCCGGGTGCTGGTACTGGCGGGTTACTGGCGGCGGTCGTCGGGCCATGGCGGTGTAGGTCAACGTCGGTCCCTCGGGGGCGAGCACGTGGACGGGAGTTTCAGGCTGCAAGTCCCGCTGTACCTCGTCGCGCACGATCTTGGCGACTGACAGCGACGCCGTGCGCTCAGCAGCGGGGAGCACCTTTCGGAGCTCCTCTCGGACGACGTCCCGGATGATCTCGCAAAGCTCGTCGGCACCGGTGCTGAACTCGGAGCGGACCGAAGCCAGAGTTGAGACGTCGTTGAGCCGATGGTAGTGGCGCGCTCGGGCCATTAACGTCCGCTCGATGTTTGTTGCTTCTGCAACAAATACTTCAACGGTGGTCGGGGGTTGCAAGTAAGTCCGCTGAAAATGTCGCTTTTCACGCCTCTCATAAGGAAGCGCAACTTCTTCTCGTCAGTCGCTTGCGGGTCGGCGCGGGCACTTAAGCGTAGCACATATTCAACGAAGCTGGTTACGCTTTCGTTGGGGGCCTGTATTCGTACTTGAAACAGCTCCTCCGCCCGCAGCCGTCGGTGTTGGTTCGTAAAGGTCCGCTTCAACTCGGCCACGCAAATGTCCCACGACGTGAGCTAAGCATCGTGGCTCTCAAATCAGCGCCTCGCAGTACCCTCCAGCGAAAAGTAGAGGTTCTGCAGGTACTGCTCGGCGGTCCACCCGCAATGGCGTGCCACGCGCTCGTAGTGCTGGATCCAGACCTCGACGTCCTCGTGAATATCCCCGTGGAAGGACGCCGGCGTACGAGGAGCGACGGGACGACAGGGGGCGGAGGCAGGGGTCTGAGACGATTGGTTGCTCATCGTCTGCTTCGTCCACTGGTGTATCTTCTTCGGCAGTAAACCGAATTCGGGGGCAAACCTTGAACACGGAGGCTTCCTCGGGTCTCGGTCGTTTCCATGTACAGTCTTCTTGAGCCGGGGACTGGGTTTGCGCTGCGATGCCTCGGAGGTGTAAGCTTCATGGGCTGCGGTACTCCGCGCCTCCACCAGAAATGTCACGAGTGAAGGTGACGAGAGGACGAACAGTGAATTGAAAATAAAGGTTTAATCGGCGAACTTGTGCCAAGCAAAAATAAGGAGTGAGCGAGCGCTGAGACAGCAGAAAAGCGGGCGGCAATTAGGCGGCGAAACAGCGAGCGAAAGCGAGACTGACTCGACAAAGAAGGGGGGGGGGGTTAGCTTTGCCAAAAGTGCAAGCGTTGTTTCGCCCTGGGATAGGAGGAGGGGAAAATATGGGGCATAGGTGAGGAAGGGGGGGGGGGCGAGGCAAAAGGAACCAGCAGCATTCATGCCTCAGTGAGCCGGTTAGCGAGTCCGGACTGGGCTGGTGGCACTTAGCGGAAGAGCAGGAGGGGTGTCATAGGTGCTTTGCTAGGCCGGTCTCTCGTAGGAAACCCAGTAGGAGGAACTGTACGATCCGTCTTCTTTACCTGGGATCTTCAGGGAAAACTACGCCCGATGCTGTCGTTGATCGGATGTGTTGGGAGGATAGGGCGGAGAGAAACACCCTCCGAGCTTCCTCATGAAGAGGGCAACCCCAGACTATATGAGCCTCGTCCTCGGTGACCGCACACCGCTGACAGAGCGGAGTGTCTCTGCGTCCAAACCGGTGGAGGAGCTTCCCTGTGTATGCGCTCCCTGTTCTAAGACGGAAGAGCAGCGTCGCGTCGGACCGTTTTAACCCCTGGGTCAGGCAAGGTGGCCGCTTTGAGCTGCCCCAGGGGGAAAGGTCCAAGAAGAAAGCCTGAATGGCTTGCTGGTAGCGTCTGTGATCAGAAGGCGCCCTTAGCGTAGGAGAGAGGTCGTGGGCACGTGAGGCTATGCGGTCCACGATCTCGTTTCCGCGGAGGCCCACGTGGGACAGGACCCGCTGGAGCGAGATGGAGTGTTCTTGTTCTTCAAGCTGGCGGGCTACCCGTCTCACCTTGTTGGCAGTGGGGCATGGGCCAGGCTTGCGTATGCGCTGAATTCCTCCACGGGAGTCCGTGAAGACAACGATTAGTTGTGGAGGCAATGACTTCGTCGCAGCCAGGGCTTCCGTGATCGCCAGCAGTTCGGCGGTCGTGGACGACACCATGTGGGTAGTGCGGGCGCTCCAGTCTTTTTCTAAGTCCGGGATGTGAAAGGCTGCCGTGCTGCTTTGCCGAACCCTGTCCACCGATCCGTCCGTGTATATGTGTAGGTGCCGAGGGTACCTTGCTGCTAGCTGTTCTTGTGCAGCTGCCTTGAGAACCAGAGGGGTTGTGTTGGCCTTCTTACGAACGCCGGGTACGAAATCGGCTAACTGCAGTCCTTCCCCCAAGGGGGTGTCGTGCCGTGCGGGTTGGTTATCTGGGGGGGTTCCCATCCATGTGTGACAAGGGTCTGGGTGGCGAGGCTAAGCTTGGATTGAGTTCGGGTCCTGAACGTCTGGATCACGGACTGGCCAGGATGAGTCTCTCCTAGACGAAGGATCTGCAGCAAAAGGCGTTGGGAGGCTTGCAGGAGCAAAGGAAGCGACCGGGCCTCCTTGTACACCATCTCGTTTTTGCGCTTCTGGAAACGCCTAGCGATGTTTGCAGGCCCGCACGGTGCAGCCGTTCGAGTTTGTCGGCCTGACTGGGGAGGAGGTCCATGTATGATAAGCTGTACATGAATCGGCTCACCACCAAAGAAGAGTGAAGGGTCAGCATGGATCGGGGAGAGTCGCCCCAGTTCTGGCCTCCAACCCGACGCACAGCGTTCCGAAAAGAGATGGTGGAAGCCGTGACAGCCTTTACCTGGTGGTGCCTTTCGCAGCGGTTCTCAAGGGTAATGCCGAGAAAGCGGTGCTTTGATACAAGGTGCCGGGGCTGGGAGTCCAGTTGGAGCTTGACCTCCCGCAACCGGCGATTCCTTCCTGGGAAGACCATGGCTCCTGCCTCGTGACCGGAAATCGAGAGACCTTGGCTTTCGAGGAAGGCCTGGATCTTGTTTATGGCAGATTGCATTATGACCCTTAAGGTCGGGTACCGGAAGCCAGAGACCCAGATGCATAAGTCGTCCGCGTACATAGAGATGCGAATCGGGATCCTTGAGTTGGGAAGAGCGGCTGGGAGGCCCGCGATGGCGATGGTAAAGAGTAGAGGCGACAATGACGCTGCCCTGGGGTAAACCACGGTGCACCGGTCTTGACTGGCCGAGTGTGTTGCCCAGTTTGACCAGGATTGATCGGTTCGAGAGGAAACCCTCGAGGAAGCCCTGAACTCTTCCCGTGACACCCCATGAGGTTAGTTGGGCCAGGACCGATGCCGGTTCCACATTGTCGAAGGTGGCCTGGATGTTGAAGAACGCCGCCACGGTAGACTTACGGCTAGCTACTGCATGCTGTACTGCGCTGACAATGTCCAGGATGCTGTCTTGTGCGGAGAGACGGAACCTGAACCCAGTCATATTTAACGGGAGGAGGTGGTGTTCCTGCAGCCACCAAATCAAGCGGGCGTGTACCAGCCGCTCGAAGAGCTTGGCAACGGATGAGGTGAGGGACACCGGCCGGTAGGACGATAAGTCTCCCGCGGGTTTGCCGCTCTTGAGTACGGGGACCACCCAGGCCAGTCGCCAAACCGCAGTGAATTTCAGATGATGTTCAGATATCATTGAATGACGGAAGAAGTTCCTGGTAACGTGAATCTGGCAGATTCTGTAACATTTGCGTCGTGACCCCGTCTGGTCCCGGTGCCTCTCGTCGCTTGCAGGCTCTCAGGGCGGATCTGAGTTCAGATTCCGATCCATGCAGAAAGGTGTTTTATCCGCATGGCAGCGCGGGTTTGGCTGGGAGGCGGCAGCGGCATATAGAGTGGCAAAGTCTTCGGCCAGGGTCGTTAGTAGCTTTCCCGTGCATAGGGCCAGAGAAGCGAATGGGATGCTGAACCTTCTTTTCCCAGACAGGCTGTCCATAAGCCTTCAGATACGATGGGCTGGTGTGATTGCATCCACCTAAGAGAAGATCGAATCCCACTGCCGCTTACAGCATTTTTTGGCGTAGCGTCGTAGGGCAGTGTCAATCCTATTAAAGAGGGTCTTGAGCGTCACGCCACCCTTACGGTGCAGAAGTCGCTGGACCCGCCGTCTCTCTGCACAAAGGTTTGGGAGGGTCAGGTCGGGTGCAGGGAAGGATGTAGGCACGGTTGCCTTGATTGTGGCTTTCTTCGTCGCGTCACTGATGGCATCCCGGAGGGGTCGTGTGGATCGCCCTAGGTTGTCTCGGAACCGGTCCCAGTGAATGACTGAGACCTCGTGGACCCCAGGACGTTGTAAGCCTATAATGTAGATGAAGACTGGGAAGTGATCACTGCCCATGGTGTCGGCTGCAACCCGCCTTGACAGTGGGATCTCCGGTGAATGGGCTGTGACGTCGATGGCATTGAAAGTGCAGGGAGACCGGAAGAAAGTCGGGGAACCGTCGTTGGCCACAACAAGGTTGTATTCCGCAAACTGATCTGCCAGTATCCTGACATTTGCGTCTTCTCTGGTGTCACCCTATAGAGCATGACGAGCGTCCTAGTCCCCACAGATAACAACCGGATCGGTGAGCCTGGTGCGCAGGGAATCCACTAAGCCGGCGACCTCCGCAGCACCCCTCCTGGGCGGACATAAATTGAGATAATAGTGAGGCGCCGCCCGGCGATCTCAGCACGCACCGCAACGAGGTCCCGGTTAACTGTGCAGAGGTCAGAGACATCCACGATGTGGTGAGGGTTTGATTTTTGGATATAAAGTGCAGCGCTGCCGTTTGGAAAGCTTGGTATGGAAGGGTTTTTATAGGCGAAGTAGTCAGGGATGCTGCGATTTCCTGGGAGACCAGCTTCGCAAAGAGCTAAAATGGGTATCTTCCATTGTTGAAGATAGAGGGACAACTCTGCCAGTCTGGCCAGCAGTCCTGCACAGTTCCATAGTAGAGCCACAGGGGTCTGTCGTCGCCCTCTAGCAGTGGACCGATGCACTGAGGGAGGCATCAGCTGGGCTAAGGGTACTTCTGCCAGTCGAGTTTCAGAGCAGCGCCCCTATGATGCCCTCGAGCGCTAGGACGGCTTCCAGGAACTTACGGAACGAGGATGTTGGCAGGATGTGGATTAGGTCGCACACGGCGGCGAAGATCATGGTTACAATGAACTTGAAGGGATGCGGCCAGAGGGGGCGGCGGCTTCTATGTGGCCTGTGGATGGCGGAACAGCTGCGCCTTGCCAAGGAGCTTGCGTGACGCGGCTTTTTGATGGCTTCGAGCTTTTGATAGTTTCTGCACAGGTCTGTTTTACCG
Organism: Ixodes ricinus; assembly: GCA_037355805.1. Taxonomy (NCBI): domain Eukaryota; kingdom Metazoa; phylum Arthropoda; class Arachnida; order Ixodida; family Ixodidae; genus Ixodes; species Ixodes ricinus. The sequence goes on along the minus strand of JAZHYW010010921.1, from coordinate 457,689 downwards.
TGGTGCCGGAGGCTGAGTGGCTGGTGCCGGGAGTGGCGTCGGTTTCTTGGCTAATAAGGGGTGACAGCGCCGGTGCATGATTGTCGATCGGGGAAGGACGCGCGTCTTGCGGTACATTCTTGTCTGAGGGGGTGCTACCCTGCGCACTGCGTGACTTCTTGTCTGGCTCGGCTGACGAGGAGTTGCGGAGTGCTTCGCGAGCATCCCGGAACGTTGCGTTGTTTTGTGAGCGGTAACGCGAGATGGCGACCTCTCGACGTCGGGTTGGGCAGGAGGGGGACGTGGCCTCGTGGCTCTGACGACAGTTGATGCACTTTAGCTCGGATGATTCGCACCCGCCGTCGTGTGAGGCGCCGCATCGTGCGCATGCCTGGGGACGATTGCACGCTGCGGATATATGGCCGTAGCGGAGGCACCGGCAACACTGCAGAGCTTTTACCTTGAAAGGCAGGACCGGATTTCGAACTAGTCCGTACAGGAGGGAGTCGGGCCGCCTCTTTCCGAGGAAGACAATTTTCACGACTTTAGACTTTTCCCCAAGTCGCCGCACGTCCCAGATCTTGACTGGAGCCCGTATCTGCATGGTTCCGGATGTCAGCGTCAGATAGGCCGAGTTCCACGTCCCTGATCAGCCCGATGCAGGTGTTTGGGAGACTGGGGAGGAATGCTCGGACAGGAGTGGTGCAGAGTACCTTGGATTCCAGGAGTACTCCCTTGAGCTTGGGTGACCGTGCTTCCACCCTGATTAAGTTCCTTGCCTTGTTGACGCGGACTTCTTTGACGGCACCTGGCGCAGCACATTCGACGTATTCCGTCGGCTTGGATGGACTGAGCGACGCAACCGACTAGGAGTTGGTGGGCGCGAACAAGACGGTGAAACCCTCTTCTAGTTACCTGTGGCTAGTAGTCTCGGACGTGCCCGAGCCGCCGCTTTTCCGTCGGCGCTTCTTGCTTCACGATTCGGTCCAGTCTTGGGACCCTTCAGAGTCGTCCATATCGGAAGTGCCATCCTTGAAGGTAGAGTGCCATCTTTGAAGAAGATTCGGCTACCTCATGGGCTTGTCGGGGAGGCGGATGATTCCCGGACGGCACGTGCTCCGGCTCTATAGGTGGAAGGTGGGCCTGCCAACTTGGGATGAAGGTTGGCCGGCAGACATCCCGTCCTCGGCAAGGGGCTGGGAGTGGCTCTGCACGAGCCCCCGCAGCGCTTGTTTGCGGTAGACCAGGCGAGGTTGGACATCGCCCAGAAGACCCAGAAAAAGGCTGAAGGTCGACGCTCGTAATGGCGAAGTTTTCGGCGCTAGATGTGACAGCAGGAACAACACAGCGTGCTTCGACACGACAGCGGATGCAGCTCAGTAGCAACCGTCCACTTCGGACGCCGAAACGAAAACCCCCGACTTTCTAGAACAAGAAACAAAGGCGAAACGATAAGAGTTACTCCCCGAGTAAGAATAAACGGGAATCTTCTAGAATTCCATGACCGAGCATTGTTTGCTCGGCCCTGAGTGCTACAATATTCAAGCGATTTCACGAGTTCCGCTGAAACGGAGGCGAGAATCACGGTAGAGCTAACACTTACCTAAAATGTGCATAATTTGGCAAGAGCTCTCAAATATATATTTAAAACGTTAAAGCACCAAGAGGAAGCCATAAATACAAAACTTGGCTGCACTGTTGTTTTTTTTAATGATTTTTGAGCACCGATGAGCGCTCTCTATTATAGCGACTTCATCCGGGCTGTCTCACGAGAAGTCCCCGATCGTCCCGTATGAGGTTGACTTCGAAGGCTAATGCATTGCAGAGTAGCGAGCCACTTCAGTTTGCTTTCTCGGCCGACGAGCGGCTCTTCCTTGGTGCCTGCGTCTCCAGTGCCCTCGTCAACGAGATCAAAGGACCCCCGCCCAGATACTACACTCTCTTTCAGTTTAGAATGGACCGCAGCGGACGCTACGGGCCACTCCAGCCAGTCAAGTGTTCTGAGCGTATCCCGTGATCACGCTCGTCGCTGGGCCCCTACCCCGAGCTCACGTGACACTCACACGGCATTGGATTGGCTGAGATGACCCGTATAGTGTCCCCAGCGGTCCATGTGTACGGTGAAACGGAGCGTATAGCGCTCAAGGGCCATCTCGATCCTCTCCGTGTCAGAACCTTTTTTCCCCTCCTTTTTGCTCGGTTTCCTACACGGTGCGTTTCCGAATAAAGCCGCGCTGATGCTTCCCCGCGCCGAACCCTGCGACCCGATCACCATGAAAACTTCGTTTCAACCTAAAGCCGCAGTCGCGCCGCGAATACAGTCTGCGAACACTGTCTGAGACGGGTTTCATCTTTGTGCGACAGTCGTGTCCCACTGGTCATAGCAAAAACTGTCTGCTTGCGCTCGAAGCAGACATACATGTATGAAGCTAACGTGCCATCGAAGATGCCTCATGCGTGTCCGCGGATAATTTTCTCTTCGTGTCCGCGCAGAAACTCCGCGCCTCTTGTACGACGTGTGCGCAGTGTGACTGCGGTTTGACGTGGCTAATGGCCAGCGCTGCGGACCCGGCGAGCCAATCGAAACGACGGAGCGGAGCGCGTGACGGGTCTCCTCCACAGGACGAGTGCACTTGGACGGGTACGTTGAACTTGTCACGTGCCTGGCTCCAAAGCTCTAATTGGCCTATTTGGGACCGTCCTTCTTGCTCGCGTCGTGCGAAAGACGCGGTGATCGCTGTTTGAAGCACTTTAAGCTTTGTACACACGTATACTTCGCCCATGTCTGCGCACTGTCTTTTGAATGACGTATTGGCAGTCTGACCGCGGCTGATATGTGACATGGTTCTAATCTGACCAGCATAACAGACGACCGGTGAGCGTGGGGGATAACCAGGTCGAAAGACCCTTTACCGAAAGCGAGGCGGACTGCCCGAGCGGCACCGGTGATTGGACACTGGCGGTGCTTCACTTAGACCCCGACGATCGAGTGGACGGGGAAGCCGCGCGATTTCCGCCTGCTCAGATATCCCCTGATGGGATTGGAGTCGGCACGCTGCTCCCGCGGACGGATTATATTGTCCGCTCCCTTTGAAAATGGCCGCCACGATGGCTTCCTCCTCCTCCTCCTCACGCTGCCCTCCTTGGGATCGCTGCAGCCGAACCTTTCATCGCTTCAGACGCGGACTACGCCCTTCCTTTTTCTTTCTTTCTGAATCCAATTTAAAATCTTTCCACGCGCCGCTGCATCGCGTATGCGTTGGCGGAGAGTATTCGGATTGGAAGGAACCGTGTCAGCGATGTGTTTCTTAGTTGTCATCTTTTTTTGTCTTGCAAACTGATAGTGACGATCAAGGCCGATTTAAAGACCGCCTCAACCTCGTCCCTTTGTTTTCTCTCTCTCTCTCTCTCTTCTTTGTTCTCTCAAATGCCTTATGTTTTCAGATCTCTTTCAAGCGTTTGATCGCATCTCACTGGAGCGGGGAGCGAAAGGGACAGAGTCCTCCTCTCCACATCTTCCCTTTAAAGGTGGAGGAAACAGTAGGATCGTCTGCCTTGCGGAGATCGAGGCTGGTTCACACGGGCGGCGCGAAGAGCGTTCCGCTGCGCGTTTTTTATTTTTTTTAACAAACTTTTCTTTTACTTCTCTTTTTGAAGTGTTTTATTAAAAAAACAATGAAAGCAATTTCGGATATTTTTTTTTTTGCGTTTGAACTGGGTTTCAGGCACGTCCCTGGCAGCGTTGCCCGAAGTTTATCCAAAAACCGGCGCTTGTCTGCCGCGCAAATCAATTAAACAGTCGCGGTAATAATCATACCGGGATCGATTGCAGCGACGCCCCGAGAGTTGCGGGAGAAGCCAGGAGAAGCGGAGTTGGCGTGACATTGCGGGGCCAAGAAGCGCGACGTCACAAGAGACGCGTCAGCGATTGGTCGAAACAAGAGACGTGCCCTCGGTCACTTTTTGGTTCGCGACTTTTATTAACACTGCTCTAATTTCCACTGGAATAGCCATGAAAAGTATAAATGGAACCGGAAGTAATTACTAAACCGTAAATAAAACAGCGTAATTATTTTCCCCTTTGCTACGCCGGACGCGAAACGGGCAACAAACAACTATAGGCAAAGAAAAAACAAAGAAAAAGAAAAGAAAAAAAAGCACAGCGCGGAGCACGCGGGAGACGTTTGGTTTTGGTTTCAGATGTCGGTGTCGTGTTTACTTTGAGAACATTGCACTCGAAGGATTCTGCAAAGCGGTAGTCATGCCAAATTTGTATGCTGTGGAAGGCTGTTCAAACGGTCGACTGAAGCCGCGTGATCGTTCGGGCGACGCTATGGATCGGCGACTGAGAGGTCGGCGGCAATTCTGGGGCGTCCTCGTAAAGAGGCATTCCAGAGTCCCGCGTCCTGAGGGGCATCTCCCGTTCCATTGGTGTTAGGTCACTCGCTCGCCCAACTCGCTCACGAGACCGTCATTGTCGTCCATGTTAACAGGTCTGACGAAACGACCACGCTGCTATAACCCACCACGGTAACCAGATTCTCGATCTCCTAAATGCTACCGATACCGACTATTCACACTTTACGTCACTCTCTACGTCAGCTCCGTTTTCGGAGGCCCAGAAATGAGAATGGAGATAGTTCAGTTTCGGTTTCTTCAGTTCTTTCGTGGGCTTAGAAATACGCATCACAAATCACAATAAAAAAATTAGGCTCTGTGGTAGGTTCCCAAGAAACCTAAAAACACCATTTAAAAAAATTAACTAAAATCGTCTTTATTGTTCCTTTAGCAGGAAACATAGAGATAGTCTGGGAACGTAACTCCCGGTTCCGATGCTGTATGCCTTGTTTGTTGCCCTAGCTCTTTAGTCAAAACCACAGCACGCGGTTGCGTTGACTTTAGGTTAGCGATGGAACATAGTCAAGTTTGGTTACTGTACACAAAGAACGCATACTCATGAATAACGTGGATGTAAAATTGATTGCGAGAAAAATGATTGACTATACTTATACGATCAGGATGGAGGGGCTAGCCTATATCCGCAATCTGGGTAATGCGTTCTTCTAATCGTGACACCGACGAAGTGCATTCGGGTTGCTCTGCCTATCAACCTTACTGGTTATGTTTTGCCAAAACTGTAAAGCAGTCTCAGAAGCTTGGACGACAGCTCTGAGGTGCTGCCTGAGTAGGTGGAATCTCGGAGTGTATGCTCGGAGTGCCTCAGGAGGCAGGCGTTCACGTTGAAAAGCGCGCCTGGCCTTCCCGGTGCCGTTAGGATAAAAAAATAAGGTGCGTATTTTTGTGTTTTCCGCCTGAGGGCCACGTATGGAAAAATCCCATGACAATACGAGCAAAGACCGTATAAATGTTCACCTTCCCCTGACATCGATTAAACGGGCAGTGGACCGATCATTGGTGGCGCCGCGCTCGTTAGAGGGAGAGGAGGAAAACTCAGTTTGGACGCGCTTGTATATACGTTACATTTCTCTCTCTCTCTCTCTCTGTCTCTTCTCTCTCTTTCTGGAACTTTTAATAGAAGTATTGGTTTCATTGGTTTACGCTAATTATTGCCTGCTATATTTTTAATTAAAAAAAATTAAAAAAACGAAAGAAAAAAAAAGCAAGGGAAAACAAGGATTGCAGACAGATCAGCCTCAAAAAGCGAACGGTATAATATTTCGGCAATTTTCTGAAACTACCCTTTCCTTATCTTTAAGCGCAACTGGTAAAGTGCGTCCACCCATCCTCGATTACCGTTCCAACCTCCGCTCTGCTCGTTCACCGGTCAGAGCCTCAAGAGCTGCGACTTGACGGCGGCCCTGTCGAGGCGTGTTGTCGCATTCCGACTGTCCCCCCTCAATCCTCGCGACTTAGCAGCACCCATCCCGACGCGCCTTGACGCCCCTCTTAATAATCGCGCTCGAGTTGCCGGCGCGCGTCATCAGCCGCCTCGGTCCCTTCCGCCTGGACGAGGAGGAGGAGGATGAAGCCCGAACGGCACCGTCACCTGGCGCGGCGGAGATAATCCCTTGTTTGGAAAAGTCAATTACCGTCGCTCGACGCGCCCTAATTATTCGCTCGCAGTGGGCAGCAGCCGGTCGGCAATTATGCGATCTCGTTGGGCGCTTCGGTCCGCGGGCCCTCTTCGGCGACGCCGCACTCGAGTGTCCGGGATTGGACTCGGGGAGGCCCTTTCCCTCGTGGAACAAGGACCGCGCAAACACCGGCGTTCCGGGAATTCGGGACACGGGCGCGCTTTTAGTGTCCGGTTACGTTTCTGGGTTTGCCGTGGACTTGATTTGTATAGGGGGAGCGGCTGACGCGTCTCGGCGTACCAAATTACCGGCGCTCAATATTGGCGGGTATTACGTAGGGTACCTTGCATAAGGTAAGCTGAAACGACCGAACGACGAGCTAGGTAAACCTGCAACCCCGTCGAGCAAAAAAGAAAAGAAAAAGGCAGGGCATTGGGCACTTTGCTTTCGCTTGCGGATGGAGGTACAGAGTGGTGCGCGCCTTTTTTTCAGTTCCGAGTATTGCACGCGGAAAGCAGACTCGTCGCCCTTGCAGGAGCAACGACCGCCTGCAGCATACTATAGTCACTGACAGCCAAGAAACGCGGAGTGTGGCCAGCTCCGTGCATCTTATTATTGTTTCTTAACCAATCGGATATCGTTATTAGACGATACGAACGCCGACGAACGAATCGTGTAGCAAGAAGGTCTGAACACGGTAAGGCACGCACCGCGTTTTTTAAGCTTTCAATAAATAACTACACGACGTTTGTCAGCGTTTGCGCGGCGGCACGCGGCTGTCCGTTCGAAGCGTGCGCGCGTGCACTGCGTATAGTCGTCGCCTAACTGCCGTTGACCGTTTTAAGGAAGCTACGGAGGTTCTTGAAAAAAATGAGTTAGAAGGGAAGTGTAGTGCATTTTTACCCCGTGAACCCGAATACCCAAACTATCTGCTGCACAAGTATTGTTGAACGCGAGCAAACGCTAAAGACCGTCGCTGTACGTGGCGTCATCGACGGATCTTTTTGCTGCCCGAGGCTAGGGAGGCGGGGCTTCAGTCTTATTTTCAAATTGCTCATATGGCTCTCCGGCGCGTCGCACTGAAATAAAATTTTGATGTCTGTTATTCCAAAGGCCAAATGAACGCAATTCAAGTGTTTTTTCTCCAATGCAGAAGTGCCCCACCTTCCCTTTAACCGTTAAAAAAAAACAAAAAAACGCTCGCGTTATAACAAAATAAAAAATATGAATGGAATACAAGCTTGATCCTAGCTGACAAATACTAGACCTTATACTTATCGCCGTTCGAAAGGGCAGAGGCAGCGTGAAGAGATCCTTCACCATGATGAAGGCTCTTCTGCGTCTGCTGTTTCTTACGTTCCCGATGAACTCGCGTACGTTCTGTGGTCGTCTGCTTCGTAGCAGCCGTGACCACGGCAGAAAGAGAGAGCCGTCTGAACGGCACCGCCTCGCCACAAAGGGAGTGTGTCGAAGATTCGCTTTCATTTCCGACAAACGCCGTGAGATGGCGCAGCATGACATCCGCTTTCAAAGCCGCGAGGTGCGCGACCGCGACGAAGCTCGCGGCCTTCGCGCGCCGGGCGAAAAGGCTTGTTTTCGCGTGCTCAAACAAACGTCGTCGCTCGATAGTTCAGTCGGTAAGGCACTTTGATCCCAATCCCAATGTGGTGAATTCGAATCCTGTCGGGGACTGAACTCCTTTATATGGTTCCGTATCATGGCCGTAAGTCAACGCATTCCAGTTGTAGGTCTTTCGTTACACCCAAAATGTTGAAGATCTCCATGGAAATCAGTTGATAAAACACATTCCGGGTTAAAATGAGTGCAGTTACACACTGTCTAGCTAGCGGCATACATAACGTTCAAAGCTTCGAGATGCTTCAGGCTCGTCAGACTTCAGTATAATATCTCCATTTCGCGAACGCAAAGCGAAAAACATTGTTCCGCTTGAAACTGTACTCAGTGCAAGGGAGCTTCCCCGCGGCGGTTTGTCGGGTTTACAAGAGTAAATCACGCACGCACGTCACGCAAAAAGACGCGCACGCCAATACGTTTACTCTTCCGCGTGTGCCCTCACTGCCTGCAGCGTGTTCAAACAAAAACTCCCGGCTCGCGCCTATCGCCAACACGATTCCGCTGGTTTCCTCTCCTTGGCGCGCTTAACGAAGGAGGGACGGACCTCGCGTGCTTTTGAAGTGACAGAGGAAGATCTACGTGACGAAGTGGCAACTTCCTCGTTTCGGAATGATGGAACGCTTAGAAGCGCCATTTTTTAGGCCTCCTTTTCTTGCGGGCGTTCGTTGTTCGCTGACGTAACCTCGCCCCCGTCGCGTGGTGGGTCCGCGGCTATCTTGGGACCGCCGACTCCGCGCAGACGCGACGACGCCTCGAGCCGTGCATGACGGCTGAGACGGGACTCGACGGGGATGGCGTTGCGGCGGACCAATTAGCGGGACCACAGCCACAGACAGCTTATGAAACGGGGAGTCGGGCTCATTGTGTTAGCGTTCGTCGCTCCTGGACAGCCAGTCGAGTCTTTTAGGAAATCAAACTTTCTGCTGCTAATATTTGCCATTTCACCAAACACTAAATATTTCTTTCTAGAAAAAATCGTTTTGCTTTATAAAAGTAAAAGTTGCCCCTGGTCGGGTGAGACTTCTTTCGGAAGTAACGTGCCCACTGCTAAAAGGTCTGAAGCCCTGCACAATGGTGAACAACTGACACCACAAAATATGAGATACTGAAACAACATAAGCTTTTAGCTTATGTAGTTTTAGACGCTTCGACGCCTGGCTAAGATGAACGACAGAGACTGGCTCACCCTGGCAGTCTTCATGACGGGCAAGAAACGTTCTTTGGTGAACCGTGTGAGGAGATAAATATTCAGTGTGGCTTGGGTCAAGCAAGAAAATTCAACGACTGGCTGCAATGAACGACAGAGACAGGCTCCCCCTGGCAGTCTGCACGACGGGCAAGAGACGTTCGTTGGTGAACCATGGATGAAGGGAATCTTAAGTGTCGCTTGAATCAAGCAAGGAAATTCGACGCCTGCCTGGCTGGCTGCCCTATCACCTGTCGGGCAGCCCCTGGCTGGGTCACGTGCACTTGAGTGCCTCACAAGCCATGTTCTCATCGTTTTTATAGTCAGAGTCATCCTGCGTAGAGTTACCATCGGTTGCAATGATAAAGCGGTCGGTGGAAGTGTCAGTGAGCTTGTCATTTGTCCACATTCTCTTTTCCACTGCGACAGCGTGACGTACGTGACTCGACCAGTGCTCAGCAGTCACTTGCTCGAAGGCAGCTCGGGTCGAAGCTTCCACTTCAAGTTTGAAACTGGTGTTCTGACTTGCGATATAGCCTCTTATCCGGGTCCACACGAGCTCAATTGGATTTATCTCAGTGATATGGAGGTAGACGAAGAACAACATGGCTATGTTGCTCTGCTTCAGCACATACGCGGCATTCTTTTAGGTTAGGTCGTGCCACTTCTTCTCAATGTTCACCAGGCTCAACAGCCCGGCCTTGAGTATTGTAGCGTCCCAAGAAACTCCATAGATCGTTGGCCACTCTTACATTCAGTGAGCTGCTAGTCGGATTGACATTAACTTGGACTGAGTGATATAAGGCGCATTGTCCATCACAATCACGATGAGGTCCTTAATATTTGGCAATAACTTGTTTGTGAACCATGCCTCAAAGAGCTTGCCGTCCATTACCTGGTGGTAGGGACTGGTGCCTGTAAACAGTTCTGCTGCACCTTGAACGAAGCCGTCGTCATTGCCCGCACGCAGGATAATCACACGGCCACCCTTCCTAGACGGATCCTTCAATCCAAGACTCAGGCCTCTGCTGAAGGCGTCCCCTGGTGTCTTCTCTGTTGTGTCTTTCCGAACTTTAGAGCGGGTGTGCCCCGCATTGGCCCGTTTAGTCTAAGTAATAAATGGGCCGACCTTCCGCCCTGTATGACTTGATCGCCTGCAGGTACTTTGCGCGCCACAGGATGATGTTCGTGCGCTGCAACAAGGCGGAGTCTCTACTACGCTTTAAGGAGAAGCCCAACTTTTGGAGCACTTTCCACAGGGTTGATCTGTTGATCTTTGGGAAAGAAGTGTCGCCATGGACAGCCTCCAAGACCCGCACAAGGATTTAGAAAAACAAACATCGTCTCTTAGCAATTTTGACACAAAATGAAAATCGAACTTACTACAAAAAAGCTGTCCTTAAAGCACGTTTGCGCGACTGGTATTATGCAAATACGCGGCATAGGAGAAATTTTAACGGTTAATATATGAAGTTTCACGGCCCCCATCTATTCAAAAGAGTTAATCGCTCGGGCAATATAACGAAACTGTCTACGTCAAATGTAGTTGCAGTGGAATATTTCATTTTTCCGGACATGAAACAACACGAAAAACTAGCTGGAACACAATCGCTCGAGTACACTGAGCTCAAGCACAGTCGTACGGTCGTCGGTCGCACGCTGAAGAAACAAAGACTCCAATGTTGCCAGGTTGCCAGCAGGCATACGCTTCTTCACGAAGCGACCAAACCACAAACAACACATGTACTAAAAAAAAAAAACTTGAACGAGGGTTATTTTGTTATTTTTTATACTTAATTATTATATTGACACGAACAAAATGTTGCAAAACGTTTATGTAAAAAAAAACATAATATATTTAAAACTTTACTTTTGCGAGCTACTTCGTGCTGCGTAGGAACAACCGCTTCAAAGTTGTGAACTGCCCCCTAACATTTGGCTACGCTCTCGCTTAAGCTGAAACGAAGTAGAAGTTCTATTTCGGTTGCATAAGTTTCCGTACATGCACCCTTTAAGACACGACGTTGTCACGCCAAAAAACCCGGTTTCTTGCCGGGTCCTTTTAATGAACTCGGGCAACAGTCAAGGCGCTGCACAGTCTTCTGCGCACATACCCCACACAATCACTTTCGACCACCATTCAAAGTTAGGCAAATGAGCAGAGATTACACTGTCACGTAACGGCACAATTTCGTAGTTTAATTTAGCGGAGTTACGCTTCCAGCTAAAATTAGCGGGAAATTGAGACGTCACGGGACGCGTATAGTGTCACGTATCACTGACGGTACGTGGTCATGTAACGCCATGTGGCGTCACAGCGTCACGGGATGTCCAACTTTCTCAGTTAAATTTATGGGGAAAATGTATCCACTGAATTGAGCGGGGAAATCACTTCTTTAAATTTAATGGGGAAACGTTTCGCGTGACTTCGAAGTGCCACGCGACACTCATATCGCCCTCTAAATTTAGCGGGTCACAGAGCACACGCAGCAGATCCGCTGCGAAACCTCGACCACGGCTGTCGCCGTAAAACGAAAATCAATTTCCCGATTTTTGCTTTCTTGATTTTTTTGTTTTGTTTGTTTAGTTGTTTACATTTCTGTAGTTCCGACATGGCCATGACATTTCCCCGCTGTCTGTCTGAGTTGCAACAGCAGACTCATCGCGCTGGTATTTCCTAAGAAAATATGTTGTCATAGAATAAGTTCTGCCCAATCGTTAATGACATATGCAGTTGTTCTGGTTTTTTTCGGCGATTCGCGATTACACGACGACCATCGACAGTCCTCCGAGCGGATTTACCGCAGCTAATTACAGGACTGAAATAGAATTGCTATAATGAGCTCGCGTCGCGAAGTATGTGGGCAAATTATTTGCGGAGTGCACGATTGAGTTGGGCAATGACTTGACTCGACAACTCCTAGACATTGAATCCAATTATGAAAAATCAAGCTAATTTAAAAATATGTGATCCAATACTCCCGCTACAGTTGTTTTTTTCAGTCGAACGGGTAAAGAGATCGACAACGTTTTATTTAAAAATAAGAAAGGGGGACATACAATAAGCCACAGCCTGCGTTTCCTACGCTGTCATTGACTATAGTAAAATGTCATTACGAAGTAGGAGTAATACGGCGGCCATCTCCGACCGCAGTCCAACGGCAAAGAGGCACTTCCTAAAAGAGAAAGATGGACGAGCAAATAAAAGAAAGGCCCTGTCCGTCTTGGGACGCGCCGAAGCACGACTCGTCGGCGGTCGTCTCGCGTCCGCGCATTCCCATCGGCGGTGCGCGGCAACGGCGGAAGGCCATGCGCGGGAGGACAAAAGGCAACAACCGCGAATCTCGTTCGCCTCTTGAAACTTTGGCCGCGCCACAAAGGAGCGGCCTTATCGACTTTTTGACAGTGCGCCGCTACAATACCTCGCTCCGCCTTTGTCGCCCCCATAATGGCCGACTCTCGCACGCTCCCCGGTTCAAGCCGCGAGCCGAGCCAAGCCGCCCGCCGACCAGAGAGAGTGCACGCCTTCGGGAGGCAGCTATCGGCTCCATCCGGTTTCTGTCTGTTTTTTTTTTCTGTTTTTTTATATTATGCCGACGTTATATTTTGCTGGAGTTCATCTTCTTTTTTATTATTTCTATTATTATTATTACTACCATACTTTCCGACGCCTTCCACGCGGCCATCGCTGCCCGTATTGCTTTCACGTGAAAAGGTGTGGGTCGTCAGGAGCAAAACAGGCAAGAAAACGGCCCACGGCTTTTTCCCCCTGCTGCTTTAGGTTATACCTTTTTTTTTTTTAATTAAGCGAGATGCCAGAGGTAGCGAGCCTTGTTTGCAGGCGCTCTCGTGGCTCGGCACGCGTCGCCATCGCTTATCAGCGAACATCTGCTATGCCTCACGGCCCATAGTCGTCTTTAGCGGGTGTCCGGTTATAACGAAACCCGCTTATAACGAACTCCGCTTATTCGCGGTGAGAAGCTCGCGAGGGGCGCTGCTGTTTGCCGCACAATGGCTAGTGCACTTGCTACCCACGCGGTTATGTTTTAATTTTCATAGTGCACAGAAGCTGGGCATTGCACGTGCTTGAAACAGCAAAGGAAGTTCAACTATCCTTACTCTGGGTTGTGAAAAATTCCACCACGCCGCGATGTCCAACTTTTCGCCGCGAATAGCGAACAACGCTTAGTTTTCAAATCGCAGCACACCGGTGACCGAAATTTTGTAGTGCATCTTGTCTTTGCGGTCGGATGCAGTATGTGCACCGGATTGGAACGCTTTATCTTCACTCGGTACACCATTGTTGTGCGATTTTAGATGACGTTTGTTATCCTAAGCGGTGAAACTGGGATGGAGCCCCAAGACAACAACAATTAGGGGCACAAGCTAACAAAAAGAAAAAAAAAGAGAAAAGCTATGTGGCAAGGTTAATTGTTTTCTTTGTATTTTGGTGCTATATCTCATTGTGGCCTAGAATTTTCCTCGTGCTATCGTAGGTTCATTACGGCTGGCGCTGTGTGTCGAGTCTTGTACACGGCAATAAAAGAAAGTAATCGTACAATTACAATTACTCTCGATTTAGAAACATTCAATTAGATTACACGATGGCTCAATAGGAAAAGTAATTCGACGCTATACTTGAAACCGTTACTTTTTCTTTTCTTGATTCTTCGAATTTTCACGAGGACATAATTTATTCGCCAGTTTGAAAACAGGCGTTTCGTACTGTCCCTTATCGAACTCGAATCACGTGATCACAAACTACTCATCTTCTCAATTCACTAAATTTTGTAGACTCCTGTCGGAGATTCTGTCGGAGCAAACGTGTAGAAACAAAAAGGCGCCATTAAAAAAAAAGGGGGGGGAAGTGTAACTCTTACATTTAATTTTAGTATACATCTAAAAGCATTAAGATTACTCTCGCGATTACTTCCTAATAAATGTAATCAAAATATTACAAAAATTACTCAAATAAGTAATTGACTACAAGTAATTTGGTTAATTGTAATAAGTACCGCACAAGTCTTTGTGGGACAAATCGAGGATTAGTACATTTGCATTTACCCGTATGATGTGTAGCTTTTGTAGGAAGAAACAAACTTTGATTCGTGTCAGTGTAATTCTTTATTAAATGAATATTATATTTTGCAACATTTTGAAGCCTAAACTTGCTAATTCGGGAAAAGAATAATCGCAACAGTCCTTTTTTTGAAGTTTTAACTGAAAATGGCGCGTGTATCTTTTGTGTGTTCATTATTAGGGATTACGAATGCGCAAATCAAGGTAATGATTGTCGGAGAATTTTTAAGGCAAATGTTTTTTGTTTGTTTTTATCCAAAACTTTTAAACTACTCTGGTTTGCTTCTTTTTTTTTTTACATTTTGTATCTAAGGATTAGTTCAGAGATGGTGAACTGTTTACACTGCATACTCTAATAAGACTAATGCGAGCTGTGGCGCCAAGAGTAGGGCAAGACCCCGTCCACGTGCCTGGAATGGGCAGATAGTCACTACCTCGACTGATCATTTTCAATAGTACTTTCGACTTATCCACCCCTTGCGTTGTCACAGTTGTACAGAATACATTCGCGCGGGCTTTGTGAATTGAAAACTTAATCGGTAGAAATTTCCCTAGAACACGTCGGTGCAGGCGCCAGCTGTTTTCTATCTATAGCAGCTAACCTCCGCACTCTGCGGTGGAAACAGAAAGCTAGTCAGATTGCCTCCCTCCGATCTGCAACTGGCAGTTTTGAGAATGCCATCCTCCGATCTCTGTCCTCCAGTAAGGTTTCGTGCCGCTGCCTTTGATGCCGTGTTTATTTGGAGAGATAAATACGACACCTCACGAAGAGGCGCTTCTGTCGCACGAATCGTAACTTTTAGCAGCACTACTATTAATACGCTTTACCTTAATGTTTTGTATATTAGGTAGAGGTTAACATTTGATAATAAAAGGACGGGCTAGGTGGCGCACGCCACCGACCGATTCAAAGGGTTGAGCCGCACGCCTCCATCCACCCATCAATCCACCCAAAAATGTCAATTCACGCCTGAACGCCGCTACTCTGCACATAAAATATCCGACTCCTCGCGTTCGAGGGACCTGCATGCGGCTCATTGTAGTCTCACGTCAAGATATACTCTGCCCAACGTCGTGACGTAGGGACTTTAAGACAGACGGATGCCCGTGTGTTGTTTTGGTTTCTAGGCGCCGCTGGCGCAGCCGTGACGACCGGCTCCCGCGGCTCCAGGTGCGGCGTATCTGTGCTCCGCTACGGGTGCTTCGCGAGCTCTGTGGAACAAAGGCACTCGGGGAGGGCGTCAGCTGTCGGTCGCGAGTGCGCAGCTGAAGCGGCCTTCTTGACGTCACGCGTGAGATAAGGGGAACTCAATGCGTCAGCGAGAACCGCTGACTCTTGACGTGGGCGTCCATGTTATTGGGGTT
Organism: Ixodes ricinus; assembly: GCA_037355805.1. NCBI lineage: Eukaryota > Metazoa > Arthropoda > Arachnida > Ixodida > Ixodidae > Ixodes > Ixodes ricinus. Next base: position 442,410 of record JAZHYW010010921.1, on the reverse strand, counting down.
TCGTTCATCATGGCTATTGTTTCTTAGTTTTACATTCTCCTTAAAATAAATGCGGATAATGAGAAACGAGGACCCGATAAACCCTGTACACTCTCAGAGATCCCTGATTACATACTGCACCGCACTGTACTCGCAACTCCAGTTATTCGGCTTCATTTAGTTCGTTGAAACGATGACAACGGCCCTTGATGTCGTTTCCCAAAGTCCACCGAGCTCTACGTAACAAAAGGAGGTGAGCTCGTGTTTGCCACCGACACTGCGTGCTCATTGAAGTGCGAGACCATTCACCCTTCTCATTGGTTACCCTGGGGATGGAAAGACCAACTGTTGTCCTTTCGAGTGCATTGCGGCTCAGTGTACACGCAGGAGGTTCTTAGTGTGTGGGACGGCTAAAAGTGTGGACATATTTTAGCCAGTGAGGCTGTTATGGCCATCAGTGTGGGAGAGTCCTCTCGCCCTTAAAGGGGCGATGCAACGATTTTTGTACTTTGCGCAAATACCGCTTAGAACAGATTTCTGGCGTTAATGACCTGTGGAACACCCGTTCGCTTTTCGCCACACGCTATCGAAGTCGCAGAAAAAATTAAAGAAAAACGAGCGGCGTTCACCCCCTCAACTCGCAGCCTGAACAAGCGGCCACTTTAACTGGAGCCGATTATATGCCGCCAATGTTGATCATAGCCACGCGCTGGGGTTGGCAAGGCACAGGACACGCGCTGAGTTCTAGACATTGTTATGGTTCGGCTATTGTCGTCATTGTAGCGATGGGACACGGGCCACTACCCCGCTACCCGAATGATTCTTGAGCTATCGATTATCACGAGCCCAAAGCGAGTGCCCACGCAATGCTCGGGTCCAATCTATGAGCCGCACTCAAATGTCGTTACTGATACTGCGATCCCATAGTTACGTCATCAAGTTTCTCGAAGGAGAGATTGAATGAAAACGCTCGCTTTTCTTCTTGAAATTACACCGCAACAAGGGAGCTTCTTGGCCAGTGGCGTTGCGTGCGAGTATCCTTGAGTTCCACTAGTGCCAAGTAAGCTCGTGTAAAGTGAGAAACATTCCAATTGAATATCGTTATACCGCTCCTTTAACAACATTGACATTTCCAAATTTTAACAACTTCACAAATGTTTGTGCAGTAGGCAGCGAGTCTGTTAGGGTGTTCTTTGTTTTCGCTGACGAATGGCAATTTTTTCCGGTGAAATCGGGAAAGGTCGATAACTTACGTCGGAACGTGACAATAGAGATCTAAATCGGCACGAAAGATATGAAATAAGGGTAATTTAGCGCAGGCTAATTGGCGAACGTTCCACTCCTTGGTTTTGTGGGGTTGACGAGTGTCGTCCCAGCGTTGGGATCTGTTCCGGTCGATGGAGTTTGCTCTGTAAATAAATCTCGCAGCTGTTTATTGAGATGCCCTGTTGTCCTTTTTTTGTTTCCCCCTTGTCTCGAAATTTTATAAGTATGGTGAAAGATGTGTTTTATTTGTCGATGCACCGAGAAAATCTAAGACGGCTTGAACCTGGAAAGCCTGGCCCGGGCCAGCAGCAATCCGACGGACTTATCTCAACTCAAATATGGCAACAAACAAAGGCCGATAAAAAAACATACAAGAGATATATATACGAGCGGCATAAAATAAGCGATGCCATCAAGGTTAGATATACATTGTTTGTACGTGAGCAAACGTCTCTATCGATCCGGAATACGACAGACACATACCGAGTGCGCTCTTCCCCGTAGAAAAATAATAAGAGCAGGAAATCAATAACAGGGGAAGAAGCAAGGAACCGCGACCAACGCACTCAATGTCTTTCCGCCGTCGCCGCTCGTCGCCGCCCAAGTTGGCGGAGAAAAGCGCGTCGTCTCGGGCGACGAAGACCCCAAGTCCCTCACGCGCCCCGTTTTATAGCCGCTGTGAAAACCGCTGGCCGGGCCCGGGGCCCCCTGTTTGTTGCCTTAGCGCCGGGGCTGGGAAAGAAAAGCAATGGCTCTTCCTTTTCACTCCACTTCGATCGCCGTTCCTGGGTTGCGTTCTTGAAGCGGCAGGCGATCCAGTGCCATATAGAGGCTCCATACCGGTTTTTATGCCGCGCCTCGCTTCCAGTTACGTTCACGTATGTAAACTTTATAAATGCTGCAACAAGCTATTTGTCAGTTTTAGCGAGGGCTGGGCGAGTCAATAGGCGGTTATTGTAGAGCGTTTCCGCCGTCCTGGAACGCTCTCCGCAATCAGCTACGAGACCCGGAACTCTGCACATGGGTCTAGCGCCGCGCATGCGAAGTATGGCGTCTTCTTCGGAGAGAGTCGCTGGACGACGACAACGATGTACGGAAAGTCCGTCATTTTCTGCGCAGCGCTTCAGGACTCTGTTTTCCCGAGATTGGCCACGCTGTATTGAAATACCATTCAGTCATTTATTCTCTATTTAACTAAGAATAGTTTTAGGTTTATTTATTTTCTTGCGCCTAGCAACAGAAGCACATAGCACGTTAGATCACAATAGAGTTTAGAAATTACGTCAGATGTATAAGAAATGCTGTACAAGCCATAAACAATCTTTAGTCGAGTTTCGGAAAGAAAATTTCGTAAATCTCGAACTGTCCCATCGCCAAAAATAGATCTTGTAATAAGACCTTTAGTCTCAACTTCAGAGGCATGTCGAAACGCGCAGCGAAAACGTCTGAGGCCTGGCGGTGAGAACGTGAAACGGAGGAACAGACTTCTGATGGCCACTGTTGAAGTCACAAAGAGACAACCGATGACTTCAGGGAAATCGGAAGTCGTTACTGTGGAGCGTGAACGAAGCTTGTGAAAAACTTCATTCCTAGCGTTCTTCAACCACAATAACTGAGAATTCGAGGCCACAAACCTGTCTGGGCACTCTGTAGACGGAGCACTTGATCCTCAGGAAGAATGCACAGAGTGTTCTTACTGAGGAACTCGCCTGTCTGTTCGCACTCATATTTTTCGTGAGTGTGCTGCGCGCGATCGCCGGACATCCTGCCATTTCCAACGAAAAAATAAATCGCTCAATCACTGGAGCAGTCGGAGCAGTTTTACCGGGCTGGAGAATGCCCAGACTAGAGTTCCTGTATAGGCTCCCTAGGGGAGCCAGAGTTGCGCGTCTGTTTTCTACCTGCCGCCGCGCCGCTATTCGCCGAGATCCGATCACGTGATGAGCCGGATCAAGTGCCGTGCAGGAAAGTAGACGTTGCGCGCGCCCCGCCGAACGTTTTCCTGCATGCTTCGAGCGCGCCGCGCGCCTCAACGCGCGGCACTGCTATTCGCCGAATTCAGTCACGTGAGGAGCTGGATTAACATGCCATGCAGGAAAGGCGGCGCTACGGGCATGAACGCGCAACTCTAGCTCCCGTAGGGAGCCTATACAGGAACTCTAGTCCAGACTAGGGTGCCTCAATTACCTTATGTTTAGAGTGATGCCACCCTTTGTAGTACCCGATGCCGACAGCACGCGCTCACGGGGAAAATACAAAGAAATCGACGAAAACAAAATGTCGCCATGGCACAGTCAGCGCCACAGACGCGTGCAGGGACACGCTCTTTCACGCGCTTCTGAACAAAAAAGGAAAATAAAAGTGTGGCACAAAATGGCCGGATGACTCCACCCTAAGCAAAGCGCACATGAAGGCACCCTAGTCCAGACTATAGCCCAGTTGTAATCGTGGGCGGGAGCGAGAGCGCGTGGCTTTACGATGCGCTTTTGCAGCCTGAGATCGGCGTAGACAAATCATATCGGGAAAATAAGTTCGCGCACACGTGCCTTTGGTTTCGACCAAAGGCACACGAGCCTTTGGGTGAAATTAATGTGTGTATGGGGGTTGGGGGGAGTTTCCGTCCTCTCCCCCTAAGTCTCGTAATGGTAACTTGTTTTGGGGAAAACACGACATATACCAGTCTTTTTTTTTAGATGAAATGTTTAGTTTTTTTTTTTTGTGTGTGAAATTTCTAATCTTGGGTCAACAAAATGGATCTAAGCAACGCTTCGCCCGTAAAGTCATATCTTACTGCTGAGCCCCAAGCCTGACCCAGAAATCTGCCCCTGTATCGCTGTGCACTATTTGCAGGGCGATATACACAAATAGGAAGCTCAATGTCTACTTTTTTAAAGACGAAATATTAGTTGGGTTTGGCTCAAGAAACGTAGTAAAAGACGCTCGCTTGCAATGGTCATTTTCTTTAATGTTATTGTAGGACGACTGGCCCCACCATAACAAAAGGATCAATGACGCAAAAAAAAAAATTAAGTGCATCGATTAAAAAAAAAGAAAAAAAAGGAATGCAATCGGAAATAAAATGTAATGTACGAACTAAAAATAACGCAGTGGTCGCCCCCCCCCCCCTCCCCCAGTTTCTCGGCGTCTCCCTTGCGGCATTCCGAAGAAAGAACGGCGCACTCGACGAAACAATAAAGTGCTCACCGGTGTGGTCGCACTCGCGGTTTTCGAACGCCCTCTCCTCCAACCTTACCCCCCCCCCCCCCCCCGTATTCTCCGTAGTCTTCTGTTGCTCGCTTTTGTATCGTCGTTTCTGCGTGGCAGGACAGCCCTCGCGCCCGAGTCTCCCTCCGAGCGAGCGGAGCGTCGCGTTATTGCCGAAAAGTTTACACCTCCTTCCGGTTTGAGAAGTGGACCCTTCGTGCCGACGTTATTGGCTCAGTCCCAAAATGGACGTGGACAGAGCCCTGTATCGATTTAGACGGCGGAGGGAATCGCGTCCCATTTGTCGCCCACGGCCCTTCTACGGCGCCCCGCTTTCTCTCTCCCGTCCCATTTCCGCCCGGTTCGCAGCTCGGACCGAGACCTGCAGTCTGTTCCTTTGGCGCGCTCGAGATCTGGCCTTGATTAAAGGCGCGCGAGGAGTCGTTTCGAAATTTAATAACGCCGCCACCGGAAAGCTGTTCTTTCGGAGAAATGCCCGCGCCGATTTCTGCCCAGAACCAATCACTGCGATGTGCTAAGCTATGGGGTGACGAAACAAGAGGTTCGTGTAGAGAAACACCTGTCTTAACGCAAACGTCAGGTTTGTGCGAGTGCGCTGAGCCAACGCACACTCCTAAAGTTCATTCGAGAAGCCGATATCCGGCACCATTTTTAAAAATTTCATCCTCATCGTATTCCCCATCTCTCACCCCTCATCTTCCCCACGAATGACCCGAGGTCAAGGTAGTAGAAAAATGATTAAGATACGTCTTAAAAGAAAAGGGGGAAAAAAATCTGAGTTCGCTTACCTTCTGAACTTAGCGACAGCCAAGTCCTGCATACACTCTGTTTCACCTTATGATGTACCGCAGGAAAGGCTACAAGCGCGAGCACCTTGCTCTGGGGCACATCTCGGCGGCACAAGCTCTCGTGACTTAATTAAGAGCAGCTGCCAACGCTATGAGCTCGCGCTTCAAGCCTTCGCTGCGGTACAACATAAGGTGAAACGGAGAATAGAAGGATCCCAGTGAAAGACAAAGCTCGGATCTGGAAAATTCGATGCTCACACGGACAATGAGCGAGTGAAAGTTGGAACTTCGTGTTTATCTAACTCCCTAGACACGTTTAAAACCACGAATGCGTACATTGCACGTTTATCTTAGTTTGGCTTGTGTATGGGTTAGTTATACGGATCGACGGTCCTGTCCAGGTGTGCACATGGTGACCTCTTTGGCGTACATACACGTCGTCTTTTATTTCATGTAACAATATATATATGAAGTAGTCGACACTATAAAGTCAGCGCCAGTGTCGCCATCGTTGAAAGATCGAAAGAAGATTGATTCTTTATTTCGGGTGTGCCCAAGAACAAGTCTTGGGTGTATGGGCGTCATAGTTGATATCAAATCCACTCTTTTTGCCTCGTTTTCAAATTGACGAAGCTTTAGTTGGAGGTAGAGAGAGAGAGAGAATCAACATACTTTTGTGTGCTAAGTTCTGCACTTTGTTCACAATCGCTTGATAGTCGACAGAAATGTTCATATCATCACTGCAATGCATCCCCCTCCCCTCTCGCCCCTAATCCGCCCCCTACTTCCCTCGAGACGAACAAACCGCGACCACCTCGCCTATTTTGATATCGCGCCACCCGCAGCGATTACCGAAATTCGCGCGGCCCATTCGCCCGGAATCGCGGCACATTCGGAGGAGCCGTGGGCGTGAGATGCGGCGTCCCGCTCGTCTCTCTGCGCAGCGCCGGAGCGGCAGCAGCGAGTCGGCCCTGCAGGACGCGCCGGTGCCGAGAGCGGACGGGCGTACGCGCATTCCGTCCCCGGGCGTGAGAAGAGAGGGGGCCCGCTTGAAGAACGAAAGGGGGGCCCCCGAGAGGGACCGAGGAACAATGGCAGGTTCAAGGGACCCCACTCCACTCTGCGGCCACGCCGCTCAGAGAAGGCGGACGCTCTTCCTCGGCGCTGCTGCTGCCGCTCAAACGCCGAACGCATTCTTCAACAGCGTACCAGCTGAAGGCCGCTACTCGCTTGAATGGCAACGAAACACGGTCGATGTCTGCCAACGAGATAGCGGTGTTTGCTTATTTAATTGGCGAAGGTCGAATAAAACGAGAAGCCTTAACCCGGCCTTTCTTAATTTGTCAGTTACTCTAGTGGCTAAACATGGCGCTCGTTCATACGAGGATAATACGTTACTCGCTCGCCTAGAAATCCCTAAATCATGACGACACGCGGCCGATTTCCCTGACAAAGAGCAATCAAAGATCGCAACACACCGATGGCAGGAGCATGTTCCGAAACTAGGACCGCTGTCAGCCAATAGCGAGCGAAGGATCCTCGCGCCTCCGACCGGTGGAACCGCGGAGTGATATCTCGAATGCGCGCGGCTCGTTGCCCATACAGCCCGGACTAGGGTTCAACCCAACAAGAGCGAGCTCGAGAGCTGACGACCGGACACATCATTGACACATAGAAAAAAAAAAAAAATATATATATATATATATAGTGTGTTGTTTTTTAGACGATTCTTGCAGTATTATGTTCCCCTCAAAAAATAACATTTTTCGACTACTTTTATTTACTTGTATCATCTACAAAGCATACACATTTTGTAATGACAGCGTTATCAATCTCAAGCAAATGTCGCGTTTTCATTGGTCACATGTCACCCAGGCTGCCGGAACAATGATCCTCCCATCGCGGGAGATGAACTCGGTGTGTTCGATCTTTGATTGCATTTTTAACAGGGAAATCGGCCGCGCATCGTTACGATTTGTGGATTTTAGGATGCTTTGAGCCCGCAGATTGAGTTATCGCCATCTTTAGGCGATCTCAGAAACCTCCTCAGGGCACCCTTAAATATTGCCATTCTGTCGTTCTTATGCTCATCGTGACATAGTCACAATCACGTTTTAATGCGTACATATGTTCAATAAGTTTTTGTGGTTTCTTCTTTTTGGAACGTTGTCCGACGTATCCATACAGTGCGTAAGATTTATAGAAGGGTTGCTGTCAGACGCGTTATCCAGAAAACGCGTAGTCCAGATGCTCATCCGGAGTTGGTTACCTCGTTGCCGATAAAATGCGACGCGTTGCGGGTAACAAGGTCACGTGTCACGCGCTAGGAGGATCGCGTCTGCGTTGTCAAGCGCACACGCGCCCCTGCAGGTCCGGCTCTGCCTCCTGGCGCGAACTATGCTGCCGCTCTCCGTGCTCGGTGAGCCGGCAATGGAGCGCATTCCGCTGTCTGCGTCCATTCTGCGCGAGACAAAGGGGAAGCAGGGGGAGCCTCCTGGTAATTGGAATGGCCGAGAGAGTTGGCCGTTGTTGAGTGACCGGTGCGTGACGCGAGACGGCAGGTGCAACCATCTCCGGATTCTCCGTCCGGGCGAATGATCGGCATTGGATCGCACGTGTCTTGCCGGTCTCGCTGACCGAGCATGGACCGTGCGCGCTTGAACGAGACACTCCTCGTTCTCAGGGCCGTATGGGCAGACTTGTACCCGTTACTCGAAAAATGTAATGGGTTACAGTTCCAAATTACTGAGCCTCAAATGTAATATATTACTGTTACAAACTACTTTCGCTGAAAAGTAACGGATTACTTTACTCGTTACGTTACAAATTACTTTCGCGTTACTTTTCCCTTACATTTTTCGAGAAAACAATAGGAACAATTTGGATGTTTTCAAAAAGGTTCCGCAACACTACTGTCCATTTTTTCACACGCCCGCATAATGGTGGCCCTCGTAAAAATAAAATATTGTATTAAGAGAAAGAGTGTAGCTACACTCTGTTCGGCTGCAAGCTGACAAGGCAGCAAGAGCTGCAACCACACCCGCCATCCCGCTAGCTTACGGCGACCGGAAATGATCATTGAAATTCTGCAGACAAACCTATTGGCGACTCCAGTGAAATCGACGCCGCATAGGGGCAACGCCGAGAAGCTCACGAAAGGAGGTCGTTTCGACTCAGTCGTCTGCTATCGCTGTTTGGTTCTCGCAGGCAGCCTAGAAACAAACATCGTTTCCAGTCGATCTTTTTTTATGCTTCCCCCGTGTCATTCCTACGCACTGACTAGAAGGTTTTTACCGTCGAAAAATTGTACTGCTTCCATATATAACACCGATGTTACGCTGCAGTGCAAGAAATGTATGGTGGTCCGCGCGTGCTGAACGGCGAAAACGACCTCCTTTCGTCCGCCATATTGCCTGTCCATCGCGCCCCCTATGGTTCGCTGGAGTCGCGAATACCCCGTTCAACCCTAAGCTGAGTCTGCGGTGGAAGCTATAGGATCTCCTAGGAGCAGTCGTACGCCTCTCTTTCGCCACGTCATCACGCTTCCGGCCGCAAAGCCGAGTCAGGTGATAAGAGGGAGGCGTCTGATTGGTCCGGCGTAAGGGTGAACGGAGTATAGCGGTGCGCATGCTGAGTGGCAGTGTCTACCTCCACTAAGAGATTCGGAGGTATAAGGAACCGGTCTATTTATATTTTAGAAAACTTAACCAAACTAAGCAAGGCACTTCTCTGGATCACAAAAGTATGGGCAAAGCAAAGGTCCTATCAGTTCGTATGGCACCAAAATGGAAAGATTCTTGTCAGGCGTGGGGTGGGCGAGCGCCCAGCTGTTGTCAGATCTGAGGATGACCTGCGAAAGTTGCAGTAATTCATGGGCGTACCAACCGGGGGGGGGGGGGGGCAAGGGGGCGCTTGCCCCCCTAGCTCTCAGAGCTTGGGGGCAAGGCATGTGCTTTGCCCTCCCCCCCCCCACCCCCTCCCCGGAAACAGCTGCCACTGGGCAAGGCAAACACTGGCCGGCGCGCCCAAGGGATACCGAGGGCACTGTCCCCCGGCCCTGGGAAGGGGGGGGGGGGGTCTGGTAGGCCCCCCTCCCCCCCCCCAAAAAAAAAAAAAACAAGTTGGTACGCCATTGCAGTAATCTCTTTTCCTTTCTTTGAAAGTTCAATTGGTTGGTTATCGTTTTAATGCTTGGTCACGATTTTTTACTTCCATGTGACCTTGAAGCATATCTTGGTACTGAACGCCATGCTTTCACGGAATATTTTCATGTGAATGCCCAATCTGCTAGAAATAAAAATATAGATTTTGAAGTGTTTTTAATAAGTTCCTTTTTTGTTCGACGTGGTAATATTATGAGAAACGTGGTATCATAATGATAGTGATGTTTTGAAACTTCCTCGATACGTTAGCTTTTCCTTGAATCGTACTACTCGCCGAGGGGGCGGGGTATGTCTACTAATTAAAGACACAATTACCTGTGAACTATTGTCAGATTATTCATGTATTACACGGGACTTTGAAGTATTAACAGTGCGCGAGATGTGTAATAATAAGTGTGTTTTATCGGCCACCAGATGGCAATAGTGAGAACTTTTTGGAATTTTTCAAGACATTTACCTTCGTTTTGTCAATGATAATAGTTATACCGTAATTTGTGGTGGGGATTTTAATATTGACATGCTGAAAGATACTACATTGAAGAGGGAAATGAATATGATCACAGAAACCAATGGGTTTATGAACACAATAAATATTCCAACTAGAGTTACTGTAAGCTCTGAAACATTAATTGATCTATTTATTAGTGACGCCGATAGTGCAAATGTAAAATCCGGAGTTATAAGCTACCATTTAAGTGATCACCTTCCAATATTCAGGTGTTTGAAAACTAGAAACCCTAAACAAAATAGAAATAACGTATCGTACCCGTTTCAACATACAACCACCGGAAGGTTGAATGCATTCAGACAAGAGATTGCAGAGACTAATTTTTGTGATATGTTTGGTTCAGAAGATGTAGATGAAGTCTATGGACATTTCCTAAAACTATTCAAAATCATTTATAGTCATCATTTTCCGTACAGAATGTTTAAGGAAACTAAAAAAATCAGAAAACCGTGGATAACACCTGATTTACTTGAAAAAATTGAAAAAAGAACGCGATGTACCAAACATTCATTAAATCTAGAGACCCGCAAAGTCTCGGTCCTTTAAGATATATCGCAACCAACTAACAAAATTATTACGTACAGCTAAAGCTGAGTATCATGATAAGGTGTTTAGGGATACAAATGGTCGTACGGACTTGGTTTGGAAAAAACTGAATTCAGTGTTAAATCTTGGTTCAGGCCAGTCGATAATATTAACCGGGACGGTGTGCATCTAAGTGGCCTTTCCTTAGCTAATGCTTTCAGCGAATAGTTTGCGAATTTATCTACAACAAACGTTAATACTGATCCTTGCAGATAGAAAGAAGTCAGAAATAGTCATTCCATGTTTCTTGAACCTGTCACTGATGCTGAGGTACTTTTTACATTTATGCAATTAAAAAACAGCTCTAGCTGCGATTGCGATGATAGACAAATACGCCAAGTTCGTTATTGATATAATGGTTCCATACGTAACCCATATTTTTAATCTTTGTTTTTCTTCTGGAGTATTTCCTACGGCGATGCAGGTGGCGAAAGGATCTGTCCTTCACAAGAAAGGAGATAAAAATAATTTCAGCATTTATCGACCGATTTCAATTTTTCCTTTATTTTCTAAAGGCCTCGAAAAAGTAATACAGTCCCGTCTCGTACAATTTGCGAATAAGCACGATTTACTCTCATCTTCGCAGTTTGGTTTCAGAAAAATTCGTTCCACGGAATTAGCCCTCTTGTCCAAGAAAGAATATATATTACAAAATTTTGAAGAAAAAATAACCGTTGCTGGCGTGTTCGTAGATTTTACTAAAGCCTTTGACTTCGTGGATCATAACATTCTGCTTTGTAAACTTAATTACTATGGCATTCGAGGGTTGCCGTTATCACTCCTAAATCCATACTTGAGTCACCGCTTCCAATATATTAACATTAGTGGTCATTCCTCCGATAGAAAGCGTATTATTTCAGGGGTTCCACAAGGAAGTATTTTAGGGCCCCTTCTTTTTAACCTGTATATAAGCGATATTGTGAATATAGACCGTGTTGCTAAATTTGTAATTTATGCAGACGACACTAGTATATTTATTTCCCCTTTAAATAGCGATGAAATTGTGGATGCTGAATTTTACTTTGTCAAGGTTGGCGGCGTGGGCAAAGGAAAATGGACTAAGTATTAACACTGAAAAGACAAAGGCTATTTTCTTTCGTCCGAAAAATAAACAAATTTTTATGCCAAGGCCTAGAGTATTTAGCTCAAGTCCGATAGAGATCGTGGAAAATTTTAAGACACTAGGTGTCTTTTTTTCTGAAAATATTTCATGGGATAGCCATGCAAATTATTTGGTTTGCAAATTTTCACGTGTTGTTGGTTTAACGTATCGCCACAGCCAATTTCTACCAGTTCGCGTGAAAATAATTGTTTACCGTGCTCTGTTTTACTCACTCCTGAGTTATTGTAACCTTGTCTGGGGCACGACAACGGCATCCAACCTGAACAAAATTTATCTGCTTAAAAAAAAAAAATGTTAAGAGCCATCTTCAACGCGCCTTATGACTCTCACACTGAGAATATATTTAGTAATCTGCAAATATTAAAAATTCATAATCTACATGTTTATAGACTTCTCATCATTAAGGATGAAATAAAAAAAGAAAGTGTTCTTTTAAACGAGATAGTTAGATTAGAAGAAAATAATACGGTTTACTTGACCCGCTATAATGAATATTGGAAGGTTCCCACATGCAGGTCAAATTATGGGCAGCAAATGCTTCGGTATTTAGAATTTAATTGCAAAGCTTCTAAACAACTTTGAAGAAGAACATAGAAATCTAGAAACGATATCTCCTAAAGAGTTGCGTAACATATTTTTACATATTTAAGCGTTCTCTGTCTTGTTTCTGTTATCCCATTTGATAATGTATACTTTTCTCTGTGTGATTTTCTTTTTTCTTTTTTTTTCTTTTTTTTCTTTCATTGCACGAAAACTGCTTGTTCAATGACTGCCGATGGGGCTGAGGGCCAGTCAAGCTTCTTCTTGAAGCTTTTTTTTTTCATTTTGCTCCACCATTTCTTTAAATGGAAATAAAGATCATTATTATTATTATTATTATTATTATTATTATTATTATTATTATTATTATTATTATTATTATTATCTACGAAAGCTCCCTTTTCAAGAGGGCCTACCGAGCGTGAGCGCAACGTTTCAAAGCTGCAGTCTCATGCCTGCAGCTTTGACGCACTGTCAGCTTATGCATTAAAGGAGTATGCAGTACTGAAAAAAAAAAAGCATGGGCTGCATGCGTTTTTTTTTAATCTTTGTTTTCCGCATATTTGTATATATATGCTTTGGACGTTTTTGTAGTGGCTCCATAGTCCGTTTCACCTTACATCCGGACGCAGCGGACGGTACGAGCTGTCCTAGCCAATCCCGTGGTACGCTTTCCACAAAAATACGTGTTTTCTTTTCGATTATTCTCCTCTTTACGGTGTTCTATGTTTTCTTGAACATGCTATCTTTATGCTGCTAAATTGCCTTTTCATATTGGTCCAGGTTTTTTATTATGTTCATAATATTAAAAAAGAAACGAGTAATTAAAGTAATCTGTTACCAATATTCGTAACGTAATTACATTACAAATTACTGCCGCAAAAACGTAAGGTGGCAATTACAAAATTACTTAAAAAAGTAACGGATTGCTTCCCAAGTCTGCGTACTCGTACTGCAGTCACTGGCTACACAAGACACGCAGGGACGTGGCCTTTTGTGTTCACGCTGCTTGCTTTGTGATTCCCCCCCTCTCCCATTTCGAGTGTGCGCGGGCTCTCCTCCTTTCCCCGGAAATGGGGAGAGAAGGAAAGCCTGCGTACACTCAAAATGGGAGAGGGAACGCGGGCCTGTACCTTCCACTGCATTGCCAAGAAAAGTTGTCGCGGAGTATAGCGAATTATGAATCTATAGGTATACGATTATATCTTTAAAAAATAATAAAAGAGAAGTGCTATGCGCGCAGAAACGATGGGCAAGTGAAACGTTCAACTCGCTGTCCTTGCACACACCTTTTTCTTTTTTCACTATTTGTACTTGGAGTTTTGTCATTGGCTGGGATCTCTTTTATTGTTCGCCGTGATTGGCGTATCCGTGTACTGCAGACAATTAAACTCATAAACATTTTCAGTCTTTTTTTTTGTTTTTTTGTTAAGCATATGTTGACATTGATAGTTCATAGGATACAGCTTTGTTCTAACGTCTAACAATGCCTCCAGAACCGTTTACGTAACTGCGCGGCCGAAGTGTAAGAAACACCAAGAAAATTGAATTTGGGGCGGAGTCCTGACAAATGCGCAGATTTGACCCACGAGAAGAGCTTCGGCTGAACATGTCGTCGCGCTGAAGACCAATGACCACCAGCGCTTTCCTTTTCATCACGATGATGTGCAGCCTGAAGCTAAATAGGACTATCTTGAAAAGTTCTGGCCTCTTTCTATCGACGCACTACGAATGACCACACGTCCCAAATCTGCGAAATTCCCAAAGCTTCCTCCACTGGAGGACGATAGATGAAAACTGACCTTCCGTCCCTTCAACCGTCTGTCGCTACAATGCATCTTCCGTTAGGGAGATGGACAAGGATCGTTCTATTGACAGTGCAATCCCCTTATAACGGTAACGAGAAAAACCGAAATTTCAATCGTCGAAACCGACTCTCGTTATATATATCTGGACTAGAAATTCCAGAAACTGATCGTTATAAGCAATACATCATTATATCTGTAATCGTTATTAGTGGATTGCACTGGAGTACACCCCACCGGTGGGCAGTGGCGCCAGGAATTCTTTGCGGTGGGTGGGGAGGGAGGGTGGGTGCTGAGTTGCCTTGGGTGTCCATGACTTAGGGTGTGGGGGGGGTGGAGGGGGATCAAAATGCATGTGTATATTGCAGGGTCGGCTGGATTTTGGTGGCGGGGCGGGGGAGGGGGAGGGGGTTGAGACCCCATAAGGCCCCTCCTGGCTACGCCACAGCCGGTGGGGTCTTCCCTTTCCGACCAGCGGCCGGCATTCGCCGCCATCGGCGACTCCAGGAGAACGAGGAGGGGCCGCGCGATAGGATTGCGCGCCCAACGCGCATGCGCCAAGGCTGCCGTCGCCTCCGCCGCCAGCGCCGTGGACGTCGTCGGCTGCAGCGGCGGCGTCGCCAGCGTTGGCGCAGGTGGCGCTAGCATCCGGCGGCTCTTCTCGACGTCGCCCGCCGCGCCAGTCCCTGCTCGGAGCGAGCCGCGATCAGTGAGTCCAGCGAAGTCGGCCAGGTCGGTCGGTCGGCCGCACAGTCCGCAGTTCAGGCCCCGGATTATCAACTCAACCCCTTCCGCCGCGAGTCCCTCTCTCGAGTTTTTGTTTTTTATTCAACGCGTGGCCCAATTGTCTTCGACCTCCGACGGTTCCGATGTTGGCCCTGGGTAGTCGACGTCGTGGGTCCGTGGTGATGATGACCGCAGCTTGGACGTGGGATTCTTCGGGACGTCCTCCAGTGGTGCACCGGAAGTGTCCGCCGAGGCGGAGACCTGCGCGATGAAAACGGGACGACTCCCTCGCGTTTATTTTGGTACGAGTTCCTTGGTTTGTGTTTTTTGTGTTGCATCCGAACTGCCTACGATGGACGAGTGACGTGGAGTCTGGACGGGCCGGTCTTCGCGGATCAGGTCAGTGGAGATTCGTTGACCCCGGGGTTGCGGTTAGACGACGACGTCTTCGGGTTGTCTGCTCGGGCATGCCGACTTTCCCCGTGGGAAAGAACGTTGTTGCCAGAGGTTTGTAGTCACATATACAGGAACGGTTCGTATACGAATTAAAGACCAGTGTAGGGACTCTCGGCCAAAACCCTTCTTTCTGCTGTCTACTGATTACGTTTGTAGGTACATCCGACTTCTTCATGCTGTTTTTTGACGGTCCTGGATTACTCTGAACAGAGGGAGTTAAATTCGGTAAATGACTGCACATACACCCCTAATCGGCAGTGGTCGCAGCAGGCCACCGTAAGTTGCCTTGAAGTAGATTTTACCCTCTTCTTTCGAAGCGACTTATGCGAACGCCCATGTCAAGAGACGACAGTCTGCGGAGTTGATTCGGCATCGAGCGTCGGCGTAATCGGTGGACGAGGGTGCGTACGTCCGGCCTGTTGAGGGTCGAGATGGCTTTTGACGGGTCGGTCGCTTACATTGAGCCCGGTGGGTGGTCCGTTGGAGAAGGATGGGGCCCATGGGGCTGTGTATACGCCGATCGGGATCTGGGGTGACAGCTCGGAGGGGTGGAATTGCAAGCGGATGCGCCGTTCAAGTGTGCGCCGTCTTCGCCTGCCGCACTCCTGAATCTTGGGATGACTCTCCGAAGAGCGCGCCCCCGACGGAATGACGGTGGCTCAGGGAGGCCCGTTTTCGAGTTTCACGATGTCTGATTTTCGTTCGCTCAGGGGCCCGATCCGGATTCGCAAATGTTTTTTTGCCTTTCGTTTTACCTGTTTGATTGGTTCCTGCAGCTTCCTTGAGAATGCATGTTCTGGGGTCAGCGACAAACCATATTGCGTGCTTCTTTTGAGCCAATGAGTTTTCTTACAGACTCAGTCTAAAGGCCTGTCCTCGTAGAACAATCTTCATTCCGACTTTTGTCGTGTACGGTTTCGCGCCTCTTTGGAGCGCTTACAAAGAGCGTAGTTTCCGACAAAAGTCAGAGAAAGTCGTGTTCGTTGAGGATAAAACCTTTAATTCAACGCGATACAAGTTTACTGGAATTATAGATTATTCTTATATCGCTCACGAATCCGTACAAAAGGTAAAATACTACGAAATTATTTCACACGACGGGCTGCTTGGGCGAATGTCACCCTCGATACAAAGCACACAACTGCGAAGAGCAGATGTCGCTGTTGTTATTGCCAAGCCCGAGGGTTGTCCATCGTCGAGACGAAGTCTCGAGCATGGAAAGAAATTGTACGTGACACGAATCGCGAGGACTCTTGGTGTAGCGCACATGTATACACCGCGTAAGATCTCACCAGGCAAGCTGTGCCCATCTGTTCGTGTTCGTCATCAACCGGTTGTAACAAACCGCAAAACGAAATTGCCAATGTCGTGTTCGCACTATGTGTACCGCTATTTCTATTAAATTTATCTTATTGAGTCTCATGCACGACGTTAGGTCTTCCATCGCCAATACTAAATCCGGGAAGTCTAACGCAGCAAGTGATGTTGCGGCATTGGTATATTTGGACGCCGAAGATCGAATCAGCAAGAAGCCGTATACATCATAAGCAACGCCCTGCACTTCTTAAGCCCTAATTGTCCATAGTACTGTATACAGTCCTGCATGTAGACTTTACCGCGATGGACTCGGAGCACCAGTTGACAATGAACAGCGGTGTTGCGCATCAATGGACTTTTTGTCTCACTGGCCAACCGCGCCCACCCAGTTTGTCAGGGAAACGTCACGCCCATTAAATTATGTTACCGCTCGCCTTCCTAATTAACTGCGGTGCTTAAAAAAAAAAGCAGCTTAATAATTGGCGTTGAAGTCCACCGCGGTGCAGCTTACACTCAATGAAATTTGGAGAGTACAGCGAGAGTTCACTCGGGTCGAAGCGACCCGCAACGCCGCCTTTAATCGCGCACGTCGGCGAGAGAGCTGCTCAACCGCACTACTACCATCCCGATAGCGTAGACACCGTGTTTCTGAACATCTTTCCTTTTGACCGCTCTTTGAGGCAAGAGGTCACGAGTCGGCGCTACAAAATGAATGACAAATAAAACGACGAGGTTTATGTTCTTGTCTGGGCTTCTCCCTTCCGAGGGTCGTAGAGAGGGCCGCCGCTCGAGCCGTCCTTCGGTCGGAGTGAGCCCCGATTTGTTTGCTCACACGCTGGCAGTCTTTGCACAGGCCTCGCCGCCTTGTGCTGTTCGCTTGGAGAGCCGCGTCCTCGTCTCCCGTTGGCCTTCGGCAGAGAGGGTTTCGAGCACGAAGGAATGGTCCTCAACCGTCGAAGAGAACCGCCGCGTCCTTACGCAAAAAAAGTGAACTGCACCACTTCGGTAGTGTGTCCTGCTTCTGTCTGAAGTCGGTTAAAGGGGCCATGGAACGATTTTTCTACTTTCGCTAAATACTGCTTAGAGTCACTTCATAACGTTAATAACCGAATAAACTTGCCTTAGGTATTCTTTCTAGTCAATGGCTGTCGGGAAAAAAGATTCGAGAAATATGAGCCTAGTTCATCCCTTCAACTCGGAGCCAGAACAAGCGGCCACGTGGCCTGGTGCCTATCCTATGACGCCAACGTTAATCATAGCCACGCGCTGGGGTTGGCAAAGTAGAAAACGCGCGCTGAGCTCCAGGCATTGTTGAGAGTTCGGCTATTCTCATCACCGCAGTGGTTGGACACGAGCCACCTCCCGAGTGTCCGCCGAGGCATTGATTGTAACGAGCCGAAGTCGAGTGCTGATTCAGTTCTCCTGTCCAACCCATGAACCGCGCTCGAGTGTCGTCGGGTGGGTGGTTTCGATCCCACAATTACGTCATCAAGCTTTGCGAAGGCAAGCCTGAAAGAAATAGTCCCCTTTATCCTCACCATTTCACCGCGACAAAGAAGCTTCTCACTCAAGTGCGAGACACATGGACGGCAGAATCGTCCGATCCGACGTCCGATCCGACGTCCGATCCGACGTCCGATCCGACGTCCGATCCGACGTCCGATCCGACCAGTTTGGACGCCGCTCCAAATTGCCGCGCGGGACAGTTTGGGATACACGCTTCCGACCTTGCATGCGACACGACGAACGGTTTGCCTCCGCCCGAGAGATCCAAGCGCTCCAGCGGAGGTCCGCGTTCTCTGGTCCCAGATTGACGGTTCAGCTCGCACGAGCGAAGTTAGGAGCTCGTTCTCGCTAGCGCGCATGCATTCCTTGCTGAGGCCACGATTCTCGAATGGGTCAGCGGGATTCACGCGTCCGGCTTCCCGTCGCCCAGGTCAGTCCCATTTTCGTGTTCGTCCCGCCATACCCAGTACGTCATCATGACGTTCGCGCTAGCTGTGCTGTCATTGGCTGGACGCTTCCGACAATCCGTGCGCCGCCATGCGAAACTATATCCGGCACGTCCGACGCACGCCGGATCGCCGATCCGACGTCTGGACTCTGGAGCGACCAACATTTTCGGATCAGGCAGTCGCATTGCCGGATCGGACGTCGGATCGGATGGATTTTCGCGCATGTGTCTCGCGCTTCAGTGTCGGTCTGTGCCGAGTGTACTTGGAGCCAGACTAGGACCAGTACGCCTCTGCAAAGTCACGAACATTCCAACCCGATGTCGTTTCGTGACCCTTTTAAGCATTAGTTCTATTCGAGTGTCGCAGTCATGGGCCTCTCGTGCAAAACTGGTGCCCAGGTTCTATCACTTTTTTGGTCTGAGCGAAGAGTTGAAGTGAAATGTGACCTTGTCCGCCTGAAGACGGACGAGGTAACATTTGAAGCGGAGCCATTAAACCTCGCAGGGAGTTTACGTAGACAATCGTGATTTTCCAAGGAACCCGTAAACACTGCACGTGCTAAGGAGCTCGTTTGTTGAAGCACGGACCTTCCGGGCATGCTCAGTTTCATGGCCAGCGGCACCACATGGGCGTAACGCCAAATACATAAATCATAGAAAAAAAAAGAGAAACAAAACTACCAACATCGAAGGGCACGAGTTTTCATTTAATAGCCTGATCCCACTGGCGCGATCAACATGCATGAACAAAACCAGTGTCTTGGACACTGGCGGTGAAAAGTCTATTTCGGTTCATTAGCCGAGTTTCTAAGGACGCGTTTGAACGGCACACGGGTAAAATACATTTGTGACGCCGCCTCATATGCCTAGGCAGAGTGACCTGCCTTATTTACTGTATCGAACGCCGAATCGATGCCGACGTCAAACTATACTAGTCCAGATAACATCACGGCGGAGCTCCGGAGAATAAAACAGGCGCGTTGAGCACCAGTTAACTCCGACCATCAAAAACACACAGACACACACGCAAAAATACATCTGCATATCGCGCGGGGCCCCCATTTTGCAGCGTTATGGCTCTCCGGGCGCCTCGTTGATGCCGAGTGGAACGACGTGGCAGCCATTAACCTTGCTCCGCTCTTTTTGTACGTTTTCTCTTGAGGGGGTTCGGGGCGGATCCCACGCTCGCTAATGCCCGCGACCCAGATTGCCGAAGCGTTCTCCGAGCGACTCGGGAATGGCCGCTCGGCCCGACGCTTTTTGCCCCGAGCCGCGTAACACGGATCCACTTCACGCGCCGGAGAGACGGAGAGAGACAGGCATGAAGCCGTAATCACGGATTGCGGAAATGGCTCGCTTTATCGGTCCGTAGTAAGGAACGCCGCTTCAACGGTGATCGAGAACTTGTTGGTTTCCCGCTCGTTTATTCCTGTTTATGGGGGAATCTGTGGCCGGGCGTGTTAACGAACCGAAGCTCGGAGCATGTGGAGCGAGAGCTCGCGCTGAAGAACTCGGGGATCCTAGGCTCCATTCCCACCCGCGCCCATTTGGGTCTGGATGAGCATCGTACCGGCGTGCGGTTGTGTATCCCACTACTGCGCGGTGCACGCTAGGGACGCTAGGTAGCAGTGGTATTGCACTGGCTAGAGTCTATTCTACAGCGGAGTCTCGCGACACCCATTGGAGCTCTAACTTCCCATCGTCTAAATGCCCACAACGCAATTACTCATTATTCGTGTTTATTTAATGGCTCCTGGCTACTTCGAAACAAATGTGGGGATGCGGTCCTCTCGAATGATCCATGCGAGCTTTCATGTTTCGTTTTGTTCTGTACTTTCGAATTATTTCTTTTTATTGCCTAACTGGTATGACAACACATTACTAACCTGAGCGACGTGCTTATATGCGACTGTTTTCTGGCTCAAGCTCGGTGGACGCCAATATTTCCCCTGTAGGAGACAAAGCAGGAGGATCGCTGAGAAACGAACACGATTCTTGCAGGTTTTCTTCTCCGGGCCAATGGGGCCGTTTTTGATTGCAGCCGCGTAGGGCCGGTGTGGCGAGCTGCTGGGTTCGTGACCGGCTTGGCTATCGTTGGCGTTTCTGCAGACATTCGCACGACGAAGCGGTCCTGCAGTGAATGCGGCTGCTGCGCCCGCGCACGCACTACCGGGGTTACTCGGTCCCCGTTATGATGGCAATTGAGATGGCCTTCGGCTCTCTCCGCTTACTCGAACATCCTCGTTACGCCCGAGCAGTCGCGGGGAATGTCTGACCAGTTTTAATAGCTGCGCGCATTCGCGTTGTATATGTACATTTATAGAGCCTGGATTTGCGCGGTAGTCGACGATGAAATATTTCATTCCCGTCCTATTTTCTTGGGCCTCTTATGTCGTTACCTCAGCCCTTTCATCCGCCTCAAACACCGTTTGCATCTGGAAATATCTCGATTTTGAACGAACACTAGAAGTGTGGGTGCAATATCGTTAGAAACTTAAACTGAAAAGCAACCATTTTGGGCCGCTCATTCGCTGCGTTCCTTTTACACGTTCCTTGGGTCTCTGAGTCTCGGTGTCTCTAATGTTCTTTCTTGTTCGCGAAGCCGAACAGTGGGAACTTGTAGTGTTCAGAAAGGCTCACAGTCAAAGGAAATTCATTTGGATTACTCGTATTGCTGGTTATCGTGCGTGCTGTAATTGAAATATCACTTCGCAACGTTACGTTCCTCGTTTACGAACATTATAGGTGACGCACTATCGCCGCTCGAGGTCTTTACTTTGCCCGTATATTTCAATAAATGTCAAATCTGAAACTCGTGACTTTAGTGGGGTGGGTGTGTTTATTGCGTACGCGAGCCGTTCTCTTACTCATAACGTAACGAGTTAGCCGAAAAAGTACACTTAGCCGAAAAAGTACACTAGCCTTTGTTGTCCGACCTAAACGACGAGCTGAAGTAGCTGTGGGCAAGAGTGAAGCATTTGAGATTCGCTCTGGCGTCATTTGGCCAATGAACGAAAACACTTCTCGCAAGTGCGAAATGCCGTCCACGAGTGGAGTGGCCCTTCACGGTCAGCTGGAGAAACAAGCGCTGGTGGGCGCGCGTTAGTCCGCCCTGCCGGGCACTCCCCAAGCCATTAGCTGCCCCGAGGTGGGGAGAGAGAAGCGCACTAGTACCGGCACGGAAGTAGTACGCCGACGCCGTCGTTTCATGTGGGCGCCTGATAAATGGGGGCGGGATCAATACGTATACGCGACACTCGGTAGAAATGCGGAAAGGTCGAGAAAGCTCGGAGCATTTTGATTCTTTTTATTTATTTTTTTCTAGAGGGAAGCCGATGTTTGCTCCAGATATTTTTCTTATTTCTCTTACAAGTAGCTTTCGCCTCCGAGTGCACTGGAAATATCGCGGAGAAAAAGAAAAATAAGAAAACGCAGTATTTTTTGGGTTGTTTCGAAAACAGAAGTTTCATGCATGTATGCACATCGCGCGTTGCGGCATTGAACGTATTCGCGACTCCAGCGAAATGGACGGCACCTTGCGGCAAGAACAGCGGCCGGTTCGCTCGCCGGCCTTCTCGAGTGAATCAGGTATTCACAGCGCCTGCAATGGAAAGTAGGTTCAAAAACACGCAAGAAAAACGCCAATATCGCTGAGAACAGCCCTGTATTGGAGTATGTGGGAATGATACCAGATGCGAGCTGCGTAGTCTCACCTATGGTTCTCTTCCAGGTCAGCATGCTGCGTGGTACGGCGCGGCTCACATTGTACAGTACATGTAGGCTAGCGTCAAACACCAGGTTGTAGATCAGCGCATTTGGTATACACTGAGGATGTTGGCGTCCGCCTTCGTGAGTACGTGTGAGACAAATGGCAGGAACGGGATATCACGTGCTCGGGGTGGGTAGCCGTGTCGCTTATTCGACCATCGATATTTTATGTTTTCCTACTGCTGGTCGGATTTTTTCTTGAAACACCTGTCCAATAATTATACTGCGTGGGTTTGATCATAAGACCATATTCTAAATGTCTTACTGACCTAAATGTTCACTAACTGGAACTCGTTTTACACCGTAATCGCAAATATAATTGATAGCATTCTTTTCAACGAGTCTTATTAAATCCCTTGAAATTAAAAACCGTGAATAGTAAGTATAGCTAATCTATCACTGTTTTGGCTCACATCCTTGTAAGGTTTAGTTCCCTCTGGAGCACTAAGTATGAATGAATACATATACGATAATCATGATCACTTCACCCGTTACGTATTTTCTGAGACGAAACCGGCAACTCGAAAATGTTTGGAACGCCTGTGCAAAAATCAGACAAAATTCAAAAAAAAAAAAAAGTTTCGCACAATTTTTTTAAAGTTTAATTTACACGTTGATACTTGCTGTATGCCATACACGAATATGTTCTTTTTTTCTCACCGAACCATATGAGCAATTTGCGCTGCAATATATACGCAGTTTTGTTTTTTAGTCTAGCATGAAACAAATTTTGACGACTTTCGATTTTTGCTCTTATTTTTGAGTGGTCGTTCACATGGGCTCCTTTCTTTACCGTACAAAACACAAACAGAAAAGAAAAAGAACTGAACTGAAGTAGTTAGTGGAAACGATGAAAGCTATAAAGTACCGCAGGTACTACCTCCAGCGAGTTGATAGGTAGTGGCGGTGCGCCGATTCACTTAGCATGGAGCGCGGGGCCCGCACCCCCATCCCGCTTTGTTTTTTTCCCCCTTTATTCTTTTTTTGCTTATATTTTTCTTTTCTTTTGTTTTTTTTCCGACTCTCCGGCGAGAGTTCATTAATCAGGGCAAAAGTGAACCACACCCATGCAGTCGCTCCCCTAAAATATTCAGTAAGGCACCTGGCCCTTTCTGCTCGCTTTTTGACTTTGCTCGCCTTCTCTCTCTTTTTATCTTTTTTTTTTTATTTCTTACGCATCGCGCGCGTGCCCTCAAATAAATGGCTCCCTGCCCAAATATGTCGCCACCATAAGAAAGTCTGCGCGCGCTGGCAGACCCCAGGTTGCGTTTCAAGCGGAAGGGTCCGAACGATGCGGGCTTTCATGGACCGCAGCTCTCCGCTTAATGTCGCCACGACAGCTCCCGTTAAGCCTCTGTAACTTATACAAGGAGTGCTGTGGAAACGCATTGTTGGGTGGACGACTAAAACCAATCAACTTTCGGCATGTCGGCCCCGTGGCAGATTGCTGCTGTAGAGTCAGTGTCCTTTGGTAGGGGTATACTGCAGGCACGCTCGATTCTGTGAGGGAGCGAGAGCCAGATTGGGTTGCTGCAGGTAAACGAACATTTCTGCACAGAGATTTTGTACGACCGACGTGAGTGCACCGTCGTACAAGGAAGAAACGTGCCTGCGTACAACGTCGGCAGACCGTCTTTTGTATACGACGCGTTACCAGTGTGACCGGCGGCTTAATGCAACCGAGACACAAACGGACTGTTGTAAGCCTATACGTGACTAAAAGCGGCTTTTATCCGAATCGCGACCCTATACCTAACTACAGAAGCAATTTCCCCCGCACTTTTCTCCGTTACGTTTTCTTCCAAAGAGCGTACACTCCCCGTCGCTTTTTCTTCTTCTCCTCGATGAGGAGTACGTGTATCTTTGGGGCTTTGCGTTCTCGGTCGTGCGAGCATGCTCGCCGCTGTCTGAGAGCGGCGGTGCTTAGCCGTCCAGATAGAAAAGAGCGCACCGACGTGACTCGTGCCACGCCCTGGCAGATACGGCGGCCCCCCGCCCGCAGTCTCGCGGCTCGGACGAGACGTGCTTGTAATGCCGGGACACCTTTTGGCCTTTCTCTGTCCGACAAAGGCGTTCGCTATTAGCGACGCGATAGTGACTTTAGTTTATTTTGACGAGCTCACGACGAAACCAAGAAAGAGTTAACTTAGAGAATACATATATACAGGGGCGGATGCAAGAATTTCCTGAGGAGGGGGTCAGGTGCTGGTCAGCGTACCATATGTTTAGGAACCCCCTCCCCTCTCCTTCGTTTTGCGCCCTAAATTTTACATGCAGAAATCAGAGGGGGGTCAGGACATCCGGACCCCCCTCTAAATGCGCCCCTGCATATATAGGACCAGTTTCGACTTGCTTTCGACGGCACGGAAATCCATTGCAGTTCTTGTCGTCAGGTTATGCGTGTCTTGTTTCACTTCCTATTGACGCTCACGTAGGTTTCGTCTTGTCGCTCATTGGCCAGGATTCTAACTTCTAAGCTAGACGCAGAGTGGATCGGTGGCCGACTGGGCTAGCGCACATTAGCACGTGGAGCGAAACCTCGCGCTGCAGAACCCGGGGATGCTGGGCTCGATCCCCACCCCTGCCCGTTTCGATCTGGATGAGCAGCCGTACCGGCGTGCGGTCGTGTATCACTACTGCGTGGCGCACGTTAAAGACCCCAGGCTAGCGGTTGTACTGCGCTGGCTAAATTTCTCATCTACGGTTGATACACCAGACGCCCATCATGAGCGGACTAATTTCCTGCTGCCTTAACATATACACGCAAGTATTAGCTAAACCTGGATACGGCAATCAGGCTTGATCTACGTTCGGCCTTACTCCCTGTTCACAACAAACATGTCGCTCGTCTGCCACGGCGCTGGATAGATTTTAGCGCTTTGCTCACGCACACCTGATTTGAATTGGATCAAAAAGTTTTGACGTGCAATCTGCGAAACTGTTCAAACAGTTCCGAGTTTTGTTAATTCTATTTCTTGTCCGTGGGCATGAAGAAGCCTTTCTTAATTCGTTTTTTTCTTGTCAAGATTACACAATACACGCGCCCTAAACGTTCTAAAAACCAGCAATTACCATAATGCCAGGCATATGTACTCATTAAAACACGATCAAACATCGCGACAGCCGTTTTTATTGAGGGAAACGCCCCTTTTCTACGAATAAAGGGGGCTTGTCGTGATCTATAAACCATGTTCGTAATAGTGAATTAGGCGGCGCATTATCGTAATTCCGGGGCTTTAGAAAAATTAGACTCTAAAGCTGAGCAATTGCTTTTTTTTTTTAAGTGTTTAATAGTTCTTGTTTTTTTGGCTTCGAGTATTATTTAGCTGATCTTTCTTTATAAACTATTGCTTAAAGCTCGTTCTTTTTGTGTGTGTGTGTGTGTGGGGGGGGGGGGGGGTGCAGTCGCACATTATACAGGGTGTCTCAAATAATGGCCAGGCTCTTTAAATCGACCGCAAAGATCGGTTCCTTAACCTATCGCGCTACGATTCTGCGCAGCGTTGCCCACAGGTGGTGCACTTTTTCTTCAAAATTTGCAAAGAGCGAACTTACCTGACCAATCTGATATTGACCATCTTCAAACGGATCTTAACCACATAGCTCCCTGGTGCGATGCTTGGCTGATGGAATTAAATACCAATAAATGCAAGTCTATGAGAGTGTCACGCACTAACACTAGCTGTCCTACATATCACATTAACAATACACCCCTATCACCTGTTTCCGTTTACAAGTACCTCGGCGTCTATATTACCTCCAATCTCTCATGGAATACCCATATTGAGTATGTTGCTGGAAATGCCAATCGTATCCTGGGCTACTTAAAACGCAATTTTTTCAAGCACCTCTCATCGCTGAAACTAATCGTGTACAAGTGCCTAGTCCGTTCCAAATTAGAGTACGCTTCATCCGTGTGGGATCCCGGCCAACATTGCCTTGTCACTGCATTGGAAAGCATTCAAAATCGAGCAGCTCGTTTCATCTTATCTAACTATCATCGCACGTCCAGTGTAACAAATATGAAAATAACTCTATCATTACCCGACTTATCTTCCCGCCATAAATGTGCTCGTCTCTGCTTGTTTCATAAAATCTACCATCACAACTCATTTTTACGCCAGTCACTTATACTCGAACCATCTTATCGCTCCGCTCGCCTCGATCACGTTCATTAGGTTGGCATAACAAGTTTCAATACTAACGCATTCAGTGTGTCATTCATACCTCGCACGTCAACAGATTGGAACCGCCTTCCCGCTTCAATTGCCTCCACTCACTGACGTTTTTCTTTTTAAACAAACACTTAGTAACAGCACCCTTAGTTGATTGATTTCGTTGCCATCATTTTTTTGTGTATGTTCACTCCCCTCTGAAATGTACTATGTACCTTAAGGGTAAATAAATAAATAAATAAATAAACTCCTTTGGAAATGCAGCGAAGCCACCGGTCTTCAAACAACAGGTGCCTACTGTTTGTGCAGCGTTCCCCACCCCCTGAGGGCAACGCTGCACAAAATCGTAGCGCGATAGGTTAAGAAACCGATTTTTACGGTCGATTTAAAGAGCCTGTCCGCTATTTGAGACACCCTGCAGAAACCGATAGAGTCGGATAGACCATTCCCATAGTCGCCTTCTGTGTGCCGCCGTCCTTTGTCCGCTGGGCTGTTCAACGTGTTTGGAGCGTGTGAAGTCGTTCTCTTCGGCGTAATACCAGATGCGGCCCACGCCTCCACAGCCATGGAAACCGGTTTTTTTTGTTTTTTTGTTTTTTGCTTTGGCGAGAAGCGTTGGAAAGTTGTCTGTGTGGAGCAATCAATGCTTTGAAGGCGCTTGAGGCGTGTGCGCAGACAATTCTCTCTCGTCGTGTCCGCAGAGAAACTCCGTGCCTTTTGTAGGGTGTATGAGCAGTGTTAACAGCGACTTTAAGAACAAGAGAGTGGACAACACACGCAGGGCTCTGCGTGACCTGTGTGTGTGTGTGTGAGCTTTGTCCCCCCCCCCCCCCCCCGCCCCTTTTTTTTTTGTTTCCCAAGTGTCCGGGTTTTCAAGATGATAAAGGTGTATGCGGAGCGCAAGTTCGTCTGCTTGCACGGGGGTTGCGATGATGTGAGAACGCCAAACTCTTCTTAACTGATTAAAAAAGAAAAATAGGGGGTAGATTTTAAGGCATTTATAGCGTTGAGGTCTACCCACTACCCTTTCAATCCGAGCCATCAGAGCTCGGCTTCGTACTGACTTCACCGCAAGTCCTGCGCAAAAAGCCGGCGACTGGCTTTCCGGATAGCTTTCGGTTGCTGGCTTCGGCTCTTGGAAGTAGCCTCCGGAAGTGTTTGAAATGCGGAGAGTGGAAAGAGAGCTCTCCGAGGGGAGGGATTTCTCTCGGTGTGTATAACTCTACAGCCGGCCCTCTCGAGTTTTTTGGGGGGAACCTGGCTGTCCGGGCCCACCGTGGGATCTTGTTTCGGGGGCCGCGAAACGAACGGGCGGCTGGAGAGCGGCTGATCCGTCAGCGTCCGTCATTCCAGCTAGGCTACGTGACGGATCGCCGCCAAGCTCAACTTCACCGCCACTCGGAAACCTCCCGCAAAACTTCGGTTTCCCTCCTGTTTTTTTTTCTTTCTTTTTGTTCTGTGGTTTTATTTCTCGCCACAGGGCAACCACTTTTTTTTCCTTTTCTTTTTTTACTAAAATAATAGACATTTAAAAAAAAATGTCGATAGTATATTTTTTTCGGAGTTCGTCCAGCTTCATTTCATTGCCACCTGCTCCTGTCCCAGCTTCCTTTCAGCCCTGCTGGAAAATGTCTGCGCTCGGTAGACAAGTTTACTCGACACCAGTTTGAAGAAACGTTTACTTTTCGAGGCGTCCGCTCCAACAAAAAGCTCGTGCACTTACTTCACTGCACAACACGGGCTGAAGTAATTCTCTCGGTCTCGGGTCTGTTTTCAGCTTACGATGAACTCTAGTGGGCGTTACGGGTCGCTCTAACCAATAGGAGTGCGGAGTCAGCGTCACGGGACCTTCGGGAGGTACCCAGCGACGCGCGGGGCGTATTGTGACTCGGTAAATTCAGAACGCCAAAGGGGCTGGAATGGATCATGGCGTAAACTGCGGTCCATGGTAAGGAGAAAACAGAGTATAGGTGTGTTCCTGCCAAGGAGACAATGATTCTTAGTTATGTCTCGTTCCTGACCTTACGATCACTGAACGGGTTAACATTTTCGGTTTCTGGAGTTCGGATTTTGATGCAACTTGGCGTAGCAAGTCGGCCATTTGTTTCATTCGGAGAATTCGAAATGTGCGCTTCTCCGCATACCATTACAGAAATATAGAACCTCCCCTACCATCTCATCGAAAACGCGAATCATATTTTTTGTATTATTATTATTATTATTATTGTTATTATTATTATTACTAGTATAGTAGTAGCAGTACTAGTAGCAGTAGTAGTAGTAATAGTAGTAGTAGTAGTAGTATAGCAGAAATAGTATTAATAATAATTATTATAGGCCCGAGCGCACCTTGGGCCGGCGTCGCCACAATTCCTCGTGACCGCGCGATGCAGTGTGGGATAGCTTGCTGGGCCTCCTGGGATTTTCGAAAACGGCCCGTTGACGCGACTCCGGCGCGTTAAGAGACTCGTTCCCACAGTTGTGCTTGACTGCGTTAAGGCTGCTCGCGTCGAGCTGTTGCTATGGCGACCGTTAGAACGATCCAATGGGAGGCACTATGCTGAACGGCGCAACGCAGTCGACGCAATCGACGCAATCGTCTGAATGAGCCTTTACGAGGAAAAACAGCCCAGCGGGAGCGCACCAAACGGTCGAATATGTGCGGGCATTTTTGTTTGTTTGTTTTGTTTTGTTTTGCACGCCGTCGGCTGATTCCAACGAGTCGGTAAAGAGCGAGGGGCGAACGACGTTGACGGCATATGGCGTCGTCGGGGTCCAACGGTCGGCGAGCACGCTTGACGCCGGTGCGGCCACTCGGTCGCTTTCAGCTGCTCAAATATTGAAGCGCGCGCCCCGTGATGGACAGACGGGGCGGGGCTCTCTCTCCCATGGCTGTGCGTGCGCCTCGCTTCAGAGTCGCCGCTTCGGGCCGGTGCAGTCCCGCGGAATCGACCCCGAGCCCACTTCGGACGCACAGTGCTTTGAAAACATAAACGCTATCGTGCGAATGTCGCCTTTGATGAACAAATAGAGGAATATTGAAACCTCTCCATGTATTGGATGGTGGCTTGCGCCACCTAGCCATTGTTTATAATTTCGACGGCTGACATATTGATAGAATAAAATGGAGACTGAAGCTCTGTTCGGATATACACCAATAGGCTACGACAGCGTTATTTGTCAGCGCTGAAAATAGCGCTTAACTTGCTGACATCGCGATATAGGTACAGCGCTTGAAGAGCGCTGCATCAGTGCCAAGTAACGTTTCAAATCAGCGCTGTTCCTGGAGTTGATTTAGCGCTGCGATGTACTACGTGTGAACCGGCCTTTAGCCTTGTGAGTACAGTTCCTAAAATTACAAATCCGTGTGACGGAAGCGCCTTTCTCGCATGTGCGCACCTCGCCTCATCCCACTAATCAGATAACATTGTATCGTTATATTCTCCTTCCCAACGCCTCAGTTGTTTCTCTCGCTCTTGTCATACGCCTGATTGAATAAACCGGCCACAATATGATCAAATCTGTCGTGAAATGTGAACAGCATTATCGCACTTCTTAACTTTTGCTGCGAAAGCGACACTGATCTTCACCGACTGCTCTTCACCTATAGCCTGTCTTGTAATTTTCTTTCATAAATCGGAGCTTTTTTTTTTTTTTTTTGCTGCCAGTTTCTTTTTTAGATATATTTAGGCCCGCAAGGTCCTTCCGCATAATCCGTTATGAGACTATTACGGCAGCAACGTGGGATTTCGAGTGTCGGATTCTCTCCTAATTTTCCTAAATCTTTATTCTTTGTATTTCTAATACGAGAAAAGGGCTACGCTTACATGAATGCGATCGTAACGCATCGAATCGAGCAGGGACCAATCACACGCAGCCTGTATTCCCCCTTCTTCCTATTCTACAGATCCGCTACCAATCAAAATGGTCAAATCTCAATTCGATGCGCTCACATGGATGCGATCGTACCTCATCGTATAAATGCATCCATGCATTTACATATATCGACCGTATAGCATCGAATCGAGATTTGACCGTTTTTTATTAATGGGTAGAAGAAGAAGAGGTAGGAATACAGGCTGCGTGTGATTGGTCCCTACTGGATTCGATGCGCTACGATCGCATCCATGTAAACGTGGTCAAGAACTACAGGCTGTCCCCGCAAATATTACTGTCGTTGTTGTTGTTGTTTTTCACCGCGAAAATTAACTTCGTATTCGTATCCAAAATGTTAGAAATGATTTTCTAAAATTTTCAATGGGAAAATGGCGGCCGACGGAGCTGTCGAATACATGGAGCTGCACCGCGCCAGTTACTGAAAACGAACCCCATTTTCCCCACGAAACGTTAAAAAAAAAAAACACTTATATACGCTTTCAGGCAGCTCTGCATGGGCGCCGCCATAACCACTTTTTGTGTCATCTTATTCCGTTCGCTTCACTTCATCATTGCCACAGCAGGACAGGTTGTTGTTGCCACTAGGTGCTACTGTGTCCTTCTCCTCAGGATAGGCCTTTGTGGAGACTCGTCAACGCCCGCTTCAGTGGCTCGGTTTCTGGGTAAGGTAAGATAAGAGAAGGTCGGCAATCGCGGCTCAATCCAGCTGGCGCGTGATTAAGAGCGTCTATAGCTTTTGAATAAGAAAACGCATAGTTCTGAAACTTTGGCATGTGGTCCTGACCGCTAGCGCAACATCTGGGAGGAGAATGAGCGTTCAGTGATGCGTAATTTATTTGTAAAATATAAGATAAAAAAAGAAAAAAAAGTTTTGAAAACAAAAAAGGGGGGGGGGGGGGCATACGTCGGTATTTTTAAGTTTTTCTTATAACCTAATCCCCTCCTCCTTCCTGAGCATAAGAAGGTAAATTGTTGGGGCTTTCCTCGTTTAATTTCATCTTCTGCATTTCCTTTTTTCTTTCCCCGTTGTGTACAGCAGAAGCGTGGAAACTAATGGGCCAATTCGGCCTCCTTGCACAACCGTAGTTTCTAGGTATCTCCGTTTTCTCGCTTCCACGTCTCTCCATAGTTTTCTTAATCTTTACATGGTTTTCTTTTTTGTTTTTGTTTTGTCGTGTAGCATTTTGGATGCAAATTTGATTTTCTCGGCCCGGGAAAACTAAAAACGAAGCAACAATAGAAAATGAAAAAAAGTCAGATCGTCAGGACTCGATTTCGCCCGCCCATAAGCAGAGGAGAAACGCGGTTCGGCGCCGGAAAGTTCTTTGCCGGGCGATAGAAAATGCTCGACCATTTCACACACACACACACTCGTGCTCGCAAGAAAGAATGGTAAGAAGCGGAAGCCGAAAAGTCATCATAAAACAGGACGATTGCCCGTCGTTACGGCACCCGTTCTAACCGTTATTGTGGACCCGTGCGCGCAACGTTCGAGTGCGACTCGTTTCATTTTTCCTCCTCGATCGCCCTCTCCCGCGCCCATTGCACTTAATAGTCACTTAATTTCGCTTCCGCTGCAGTGCCTCCCCCATTTGCGAACGAACGAGGGAAGCGGAGACAAGCGACCCAAGAAACGAAGAAGCCGTCTTTCTGTGCATCTGGGCCGCGCGGCGCGCGCGCTCGCCGAATTATTGCGAACCCGCCGGAAATACACACAGTGTCTCGTTGAAAGCGGAAAGCGAAAACGGAGAGCGTCGAGGTGGCACTCTCTCTTTCTTCGCACGTGCGCGAAATATGCGGGGAAACATTTTTTTTTCATACTGCTTTCTTTTATTAAAAGAAACAAAAATAATTAGGGAGCATCACCGGAGGTTCCTCGTGTTTTCCTTCCCCCCTTCCCCCGAGGACCCTTTTTTCATCTCGCCTTCTTTCCCTACCCTTTCGCTCTGTCTTGTTTGCAGGCAGGTTGCGAGACGCGTTGCGTAACGCCGCGTTCGTTCTTTCGCGCCCCCCGGGGTGCAGTGCTTTAATTATTCGTACATTAGCACCAATTACCGCGGGCCAGCCGATCGGTAATTATAAAACGGGTTTAAACATTGTTAGCGTTTTCGGAGTGCTCTCAGCCTCTCTCTTTCTCGCTCTCTCGATCTCCGCTCTCCCCTTTTCGCTACAGTCGCTGCTTAGTTCGGAGGCGGTCCGCCATCTCGAAAGTTGATTGAACGCGGAGGCCGCTATGTTGGTAAATGTTTACAGTAGGTAGGCAGATCGGTCGTTTGACGCGGGTCCCCTATATTGAAGACCCCGTGACAGACTGAATGAAATCGATAGATAGCGCTATCGAATGGGAGCCGCGTAACGGGAAAGTATTTGTCATATAAATAAGGTTTCGTGTATAACGAAACATTTCGTTATTATAGATGTTTCGTTTATAACGATACACTTCGTTATATAAAGGTTTCGTATACAACAAAACATTTCGTTATATACGAAACATTTGCGTAAATGTTCACAACCTTTCGTTCTTACAAAACACAGAGAGAAGGGAACGATTCTGTTGGATTTGATACACTTGCCAAATCGCTCTGGTTCCGGTCCGGATTACCTCAACGATTGTAACCTCGGACCTCGCAAAACGTAAAAAAAAAAAAAGAGAAAAAACTAGAAACCATTGGACACCGTTTTGTAAAACGAGCTGCCCGGCAAAAGCAGGCCCCTGGGAGACAGGACGCATAAATTTGTCAGGCTGTATGACGTGAACTCACAACGCTTCCGGTGTACCCACATTTGCACGCGCAAGCAGCAACGCAGTCTGCCGGTTTTCAAGCTTTGCCCTTTGGAACCCGTGCCGCGGTGGACTGCGCGTCTGCGAAATCAAAAACCGGCCAGAGCGTGAAACAAAGCTTTTTCTTTGTGACGTTGCAGGGATGAAATACGCGCACGTAAGTATCGGATGGCAGGAAGTGAGGCCAGTCCCGTTCGCCGCGTACCCCACAGAACTCACTTTATGACGGGAGAAAAAGTTTAAAAAGTAATATTTTGCTCCGTGGAACGAGACATGGGAAAAAAAAAATGAAGGGTGAAACAGATGTGAGCAAAAATCGCGTCGCGTCGCGCCACTGAGCGGCGTAACCATGACAACCGTTGCTGACTCTGTGACGTAGCGACGGAGCCCAAGTTCGTCTGCTTCTTTCTGCAGGGGTCGTGATGACGTCAGAACGCCCACCTGTGATTGACTTTGATTGGAAATAGTGGGTTGAC
Organism: Ixodes ricinus; assembly: GCA_037355805.1. Classification (NCBI taxonomy): domain Eukaryota; kingdom Metazoa; phylum Arthropoda; class Arachnida; order Ixodida; family Ixodidae; genus Ixodes; species Ixodes ricinus. Next base: position 408,877 of record JAZHYW010010921.1, on the reverse strand, counting down.
CCCTAGGCAGCTAGCATTGAGGTCTATGCACTATCCCTCATTCAGGGCCAATCAGAGATCGGCGTTCTGACTTCACTCCAACCCCTGCAAAGAAGCAGACGAACTTGCGTTCCGCATAGTTGCGCCGCGCGGCGGCATGATGCGACGCGATGTTTGCTCACACGTGTTTCAAGCGTTAGCCTTCTTTGTAAGAGGCACCTCCGCGCCAGGGGAGTTTGATGGATGCAATACGGCCGCTTAACAAGTTGTCACTATACTCGTGTTCACCTAATAAACTTTAAGAAAAAAGAAAAAAAATCAGGCTTTTTGCGGAACGTCGCTAATTTTTCCTATCATATGTTGAAATAAGATATTTATAATGCGTCCTAGATCGGCTCATGTCATTTTATTAAGACGTACCCGTTTCAAGTGCCAAAAAGCATCGTTTCTTCCTTTGTCAACCAAATCTTGTAAGAACTACTTTGCGCGACGCATGAATCATGCGCAAAACTTCCTTCTCTTTTCTTTTCTTGGTGGACCACAGCGGAGCCAATCCACCACTGTCGACGTATCACATAAAGCGGGGAGCATATGTACGACGAAACCGTCCGATCCGACGTCCGATCAGGCAATACGACGGTCGGAGGCGAGGAGTTTTCAACGCTCTCCGGTGCTACGAAAACCCTCGCCGTCCAAGGTCATTCCGGCAGTCCGCACGTCGGATCGGACGGTTTCGTCGTCCGATCCGCGCACGGACAGGCGACGAGCGCGCCCTTCCCGAGGATGACGGGACACTCACTCGGCATGTGATTTGAATTTGGCACCGATAACTCGTAGCATATGCTGAGGTCCGTCGTGAAATGAATGAGACGGGGCATATACGAGCGCCTGTTTGTTCAAGGACCGTCTTATATCGAACCTGGCAGGAAATGAAACTCGCGATGTCAGTTGGACTCTATCCAGCGAATGTGCTGCGAACAAGCGGCAAATTCCGCCCGGTAGTGAGTTCGCTCTACTCGCAGCGTCAGACTACTGCATGTTGCGCCCCGCCCGAACCTTATACGTTCTGCCGGACGAAGTTTGTCGGTTGTTCGCCGCGTACTCGCTCCACGAAGTCCATGTCATGTCGAGAGTTTTTTCTTGTTTTCTTTTTTACCCCGACAACTGTTTTTAACCTTGCCCTCGGTCAAGTGCTTGCTTCCTTGGGGACAGACTAAAATTATATTTTTAGGTAATTAGATTCGGAGTGAGCCGATATTTATATACACATAATATAGGCTCGAACCAGTCCTCGTTTGAGAGGGAAATAAATTCGTAAAACGAAAACGAGGGGAAAAAAATCCTCTTCAGTTTCATCTTTGCTCGAATGAGTCTTGTAACGCGGCGGGAAGCGGAGCAAGTTGTGTTTAAAGCCTGGGTATTTAATGACTCAGGAAAAGCTCGTAGAATGTGCTTGAAAAAAAAAGTCTTGATTAATGGTACGAAGTTTTCAGCCTGAGCTCGTTAACACGCTACGCGTTGGAGGATGGACGCGGGAAACTTGGCGATGGAATGAAGGGCTACAAATATTGCAAATAGGGTGATTATGGCGGCGTACGTTTTTGAAATGAGCAGATGAGATACATCACAGATACGAAGGTCAAACGCGAGATGGAAGAAATGCACTTTTTTATGTGTTTGTAGTTAATGGGTGAGACAAGCTACCGGTTCACTTGCTTCTGCGCCGAGTGATTTGGTGATTCGTGGTCATTCGTTGTCGCTACAACTTGGAGGGGTTAGGGTATATTTCGGGCCCCCTTGCATAGCGAATTATGTATGCTTCCCCAAGAGTGTTCCGATGACCACCCGCGTAATTCCGCGCGGATGATCTAGCGGTTTTGCGCTGAGGAAGGTGCCGACGCAGGGTCGAGAACTCGTGTAACCTTAGGGCGTCGCGCGTATAGACGCTTTAAACACACGCCAGATTGAGCCGCCATTGCCGACCTTCTCTTGTCTTACCGAGATGCTGAGCTACTGCAGCGGGCGTTGACGACCCTCCGCAGAGGCCTTTGCCGGGGAGAAGGACAGAATAGTACCTGAAGTGGCAGTAACCTGTCCTGCTGTGGCAATGATGGAGTGAAGCGAATGGAATAACAGGAAACAAAACCTGAAGGTCGGTTATGGCGGCGCCCATGCACAGCTGCCTGAACGTGTTTATCGGAACGGTCTATATACGCTTAGTTCATTTTTCGAATATCCTCATTATCACCGTGTCTTATTTATATGCCCATCAAGAACTTTGGTCTATAACATGGCACAAGCTATACAAATTGATACAAAGTATATAAGGAAACACTCGCTCGCGTCTGGTTTGTGGAAATCTCCAGGCGTGGTTGCGGCCTGTATACTAACTCAATTCTCTGACCTCATGTCAGTGCCGTGGCGCTGCTGTTGGCATTGCGCATGCGCAGTTGCTTGACCTCACGCAAACCTGCTTTCTTTCTTTTTTTTTTGTAGACAACGCTTTGGTGCTTTATAGCATCATTTTAAGCTGCGGTGAGCTAGCGCGTTCGCTAACCGATCCTCCGAGCTTGAGAGTTCAATATCTCGCGGGCCTGATTTCGTATATTATGTAGATATTTGTATACCATGTGAGTACGTGATTGTTTGAAAACAGTTCATATTTTGGTTTCCGTATTTTCACTCCTCAGCCCCTACACCGGATTGATAGCACCGAAATATGACTATACATAAGTAAAACCGCAAAGCCTCCAATCGTCGTGGTGGCAAATTCATCACTGCACTAATACCATATGATGGTATACGTTTACACTTGCGAATTCGCGGGCGGATCCGCGCCGGCGATGAGTGGATTTTGGAGCCGGGTGGCCAAATCGAAACGCCAACGGTGAATGTCGCACTTCTCTTATGTATCTTTTTTCTTTACTACGCTGCCTAACTAAATTTACGATCCTTACAGACGGCCCACTGGTTGCTTGCGGCAAAGGGAGCTTTCGTAGACTGCGTTTCCCCTTCCGCAAAGCCCTCCGCAACGAAGAAGCCGCTACTGCGCCTGCGCGCCGATGGCTCTACTGTAGAGTTCCGGGTATCGTATCGGGTTGCTGAGAGCGTTGCGGGACGGCGAAAACGATTTACGAAAACTCCCTAACACTGCGCAAGCGCGCTTAGCGAAAGAAGAAAACTGCCTGGGAGGGAGGGGCGGGCATGAAAAGCGAAGTTCGGCGACGAGCGCGTAGAGGAAGTCCGAAGTCCGTGCAGTCTAGCCGGGGGACGGAGGCGGAGACCTTTCCCAGCGGACGTTCCCAGGGTACCCGCGCCGCTGTCGTTTGAGCGCGCCGACACGGCAGGCAGCTCTGATGGTGATGCACCGCCCAAAGCGGGGGTATGTGTCCCCGCCTGGCTGCGTTGTCGTGAGCTGCCGTCCCTGGCGGTTTTCGCCAGCTCTGTAGGCGATTTTCATCGCGTGTTTTCCAAACTGCTTTTACAGTTTCGTCTTTATGCCGCCACTCGCTGTTAATATTTGATTCGCTTGTGCAAGCTGGCGGTCGAACCTGCCACGACAGCTTCGGGTTTTAGCCACTAGGTGGCGTCGTCAGATCAGCGGCCATTGTGAATGACTTTGCTACAGCGCGCGTACTTTCTTGAGCATATATTTCGCACCATTGAACTTATTTTTCTCGACACGAACGAGTAGGAACGGCCATCGGTACGGTGTGATGACGTCACGTCCAATCCATTTCAGTGTCTATAATAAGTGGCGCGTTATCTTTGCATGAGTCAGCAACTGCTGGTGTCAGCAATTGACGTCAGCAATTGCATGAGTCAGCAATTGACGTCAGAATATTCAAGCTATATTAAGCGTAAATGGGGAATATGATGACGTCAATTTCGTTGCGTGTTCTCGCGCACACCAGCAGCTGCTGACACATGGAAAGATAGTGCGCCGCTTAATATACACACTGAAATGTTTGGTTCGGCATCCCTTTAATGCTTTCTTGCCGTGTCCGCCGTTCTTACCCATCGAACAAAAACGTAGCATCTGCCGTTCTTGTCGAGCTTTTCCGTTCCACCAAAAATTTTCTGGTGTCATCCGAATTTCTTCACACCGGCACGCGCCATCTAACAAATACGATCCCGAACGTATTACTCGGAGTCGTCGAGCTTTTAATATAGCTTGCTGACAAAAGAAACAAAGAGTGTCGCTATAACCGTATTGACACTACGAACCTGCCTCCGCAGTCGCGTTCAGCTCACGGTATCTTCCTATGCGTGTCTCATCGTTAATTTTCAGCTACCCCCTTTTTTTCTTTCTTTCGTCCATCCCCAATTCGCTTTCTTCTTTCTATCCCTGCACGGGCTGCTGTGTAATTAAGACAGAAAGAAGTGAAGAAGAAGAAAAGAGGAGAATCATGACTGGAAGTTAAGGTAAAGCGTTGTAGTGCTGCCCCCCTCCGGTAATTAAGGTTTGTGAAACTTGATTCCGGGATTGCGCTCGTCATCTGGCAACCCGAATCCTGAATTTGGAGAGCGCCGAGGTACCCACTTCCCTGCTTGGCTTCGAGTCGACGCCGGTGTTGAAAGTGTCTCGTTTGCATAATCATTTTTGATGTTTAAAGTAACACAAAAAAAATGCCTGATTTAAAATACAATAAAAAAGAAAGAGGATCACGAGGCGCCTGAGCAAAATTAAATCCCCGCTAGTTTGTGTTTCTTGGAGCAGTTAATTCGACACACGGTCCAACTTGTTTCTTTTTCTCTTTTTTTTCTGTTTTGTGGCTAATAATTTTTATTTCTTTTTTTTTTAATGTTTTTAGTGACCGTTTTTGTGTAACGGCGTTGCCCTAACGACGCGGCTGTTCTCTGAGCTGGATGTCGGTCGTTTGCTGGCTCTCAGGAGCACGGCTTTTGATCTTGGATTCACGAGGCCTTTATTTTTGATCGCGTGCTCGCAGAACGCATCGGCGAGCGAGCGAGCGTTTTTCCCGCCAGCTGCCCGATGACTTGTCTCTAAATGGATAGGTTCTGTTTATAGTTCATATTTACGGGCGAATAATGCCTGTAAAGAACTTTTAAGAAATAAATTTGCTATAAACCAGTAGAGGTAAAGTGGAATCAAATAGAAAGAGTACGAGGATTAACCTTGATGGATGAGAAATGTGCGCTGCGTGTCTGAGTTTGCATTAAAAGTGTAATTGATATTTTGAGGAGAATTGACTTAGGAAAGGCAGTCCGTGCTTGAAATGTTCTATTTTGTTTTAATGCGAATAGCATTCTTTAGATACTTCACGCACTTTTCGCCTATGTATCTATCTATCTATCTATCTGGCTATCTAACCTCTTACGCCGCGGGTCGATAAATAAATAAAAAAGACCGGCGCCGGCTGGGATTCGAACCGTTGACCCTTTGATCAGCAGGCAGACGCGCTAACCACAGAGCTATGAAGGCAGTCATTCAACGCACTCTAAACGGTTGTTTATATCTTTACCATAGGACGCGCTTTACAGCGCTGTCACAGCTACCGGTGCGCGCGTTCCATGCACGAGGGCTCATTCCGCTCTCGTGAGGCTGAGCACGGCCGCTAGCTCACCCTCTCCCGCGCTCGGGAGAGGGTGATGTAGCGGCCGTGCTCAGCCTCACGAGAGCGGAATGAGCCCTCGTGCATGGAACGCGCGCACCGGTAGCTGTGACAGCGCTGTAAAGCGCATCCTATGGTAAAGATATAAACAACCGTTTAGAGTACCGTTGGTTGAGACTAGCTGAGACGCCAGAAAGTCTGGTCGGTACCATTTTGAGTGTTTGTGCGTATGGCGCGTGCTTTGCTCGCCTTCCTAAGTGACACAAACGCACGTGCTGGGCTGCGGAGATCGTGCGCAGGGCTGTGAAAGTGTCAACAAATTTAGAATCGCCTCAAGAGTGGGCTGGCGTATCTAGAGTGTGCCGGCCACCTGACGAACGCGCATAACTCCGCACCGTTTGATGCTATTCGCATTAACGTAGATAATCATTCCCAAAGGATGGGTTCTGCTGATTTTTTTGTTTCTTCTATGTTGTGTGATTTTCTGCATGCCAGTGATTGAAAACTCCTCCGTTAGATACATTTATAAACCTCTAAAGACGCCTGGATGTATGTTTATATGTGCAATATTTTATAATATTTATGTCAAGTGTCTGCTAAGAGCCGTGTGATAAAACGGAAGTCCAACAAGCTAAGTTTAAAAAAAGTAACATGCAATACAACAAGCAGGACAAGACCACGCGACAGTCTTTTACCTCAAGAATCAAAATAAACAAACACAAAAATCACAAACAAAATTTAATCACCCCCAGCAGGTTGAATAAAATAATATTTTTAAATGCCTATTGGAGCTTAAAAGCTTATTCACGCATATTAGAAAGAAAGACACAATTGTAACCGAAACTACAATGCTGCACAAAAGGAGCTTTCAAACGGACACGCAAGACGCGATCCAGCAAAACGTGGTCGGCCATAATGTGCTCCGGTTTTTGGGCGTCTATTAAAAGCTAGAGTCCAACGGCGTTTGTTATAATTTGTTTTCAGCGGCGAACTCGAGTTTTAGAAAAAATCTAAATGCATAAAAACGTTAAAAAAAGAAAGCGGCTTTTAGCGTTATATTTGGGCGACACGTTTGCCGTGCGTGGTTGCCGGATCACCTGCTCGCGCGTTGGTTTGAACAGCGCTTTACGGAAGCGGAGAAAATGTATTACTGCGATCTTATTTATCGTTTATTACTTTATAATCGTTAAGTCATTACCTTGTATACTACAAATCCAATACCGGACGTGAGAACACGGACCGCCTTCCATTGTTATACCTGAGATGCATCGTGTAGCGGAGCGGGTTTGACAATTTTGTCCTTGAGGTCTGTTTCCGGTGTCACGCTCTATCGCAATGCCCGCCGCGTGTCCCGTTCAAAGCTATCTAGATGGCGGAACCTTCACGCCGATCGGAAGACCGCCCATTCAAACGGCCCGTTTCAAGATCCCGAACCCGACACCTATTTCACACTAAAACGGGCTGCGATAAGCGTACTCGCGCAAGCACACACAAACCCGCTTCAATTTTTTTTTTTTTTTTTGCGGGACGTTGATACATTTTACAGGGCCGTCAGAAAGGGGGAGGGGGGGGGGGGACCGCGAGCGAGAGACCCCAGGCCCGAAAAGCGGCCGTCGGTCCTCCGGTATAGCGTGCCGAAATCCCATTTGGCGGGGGCTCAAATGATTTCTCTTCTCTGCACCAGATCTCGCGTCTCTAATCGCTTCCAAGGTGCTCTTTTCCCTTCATCCTTTTATCTGGAACCATGGCGGAAGATTATTCCGTTCGTATGGCCAGCAAGCGCGAGCAGGCAGAAGGAAAGAAGGCTGGGAAAGTTATGCACTCATTATGTCCCCCCCCCCCCCTTTTTCGCAATAGATGATGTGTTTAAGAGGGGGCCGCACCTCAGCCCGGCACTTTGCAGTCTTTCTATCGCCGACGACCCGTCTTTTCATGTGTTTCTTTTTACTTATTTATTTCTTTCTTCGCGCGAGGCAGGGAAGCTGCCATGTTTTCACACGGTGGGGCCACGCGAACGCGGGGAGGAGGGGTCTTCCCATCGAGGACCGTGTTGTTTTATGCTATCGTGGGTCCGGCAGCAGGTTGGCTGTAAGCGAGTCGCCCCAAAAAGGCGCGCTTTATTCTTCATTAGGTAATGACCCTTCTCCCCTCCCCTTCAGCGGCCTCCTAAGGACCCGCTGAAAAGCGCGATCGCTCCGAGAGTCGTGAGCTGACCGCTTTCTCTCCCTCTCTTCTCTGGGCCGTCTGTTTTTTTTTGCTGTTTTTTAGGGTGGAGACCCCGTGTCGTGTTGCGTGTCCGTCTGTGTGTCGGGCAGGGCCCGGGGTCGCCCGGGGTCTCGCCGCTAAGGTGGGAGGGGAGGGGGAGGGGGGGAGGGGGCGTATTGATTGCGCAGGGTTTCATCGATCCGAATTTGGCCGACGGGTTGGCGGTCGGAAACGCCGTTGGCCGAATGGGGGAAAATAACAAAAAAATGTGTTTCAGCGGCGCGCGGTTGTGTTGGTGACGCCGCTCTGTTGCGCAACCTGTTTGTTTGCGGAGTTTGTGTTTGGCGGAGGCGACGGGGCAACGCTCGTTGAGCACACAAGGAATGGCTCCGTAATGCGATTGGAAAGGTCAGTGCGTACGCGCCGTGCGCTCGCTTCTTTTTCGTCTCTTTTTGTTCGTTTGTTTATTGTTTTTTTTGCCCGTTTAGTATTATTTTTTTTCCGGGGTAGGCGGAGGTGTGTGTGCATTGTCTCTCGTGGCAAAAACCCCGAGCGAGCCTCGATAAATGATGAATGAATAAAGTGTCACTCGATGCATGCCCGCAGAAAAGGTCATGTAATAACCGATGAATTGGTCACGGCCGCCGTCCGGCGCCGCCAATCGGGCGAGCGGCAAAAGGCGCATCGTGACGGCACTCGTTCATTTTCTCTGCGGATTGGCTGTCATCGGCTAAAGGGATCACGTACAAAAAAAACACCATCTTCCCAGAGAACTGCGTGATGCAAGGCGCCGTTGTTCTGCGCGCAGAGTTGGTTTTAGACTGAGTCGGATGACACCACCGAACTGCAGCAAACAGCGACCTTCGACGCGGCTCGTGACGAAGCACTTTTGAGAGCTCGCGCTCGCCGTTTATTGCCTTCACACTTGGGCGTGGTGATGAGGAGCGTTGAGCGTTCGCGCACGAATAGAACTGAAGCGAACGTATGTGCAGTCGCACTGCAGCCTCAGCGCCATAGAGCGTCTAAGCTGCGTGAAGACGAAGCAGGAGAGTTGCGCGTGCGTAGTGTAGTGTGGACACAAGGCAGCGGACAGACCGAGTAAGTGCCCGCATCTAAAGTCGGATCGCGACGACTCTTCTGCGCGCTTGATTTAATAGTCGCCGGCGTCCAATTGGCGCGCTCCGCGAACTTTAGGTTCCAACTTTGCGTTTAGGACCCCAAGGGCCCTAAACTCATCAAACACAAAGTTGGAGCCAAAAGTTCGCGGAGCGCGCCGATTGGACGTCGGCGACAAAGCGCGAAGTCATCGTCGTGATAGTCCAATCGGTGCACTCCGTCAACTTCGGCCCGAACTTTGTGTTTGACAAGTTTAGAGGCCCAAGTGTATTGGTGTGCGACCCTGAAGCATGAAGCGCGAAGAAGGCGCATTTATTAGTTGGGTGCAAAGAAAGTTGAAGCGCTTTTTAATGGTTCCCTCTTTGTTTTAAATTTGGCGCTTTTCTGTTCTAGCCGTCATTACGTCACATCGCCTGTTATAGCCTAGTTGAAGAATATAGGCGGTTTTAATTTCTGAGACGAGATCGCTGTGGAGAATGTCTCCCTTTTCCCGAAATGTTGTTCGAATATGTCGCGCTAAACACGCAGTGTTAAAGGGTTTGGATCTCCGAGGAACGTGTGACGTTTAGTCGAGCAAAAGCGTCACGGAAATGCGTCACGTCACACGTCCGACAACTTAAGCGCGCCGTGATTACGTCACGTCATCGGCGTGAGGATCCCCACGTAACACCATGACGTGGCATGAAACCGCGTCGCGTCACACCCAGTCGCGTGTACCGCTAAAGGCTGGTTCACTCATTCAATTGCGTCGAGCGCGTTGCGCTGCCTTCCGTCGTGCAGCACGGCGCCTCCCCATTGGCTCGTCGTAAGCGTCGCCATAGCAACAGCTTGTCGCAAGCAGTCTTAACGAGGCGCGAGCGGTAGCAGGGCGCACTCGAACGCAACTGTGTGAACGAGGCTTATCCCAGCACAGCTTAAAGCACGCTGCGCATCCTGTGTCTCCCGACGTTATCCGTAGGATTAAGATATACAAATTTCCATTGCGTGTATTTAATCCAGACCGTCATCGCTGGAGAAATAGATTCACTTTGACTCGATTTACGGTTCCTCCTTAATTGCCCGGCCGACGCCACAACGAGGAAACGTTCCAATTAGTCGACGGGGTTTGGCTTACTGAAGCTCGGCGGGGATGCCGTCGACGAAAGTGGTCGCTCCCGCCGGCTCGGGACGACTGGAGATGGTCGGGAAAGGGCGGGCGGGCCCAATTAAAAAGAGCCGACCCTCAGGCCGCCCCGGAGCACGGCCAAAGGTGGCCGAGCATTTTTGCAGGATCCGCGTTGCCTGGTGAAGAAGACATCCGACGTTTGTCTGACTTACGAGACATCCGCTTGTTGTGTTGCGTGTGTGTTACGGCGCGCCATTCTGTAACATGGATTGTACCGGCGTGTAGTTGCGTTTGAGGAGGCCAGATTGTTTGACGTACAGCAGTGGCCCGATTTCACAGGTAGAGAGGAGACATTCGACGCCGTTTTCAGAGGAAGAAGAAAAAAAAAAGAACCGTGGTTTATTTAGAAGAAATGAAGAGGCCAACCTGCTTAGGTGCTGATTTGTTACTTCGTGAAGAAGAAAGATGGTAGTAAGGTTGGGAACTGAGTAAAAGGGAGAGAAGCCGGGAGGAGAGAGGTAGAACAGAGTATAAATAAAATAACCAATATACGTTATTTACACTTGCTTAGTAAATGCGCAGGCTAGCTAGTAAAACGTATAACCTCAAGCTCAAGACAAAGGTAGAAAAAAAAAACAAGACAACCATAACGCCGCTTTCATTGATGGTTTTATCTCCCGCTCTCAATTACGCTGGTTTGGATGGAGCTTCTTGCTGTACCGTTTTAAGAGAAATGAGCTTCCCACTCTCTTAACCTCCATACAGCAAACATATTTAAAAAAAAAACATATTTTTGTTTGACCCTTGCTGCCGTGACTCCAGAACACGAAAAACCATTGACGGAAAGGCAGAGGTGGGCTGTGCCTTTCTGGCGCTCCTTCGGAATTTTCCTCTTACTATTTTTTCATCCGGAAGATATTGAATGGAACGACACGAACGTGGTTTCCTCTCGTTTAGTCGCTTTGATTTACGGAGGACAGTTTTCAGCGGTATCTTGGTTAGCGTTAGGGAGTCGGCGTTACCCTTCATCCACAAGCCGTGGACAGGGCGACCGATCGGCCAGTTGAAAGTCGCGTGGGGTCCTGAAAAGACATACCCGGCGCGCTCCAGACCGACCACCGGAATTCCCCATAAGTTGATCCAACTTCCGGGAACGTCGCCGGGCATCGAGTCCGGAGCGTCGTATACCTGTGCGGCGGGGAAGAGCGCTCCCCGGGGGTTGGACCGCGATCGACGGCTCTCCGCTGAATCGATTGTCTGTTTCCACCGGCGGCAATCGTCGCCCCGGGGACGCCGCTCCGTTCCTTATCACCTGGGAGCACCGTCCAGGAACGGGCAGCGAAGCCTACCTTCCGGGACGGAGGGGCAGGAAGGAGCCAGCACCGCTGGCTGCTCTCTCTCTCTCTTCTCCCAGCCCCTTAGCGACAGATTCGTGGACAGTTTGCTCGCTGGGCGTCGGTGACGATTGTATGTATGGCCACAATGGGACGTCTCACCAATCTCGAGTCGGGTGCGTCCATTTTGGTTTAATTACAGCGATATCCCGCGCTTATTCCCACTGGATAAATGGATGGATGAAGCTGAACCCTTTTAATCGGGCGGCTGGCACCACCTAACCAAGGCTTAAAGTAAATAAGGTTAAGCCTTTTAACAGTATACTTCTAAATTCGGAATTAGTAGGCCATACGCGACATTCTTGCCAGCTATCATCATCATGCCATTTGGAGCCGCCATATTTTTCTTGCACGTCTTCCTGCTGTGTACGAGACGCATCTGCATTTAACTCGGTTTTCATGATATTAGGACAATGTATTTTTGCTCTTCATGGGTTGCTGTTTAGTTTTGGTTCAAAGAAGAAAAGAGAGACGGCCGCAAAATTCTGGAAAAGGAATTGTCAGCAACGAGGTCGCAAGACTCGTCACTCAAGCAGTGAACTGGGCCATCCAGGTCAGTGAACGGTCTTTATCGAAGACGTTCTGTGAAGGGTTCGTACTGGACTTGCAGCACATGATCATATTTTAGATCTAAGGCTCCCACTTTGCCGAAACCAGTGTCTCTCGGTCGAAGCTATCGGTACGAACCCCCGATATGGCGGAAACTTTATAATTGATCATGAGTACACTAGATGGCGCTTTTCTTTTTCACATGGTCTATAGGACCTGGTAAAGATTCCCCTGTCGCTATTATGCACGAGCATTCATTTACTATTCTCCGCAACCGAAAGTTACGATCCGTGCTACGTTGCTGCCTCATCGCAACGTAATACGCGCACGTTCCGCCCCCCCCCCCCACACACACACGCACGCACGCACACACACACACAAAAACATATTTTTTTCTAAACTTTTTGTTAGCCCGATAGCATGTGCTTAGTGATCTCCGCTCTCTTGACGTCTATTTTTCTATGACATGCCTTTAAAAAAGTTCAAAGTCTTTACTAAATCGGCATCGCTACTGGATGGACGGATGGATGAATGCATGATTCCTTTAAATTGGGCGGTGACTTGCGCCACCTAACTAAATAGTATTTTTTAGCTCCAGATTAAATAGCGTTTCAGCCAATTTACTCGGATTTAACCTCTATCCGTCCCTTGACTTTAGTTATCATTCCTCTAATCTTCTCCTAGTCAGCTATATTCCAAAACAATTTTGTTTTATTGGTCTTATCGAATTCCAGGGTCGCGAGGGGGTTCGCCTCTTCGCGTGATGTCCTTGGGTGGGCGAGCCTTTGCATTCCATAATCAGCATGCTCTGGCATCTCAATTCTCTTTACGCAAAATAATGCACTTCTAAGCGACGTTGTCAGCACCTCGTGGTGTTTGAGGGAACTACCACGAAGGGGCGCCGCGACGGGCGTATCAGCGCAACGGATTTGTTGTCTGTCTTTCCTTGCACGTTGACTGCGGTGAAAGATGCTCTAGTTGCCAAAGATATTGAGGGCCCATATATTAGAAGCGGGAGTCGACAAGCTTGCATTAATTTCCCTCATACAAAATGTTACTCGGGGCAAAGTGAAACACGAATCTAAGCTGTCAGGCCCTGTATACTTGGCACGGATATCCGGCACGGAGTGTCATGTAATTAAAACCTGTTCAACCACAAATGAGTAACGCGGCATTGGTGTTCTTTTCGAAGCGTCCATCAAAAGCTGTTGCACGAGCCTGCAGCCTCTTTTTATTTTTGCATTTTTAGTTCGCTTGGAATTGAAAGTGGGATCAGCTACGTTGAGCGGATCGTTGAACAAAAGGCTCGGCGTTCCAGGCGCGCCTTTTTCTTTTCAAAGGCTTCACCTTTCAAATTGTGTTGTTGTCCCTTGTTCTTATTTTTGAGATTTCAGTTTCGCGACATAAAGGCTGTAGAACTTTTCGGTTTTAATGTGTATCACTGCGAATATTTTCTTTTTGGCAAAGGAGAAACAAGTTTGATACCCGTGTCTGTGTGTGTACGTTCAAGAGAGAGAAAAAAAGGGGGGGGGTAGATGATTGTCGAGTGAACAGCTGATGTGGGGCAGGTGATAAATACATTACTGTGCAAAAGCTTTGTATTGCCCTCGACGAAGCTCACGAGCAACAGTTCTAAACAATATTGATTTCTAACTTCCAGCAGTCTCTCGTTTTACATAACGACCTGCAAAGGCGCAATCTATTTGAGGCACGCCAGCTTATTTATAAACGCCCCGCTTCAGACAATCTCAACAACTTCGAAAATCTCGAGATGCTAGAATCTAAAACAAAAGCTACTCTGTCTGAGCAATTATGAAAACAAAGCGAACGTAGAGTCGCTAGAAATAAAAAGCGAAACTTGCCGTTCGATGTTAAGCAAGGTTACGTAACTCGGAATTCCTCACTGTTTCTTTTAACAAGAGCGGTGTTGTTGACAACTTGATGGCGGTATCACTGCCATTTTGAGCGCAGTTACTTCTCATTAGCGAAGTGTAAGTAACTCGATCCGGATGCATTACGTCAAGGAGTTAGCGACTCTCTGCCGCCGCGATATTGATTCGAAACTTTTCGTAAAACTTAAAGGGTGTTAAAGTATACGAAAAGCGTCAAGATAAGCGTGTAAACGAAACTATCTTCGCTTCCGTCGTCGACCGTTTAACGAGACTCCGGGTACAGAGGCGATTGAATAACTGATTTCTAAAGAATTAAAAAAAAAACAAAAAAACACGCCATGGCTGTGCAAGGTGTTTGTTTCGAAAAAGTTGCGCAACCCGGGTGGGGAGCGCAGACGGTCGGGCGCCAAATTGCGCTAATTAAGAACAACTTCCGACGAAGTGGACGGGCGAGGATGATGATGATCCGCACTAACTTCGCTCGACGGTAATATTGTGCTGGGGATTAATGGAAGGTCCACTGAACGGTCGTCTCCGATAACGGCCTCACTTTGCCGGACAGAGTTTATCCGACTAAAATGTAGCAGCTAACTTTTTTCCGTTCTCAGTTCATTTGTTGGAGGAGGACTCTGTTTTACGAAGTTTAAAAAAGCCGCTTATAGCGACGTCGTTTACACTAACTCTCCGCGTATTATAAACGGTTATTCTTCTTCTCGGCCACCTGGATACCGTGGCGGCCGAGAAAATGAAAAGTATGTATTAACCGGATTACTTTAGGTTCGAGGTTTAGAGTGGACGTTACTAAAAAAAAAAGTAACTAGGTACCATTACTCGCTAGTCATTCAAAACCTAACCAAGACCGTTACTCGTTACCCGGATTCAAAAGAAACGCGTTATTTCATCTCAAAAGTAACGATTGACTTTCTCGTTACTGTGGATGTATCGTTTTTCTGAAGCATTAGCCGCCTTCCAATATTTTGTGTCTTTAATTATGCCTAGCTTTTTAACGCATTCGTGGTCTTCTTTGTTTCTTTTCTTTTCTTTTTTTACTGGTTCTTTTTTCCGTAAAAGTCAGGGGTGTGAGCTGAGGTGAAGAACGCTGTTTAAGATGCAATTAATGCAAAGGTTCAAGCGAGCTGGACCAGAATGGCAATAGTAACTTAGGGTAACTTGTGTCTTTCCAGATGTAACTAAATACCTTTACTCGTTACTCCTCTCGTTACTTCGTTACCGAAAAAAAAGTACATGGATAGATGTAACGCGTTACGTACAAGTCTGGTTCGATCATCGTACTACCTTGTTTATGTGTTTTTTTTGTTTTTTTCAGTCGGTCGTCGAATAATTCGAAGTATAGTCCCACCCCTATCTTCATTCACACTTTCGTGCTTTAACAGATATAGTGTTCCTTTAACCGGAGTATAGACAGCACCGTGTGGCGGGCGCTTGGGAGGCACTGGAGCTGGGCTCCTCGACTCAAAGAATCACTTTGTTGCACCGGTCGAGTTCGGGGCGAGAAGCTTTTTAAAGGAAGAGGGTTACGCGAGTTTGTTTGGAAGTTTGGGAGAACCCGAGACGCGAAGTAACGCCTGCCTAATGAAGCGGGGCGCCGGAGGGAAAGGTTTCGGGTGTCCCCCCAGACGTTGTTTCTTGAATGGGGGTGGTCGAAGGCAGCGGGGGCTCCTTTTGGGAGCAGCCGAGCGTGTCCGAATTGCTCCGAGTCGGTTCCTGGTAACGACTTGGCGTCCTTGGAGCTGCCGTCTAGACGGAGTCTTTCGCAACGACTGTCTGCGGGGAGGAACGCTCTTCGCGCGCTGGGACGCCACGCCGGAGGTCGGGGGAGGGGGGGGGGTGCTGGGCGCGTCAAATGGGAGGGAATCGGACGTGACGAGGTTTGGGGTGCGAAGTTTGGGAAGGAACTGTATATGCGCCAGAAAAATAAGGCCCACCTACACACCCTGTCGCGTTCGGACGCTAAAAAAAAAAAAAAGTTATGTGTAATGTTTTTTTTTTATTAAAGGTTTTTTTAGTGCGTGCGTGTCGAACTTTCGAGTTTTCACATAAACCGTGTTTGGGTGCGCTGCTACTAGAGTATTTTCTAGTTCAGTAATATTTTTTTTTTGTTTTTGTTATTTGTCTTGAAACATGCGTACCTGTGCTTTTGGGTGAACGTTTGTGTGGGCTGATCTCTTTTCTTTTCCCCTTGGATCATCAATTTGGCCGATGGCTATCTGTTTTGGGCAGCGTCTTCGCGCCGTCACTAAAAAAGAAACAAATTTACATTTTAACGTATTACTTCAGAAAAAGAATAATATTTTTTTTCTAATAAATCATTTTTTTGAGCGGCTAGAGTGTAACATTTACTACCTCTAAAATAAAAACCTGCCTCCCCGTCCCCCACCCCCAGAAAGAAAAAAAAAAGAAAAGAAAAAAGCAAAAAACAAAACGCAAAACAAATAATCTAATCTGCAATTTGGTCGACCCGTATCCTTCTCGTGCGCTCTTTCGTCTCTTTGATTTGGGTGCGGACAGCGGCACCTAGAGCGATCGAATTCCGTCGTGCATTCCCATTTTCACGCCATCGCAGCGAGATCGAGAGCAGACGTGGATTGGACACGAGTCGTGCGTCAGCGTTCGGCTGAGCCTCGTGTCCAATCAACGCGTCGAAGGAAGCTCGCCGTCGCGCTCTGGCCCCAATCGTTGACCTGGCACCACCTATATTGTGGGATGAGTCTGACGACGTTACGTGGAGCTAGAGGAAGCTGCGCACAAACTTCGGTCATTATACACACCGACAGGCAGCTCTGACGTCGCGCCACTGCGGTGGCGCTGCTGTCGCCTAGGCGCATGCGCAGACGCTTTAGTTCACGCGAGTTTCGCGGATTGTTCATGTGCCGCACGAAGTAGTTCTTCCAAGATTTGGTTGCTGGGGGAAGAAGCGATGCTTTTGGCGTTTGAAACGCAATTATTATTATTATTATTATTATTATTATTATTATTATTATTATTATTATTATTATTATTATTATTATTATTATTATAAGTCTGCACATGTAGGGGGAAATTAGTAATGCTCCGCGAGGAGCCGTACCTTTTTACAGCTTGGGAAGCACAGGATGTATGTATGAATGGATGGATGGATGAGGCTGAACCCTTTGAATCGGAGTGGCGGCTTGCGCCACCTAACCAGTGTTTATTTATTTTTTCCTAACATTTATTTTACATAATGTAGTATAGATATTTATTCACTGGATATTTAACAGAAGCAAAGGAAAGAGCGCCCCCTATAGTTCGATCTCCTCGCCAATAGGTGGTGTAGGTCCGGGCGTGCTGGAAATGATCCCCGTGGAAAGGAGAGAAGGTTCCGGCCCTTCTTGTTGGGAAGTCGGGCAGACCCAAAATGCATCAGTTGACTGACGGTGGCACCCCTTCCTCTCTCGGTGCGACGCCGTTCTCAGCGACGCCTCGCCCCCTGGGCGCCTTTGTTTGAACGAGGCCGGAGGTCTTCGCTTGCCCGCCCCTCCGCTCGCAAACTTCCGGTCCGACTCTCCCTAAGACCGGAAGTAATGGCCTACCCAGGTCGCCAGAAATGGATTGCTGTTTGCGGCGCCCTCAAATTGATCGACCCTTCATCAAAATCAATACGTTTCTTTTTTTCTTTCTTTAAATGGTCGGGACATTATGCTGTTGACTGTTAGGTCCCAGGTGGTTGTAGTGCTGTTAACGTAACATCTCTCTCTCTCTCTCTCTCTCATATATATATATATATATATATATGCGTAGCAGAAGAAATATCAAAAGGGCTCAGTGAAAGCGCTATCAGTTATTTCATATACTCATATATATTTTGATTTTTATTGGATGCGTCTTTTTTGCGGGCGAATTTCGCAGATCTAGTGTCAACTTGAGACTGGACATTGGAAAGCCTTGCGCTTGCAGCCACTTTCGCGCTCTCAAAAAGATCCCTTCTGTGAGATTTGTGCAACTTTTGGTTTCGTCAGTACGATACTATACGCGCGATTTTGTCGGTAGGGATTTGAAAATATCGTTCTCGCACGCCCGATTTCGCTTTGGGCGCGCGCCTCACAACATGCTTCAAAGCTTAGCGCGGTCTTCCTTTATGAGCGTTCTTCTCCCGAGAAGACGATCCTACCGAGACATCCCGAAAGCCGCATGTCACACTGGTCACGTATCATGGCTGCAGCGGGGTCTCCCACCACTGGAAATGACGTCCGTTCTTGATGCCGTAGTATAGTTTTTCCTGTTGTAGTAGTAGTAGTAGCTGTTGATGTTGTAGTTGGCGATGTAGGGCATCCGTCGTCGATGTTGCAAAATCTTAAAAAAAAAAAAAAAAGATGGCCCGCCTGTTGTTGCCGCCGGGAATCGAACGAACCTGGGTCCGCTGCGTGCAAAGCCGAGACGTTACCGCTGAGCAATGCACTAAGCTATACGCCACATTTTATTTTATTTTATATATATATATATTCAAAAAGTTACGTTACAGCGTTCACAATCCGCTCTATGCTTTGGATTTTTGTGTAGTATCCGGTGCCCACTGCGCGCGCTCTCCGGAAAAAAAATATAATAAAGAAATAGCCGATATAAAAACAATGATGTATAGCATTGTCATTGTCATGAGCTCGTGTCGAAAAACGCGCAACGTGGGACTGCTCAATGTTTTTTTTTTTTTTCTGTATGGCGAATTTGACAGGATTGTCATACAAGGAAGAAACACGTCCCAGAAAGTGTCTGCGGACTGTCTTTTGTGACCCCACTGCGCGGGCCAAAGCAAAAAGGCGTTTGGCTCGGAAAAAAAAGACAAACAAAAAGAACACAAGCACGGGAAGTGGGTACTAACGCAATCGATACCAACTGTACACGTCCACCGGTCGATGAAAGCCGGGTGCCGAGTCGACCAGGTCCAGTGGCAAAACTGGATCTTTTTTCGGGTCCGCCCGATCCCGCGCGGCGACATCCGCTCAGTGAGTTTGTCCCGTTCGAGGACACGGTGCAGCGGTTCCTGATGAGAAATGAATTCCGCGGCCGGCCCGGTGGACGCAGTTTTTCAAAAACTGTCATTTGGCACTCGAGAAAAATGAAACGAGCAGTGCGGCGGGTGGGGAAGAGAGAGGGAGCTGGTAAAGGGAAACCGCTCGCGACGATGGACGTGGACGAAGAGGGGAGATGACGCTCTTCATCTTCCCGTTTCGAATGGGCGCGTAAGCGTGTGCAACGAAGTGTGGGTCGGTGTGTCCGACTCCGAGTTTGTCGCTCTTTTGTCGGTGGCCCCGGCGAGATGGGAATGGCGCTGGATGAGGGATGTTTGTGAGGTATTTAACTTGGAGAGAGCGTCCGTTTGCGAGCACGACGGCGTCGGCGGCATTCGCGACTACACCCGCGTGCGTTTGATTCCCGTTTCCCTATTTTACACTGTCGCGTTCAACCTAAAACCACTCCACTTTTTGTTTAAAAAAATTAAATTTTTTTAAGGTATTAGGTGCGGATTTATCCCTTTCACCGCCCTGCCACCTCGATTAGATTCTTGGAAAATGAGAGTCGGGTGGTGCTATTCTTATCAGCAAACGAAGTTTGCGCAGGAGAGGGATCCAGTGCAAGCGAATGCAGTTCACTTCTCAAGTTGACGCTCTAAACGAGCCGCGTTTACTTATGAAATGAGGAATTTAATCCCACATTCCAGTCACCTGCGTTCTACCCACAGCAGTATATATATATATATATATATATATATATATATATATATATATATATGTGTGTGTGTGTGTGTGTGTGTGTGTGTGTGTGTGTGTGTGTGTGTGTGTGTGTGTGTGTGTGTGTGTGTGTGTGTGTGTGTGTGTGTGTGTGTGTGTGTGTGTGTGTGTGTGTGTGTGTGTGAAGTAAGGTAAATATAAAAACAATGGACCGGAAAAACTTAAAAAGTCAAAGATGTGTACTGTCGGAGTTACTAATACGAAGTTTATTACGACGTTTCGAGCGGGGACCGCTCTTCATCAGGTGGTCAATTTCTTCGCTAAATATAGTGGTAAAATTCACCTTGATGAAGAGCGGTCGCCGCTCGAAACGTCGTTATAAACTTCGTTTTAGTAACTCCGACAGTACGCATCTTTGACTTATATATATATATATATATATATATATATATATATATATATATATATATATATATATATATATATATATATATATATATATGCCGGGTGTTTTTTTTTTAAGCTTAACAGAATTTTTAAAAAACAAACCATGAAAGCTAGGTTAATGCGGTCTGCGCAGGTGAGTTATACGGCCAGGAGGACATAGTATAGAGGACTAATCGTAATGATCAGTCAGCTAATTAGCTAAAATTCGTTAATTAACTTTTTAATTAATGAAAATAGACATATAGTTCCCATTAGAAACTTGCTCAGCGTCATCGAAAACCACTAAATCAGTAATTTTCAGAAAGACTTTGAACGCGTGAGAAGCGTAGTAGTGCACTAAAGTTACCGCTCGTGGAGCAGGTACAAAGCTGGGGATAGATAAGAGACGAAAAAATTGCCCGGGCGCCTTATCGCAACTTCTAGCTTTGTACGTGCTCCATGAGTGCTAACTTTAGTGCACTACTACGCTTCTCACGCGCTCAAAGTCTCTCTGAAAATTACTGATTTAGTGGATTGCGATGACGCTGAGCAAGTTTCTAATTGAAACTATATGTCTATTTTCATTCAATAAAAAGTTCATTAACGAATTTTAACTAATTGGCCGACTGATCGCTACGATTAGCCTCCTATATTATGTCCCCCTGACCCTATAACTCACCTGCGCAAACCGCATTAATCTAGCTCTCATGTTTTTTTTTTTAAATTCTGTTAAAGCTTAAAAAAAAAACTACACATATATATATATATATATATATATATTCCCCGTTTGATTTGCTGGATTTTGAAGATGCTTCCGACACTGAGTAAGTTGTTTACACTTCCAGCTGATGCTAGAGACACTCGTGGCATGTATAAAGCTAGTATGATAATCTTCAAATGAGTATTCTAAGATGTGTGACTCTAGCACTCTAGTGAAGTGCGCAATAAAATTCATTTTTTATTCTCACAAACAACTCTTCAGCTCACACTGCGGTGCACCTACTATAACTTACATACTGTATAAATCAAAATCAGGCCGAAAGGAAGCTATAACAACAGACATCACAGAAATACAGAACTTCTGCAAAACCCGCCTTGCGCTGTTTAGGTGAAAGACACCCATTCGCCCACATTTGGTTTGAAACTCCGAAGGCAAATAAAAATATGAAGCTTGTGTTCGTGAATCTTGTTAAGGGTATGTGCTTTCTCAATAAAGGAAACACAGTGCACATAAGACATAACCTTCGGACGTTTCCACATAAAAAGACTTGTTCGCTCAGTGCACGCGGCAGTTCGATATTACTTATTTATTTAATTCCCGGTGGAAGACAGTGAACAGGAAAGGAAGGGCGAACACGAAATCGATATGAAGCATTAAGATTGATAGCATCAAGAAGGGCTGGGCTGTCTTGTTAAGCAACCGGTAATAACATAGGTTTTTTATTTATTTATTTTTCCACGGGGTTAGTTACGTTGTTATACCGTTATAGGGCGTGTCGAAGCTAGGTTAGAAGGGGGAAAAAATGATGCCTTGTCATATTGTTTTGCACTGGCTCTTGGGATATTTTATGAACGTTCGCACAAGCTTTCGGTACAAAGTATGTTATTTGTTGCCTGTAATATGCGCTATCTGCTGTCTCGAAGACGACCGTGCTCTCATTTTTTTCCTATGCTGTCTTGGGCGTAAGCGGCTGGAAGCCTATGAAAAATCAGAAGCCCATGAGCGGCAGAAACGGCTGCATGTACGCGTGAAAACATGATAATAATCATAATACAAAAATAAAATGATATTACGTGGTCTGGGTTTCTAGGCGAAGCTTGAACGCGTAACGCAATTTAAAGTAAGGCTCGAATCGTCTTTCGGAACAGAAAGAGAAGAGCATAATTTAGTTTGATTCGATGTTAAGCAAACCCCACAAACACCCGAAAAAGAAAAAAAAGGATACACGCAAGACATTGCGGTAATTGCGTTCGACGACCATTTATTTTAAGTTTGGCATTTTCGCATAACCCCCCCCCCCCCCCGTATAATGACGTGGGAAAATTAAAAAATAAGAAGAAAAGAAAAGAGGGAGAGCTAGACTAGCGAAATTGCGTCATCAAGAATTCACAAAGCGTTCGTGGCTGCGCTTCTTCCCTTGTCGGCACGCTTTTATAAGTACATCGGAGCGTTTCATTTACGAGCATCTAAAATACGTTTCTTTTTTCTCTCTTTCTTTCTCCCTTTTTCTCGAGGATGAAGGAAGAGGAGGAGGAGGCGCTAAAATGGAGAGAGAGAGAGAGAGTGGCGTCAGCGTCGTGCGCGCGGCAGAATTCACTTTCTGCGCCCCCAATACATCACACGCGTATAACCTCTCCTGACGTGTTTCTTACGTCCCAAGGTTATAAAAGAAGCCAGGCCTTCTTTTGTCTCTCTTCTTCGTCGTGGCCTCCTCCTCGCGTCGATCGATCGGCCCGCCCCGCTGTTGCGCTGACGTCGTCGTCGTCGTCGTCTTTGCGTGCTTGACTCGCATTCGCGTTCGATGCTTCGCAGTCTCCAAGCTGTATAGCTTTATGCGAAAATCCTCCGCGGGCCTTGTTTGCTCGTGTTGAGTCTGACCGCATGACGGCACAGTGTTAACGTGACGCTGTAGTGCCACGCAACGTAAATTTTCCCGCTATATTTAGCGAAGCAATTGACGTCGCAGTTTGAAGTCGTCGTGTTGCGTGATATCATGACGTCATGTGACATCACGACGCGACGTGACACTTTGACTTCACGTAACACCACGACACGCGTGACGCCAGTGTGACGTCATGATGTTAAATGACGTCGCATTGTTGCGTGACGACGTCACAACCTCCGCTGAATTCTGGTAAAAAGTGCGGCTCGTTAAAAGACCGATCATGTCCTGTCGCACCTTCGGTGCGTTTGATGGAAAGGTCGAAGCGTGGCAAACTTCTTCCGCCGTGCGACTGAACGCCGTCGGACGTGTCGGTTGTTGCCTCGCAGTCGGCGACAAAGTTGCGAGGCGCAAACGCCCTATCCCGAAGACTGGGCACGCGCGTACCCCGTCGGGTCATCAATCTCCGGCCAAGTCTCGACGGCCGCCGGTGGCCTTCGGAAGTTTATGGCGGCAGTTTCTTACGGGCTCGGAAAAACGACGCCCGCTTCTCGGCCGGACCATGGCCACGGACGCCGCAGCAACATTGTAGCAACAGCTAGAAAGAAAACAGTTATAAATGCAGAGGATTTGTTGTGTTCTCTTTTGAAATCCCGTGCTGTAAAGCTAAATGTTTGTATAGTACCCTTCTGGACTGCTACTCTTCCCCAGTTTTTTTTTTCTCTTTACATTTTGTGCAATGTTGCTAAGTTTCGTTATGTCTTCTTGGATTGTTGTCGAAAGTGCGATATTAAAATATCAAAATGCTGTAATCAAGACGCGAAATGCATCACGCATAAACAATTCTCGAGACATTTCGGCATTGTTTGGTCACATGTTACAGTTTTCTTTCTTTGTTGCTATCGCTGAAAAAATAATTGCACTTTTCTTCTTTTTTTTTTTTAGCCCAGGCGGGGAACTCGACAGCTATAATCGCATTAGCGAAACCTTGTCGCGCGCGAACACTCAGCAGCCCTTCCATACTCTGCTGCCCAATGGAAAGTCGGTGCTCTTAATTCTACTCCCTAGTCAATTCGGTGTCGTTCTCAAACGAATAAGATTCGTGTCTTCTCAGTAGGACGACACCAGTTCTATACAACGAACTCACGTTTGCCTGCAGTTATGCGTACAAGTGCTTCGCGGTGATTAACAATTTGCCACCTATTTCAGGCCTAAGCTACGCAGATCCATTCGAGCGTGCGATGAAAGGAACGGAGGGAAGCGTATGGCGAAAACTACTTCGTCAGTAACGACAGGATGAAGACGTTTTTCGCCGATCATTTACAACGAGGAGATTAATCGGGCGAGCACGCAGACCATTCCGCCAGCCGCCCCGAACACCTCTCGCACCTCCCGACGGCGCGTTCGCGCCCTGAATGCCGTTCTTCGGGATCTCGCTGGCCTCGGGGGCCCGTCGGCTACGCCAACCTCGACGGCGGCAGTTGGCCTTTACACCTCTCCGATGGGAGGAAACACTCCCAGCTCATGAAAGTCAATGTCGGGGTCGGACTTTTTCTCTCTCCCGTCGCGCTGCCCGCCCGTGTGTCCGCTCGGAGCAGCCTTGTTGCGGGCGAGGGCGCGCAAAAGCGTGTTACGGCGGCCGGCTTGCCCGCATCGCACCCCGTGTTAGCGGAGGAAGCCCGACCCGACCCGTGAGGGGGAGAGCGATAGCCCCTCCCGAGTGGGTCTGACTTGGGAAGAGGTTTCTTTATCTTCTTTTGTTTCTTGACGTGACCCTCTCGACCAAACAATTTGGCCTGTCTGGGATCGCGTGTCGGCTGCTTTTATTTTTTTAGTTTGGTCCCTCAGGGTATCTTCTCGAGTCGAGTGTTTATTCGCTCCGAGGGGGGCTTTTGCACGGAGGACTCCGTTTTGTGGATTTCGGCGCGGCGTCGGTGGCCGTCGCGGTGGTTGTGTGTTTGTGTTTGCCTGTGTGCGGCGTTGTTATTTCGGAAGCGCGTCGAGTGATGTTGTCGAATATCTGATTCGAGCTTTTACTGGTCCGTTCGTTGATCGGGAGCTATCGTGGCATCGACACTATTTTTGGTTGTTGTACTGTTGGATGTGTGTTGAATACCCAGAGACGCATAAAGATAAACTACAGTGACGTACGCCCTAATAAATGTAGGGCGCGGCTTAATATCTTCACTGTTCTTGCTTCGTAATTGGTTCTTCGGCGCTTCGATTGTCTAATGCCGCCATCTGATTGGTCGCTGAGCTTAAAATCTCGAAACGCCAAGTTTCTTGAGCCGTCAGCGACCATAGCTTCAACCTATATCTACCTCATTTTCTTAAATTACTAGCACACTTATTTTGGACAGGACATCTTATCGTTCGCCTCCTATAGGTGGACCATAAAGCTGACTCGGTGGGAGTGCCGTCTTACCTCCTCGGTAAATTCGTTTCGCTGGATCGAGTCGACTCACTGATTGTCAGACAAGCGTTCGTGAGCCGACTGTTTACTTAAACAGCGTCGATCGAAAGAACGGGGTCGTATCTGCGAGGCGCACGACTCGCGTTTCGATTCCACGGTTTGACAGTTGCGAGAGAAAAGGCGGCGTGATATACATCCGCGGTGGAAAGGAGCGACATAACTCGAAGCGAGATCCCGAATAAAAATGGAGAGTCGAGGGTTTACGCCGGCCGCTCGATCGGCTGACGAAAACCGACCGAGAACGAGGCGCTCGCTGGCGCGGCGATTCGTCGACCTGTCGCGGGCTTCCTCCTTTAATCCGCAAACTGGCGCTCTGGGCGGCGGCGAGCAGGCACGGCTTCCGAGCCGGCAACAGAGTGATCGAATCCGGACACCCAGAATGGAGTGCGAGCCCGCTGCAGCTCCCTTTGATAGATTGCGCGCAGCGGGAAATGAAAGACCGGGCTTTTCAGCCGCTTGTCCCAACTTCTTTTTTGCCCCCCTCCCCTCCCAGCTTTCTCCCAAAAGAAGGTGGTTTCCGGGGTGATGGAAGTCCGTCTTCTGCGCTAACCGTCGTCGTAGCCACAGCAGACGCCAGAATTGCCACGTTTCCCTCAGCCGCGTGCGCCTTAGGCCCATTCGTTGCTTATAAATCGGCGTCCGTCATCCGTGCTTTCGAAAAATTCCGATAAGCCCCGAAAATTAACGCCTGAGCCGGTGTTTATTAAAATCGGGAAGAACCCGAAACAAACTCCCCAATTTAAATTGTTATGAAATGATCAAAAAAGAAAAAAAAGGAAATACGTTTACAATTCTTTGTAATGCCGAAGTGGAGCGCAGCTCTTAAGGAGGAGGACGCGGGGGTATGGATGGAGGGAGGGTCACGTGTGACGTTACAGGTGTAAAAATTTTCCCGCTAAATTTGGCGGGAAAATTTTCCGCTAAATTTTGGCGGAAACACTTTCTCAGTAAATTTGGCGAAAAAATTTTTCCGGGTTGAGTGCCGTCACGTGATGTCACACGTGACGTCACGTGTGACGTCACTATGGAAAACGTCCCATAATGCAACACGCGGTTACGGCGACGGCGACGCTGCTCAAGCCGGAAACGGGCGCCTCACAGCTGCGCTTAAAAAAAAAACCTTCTCTGGAAACAGATTTTTATTTACATCTTGATTTTGGTTTGGCTCTTATAGAAAGCTCCAAGTGAACTGCCCGCGGGTGTTCTGTCATTGGAACCACATACAGTGATCCCTCATTAATATGGACAGGTCCGTTCCCCCAAAACTCGTACATAATGTGAGTTGTTTATATTAACTAGACGAAAAATGCACGTATTTAGCGAATTCGACCCCGCAAATTTTGTCCATATAGCGTGCTTTCTATATTAACGCAGTTTATAATAACGAGACCTCACTGTACGTTATCTCGTTACCTTCTCTTATCAGTTCCAGGACGTTCGGGTCGAGCGTATGTTCTCTGGAGGTTGGGAACATCTGATGCCCTCGTACTTTTTCTTTCAACATAGCCGCTCGAAACCCCTATTTCTTTTTCCTTTTTGGTGTGACACCAACAATTTATACCGAAAAGCACCGAATCTGTAGCAAAATATAAACCCCGCATAAAACATCTCCGAATTGGAAGGAAAGTAAACCCCGAAAACACCAGCTATAAGTTAAAACGTATACTCATCGCTCAGCATGAGAAAAAGCGTTCCTCCTGAACCGTTTTTTTAATCTTTTTTCTTCTTGATGGTTTATTTGCGTTTTAATCTTGTTAGCCGTTTATAATTCACCGCACTCGTTTATTCCCGTTTCACAGATGTTATCCGGTAATTGCCGAATTCTTTTCGATTCAAATCTCGAATTTATAGTTGGAGGCGGATTTATAGTTGAAGAGAATTTATAGTATAACAGTGCCGGAAATTAAATGTACTCGCTTCTTGCTTAAATTGTGTCCGCTTAATTATGGAATTGTAGAGTGGTAGGTCGGATCATTGTGGTTAAAAAAACGTTTACTTACAGTAAATTTTTTTCTTCTTAATCCCCGTTTTTGAAAAGCGACCGGAAACGTTAACTTAAACACACAAAGACGGCGAACGGAGATAAACACACACGAGAAAAAGAATCTGGGATTAGCAGAGTCTTTCCGCGGGGGTTTAAAAAGGCGCCGCATTTCCGGGCAAGCTCGTCGCCTTCTCGGCCCAGGGCGCAAAGCCCGGGCGAAAATCGTTCGATATGCGCCATCGATTACAGGAATCCACGAGACCGCCTTCCTTCTTGTTCGAGCGCACCCCGACTTTCGCTTTCCCACCGAGCACGACGAGTTCGCAAAAAAAAACGAAAGTAAACGTTGCTTTCTTTTTCTTTTATTTTCTTCTCCATCTTTGCGGACGGCTGCCTACTACTACCTACCACCCCTGTCCTTGCTGGACCCCACGTCGCGTTCTGGACCTCCTTACGCAAACAAATAAATAAATAACGCGAAAATGGGGCCGTCTGATGGAAGGTTCCTTCCTAACAGAAGGTGGGGAGGGAGGAGGGGAGGGGGGGCGAAATTGTATTGTGTTCCCCCCACCTCGCGCCGCTGTCTCCGGCCCCGAAATGTATTGGACGTCAGTGCCGTTGCTCCGGCTCTTCCCCCTGCCCCTTGCCGATGGGCTTCGCCGCACTGCCGCTGCTCCAGGAGAAGCTCTTGTGTTTGAGTTGTCGGCCTTCGAAAGCCGTCCGCGTCACGCGCTCTTCTTTCCCGTTTCAGCGTCTGCGAAGACTGGGGAGAGGGAGAGAGGCTTACTTGTATGTCTCTGTCTTGTAGTCGTCTCAGAAAGCCTGCTTGCGTAGCTGCTTTGCTGCAGTCACTCTCTCTTCCTCGTTCTTGCTGCTGAAATAAAAAATAAAATAAAAAAATAAACATACGGTTGTCCTAGCTGTCGGTGTGAAGGGGTCTTGTTTTTGTCTTAGCGCAAGGCTGTTTAACTTTCCGGCGGGGTGGGGGTGGCTGACGTCTGGTGTGACGTTTGTGCTGAGACGACACCCGAAAACATCGGCATGCCATGATTTTCGCTCGGGGACCGGGAGATGCGGCGAAAGGCGTCTGAACTTCGAGCATCGTTTTGAGCGCTAGCTGGTACAACGTTTCCTGTTTCAGAAACATTGTGCTTTCGCGGCGACACGCGCGAGTACTTTCAGAAGGATCTCTTTCGCCTTCGCTTGTCGCGGCCCGGTCACCGTTGTTCGTTGATATGGCTTATTTACTTCTTTATACGTCTTAAAGGCCCAATAGCATTATATAAGGGTGTACTACAAAAGCGAAAGAACATGTAGATTGAATAAATTGATTTTCAACCTTCGATAACATTCGGCGCACGCGTAGTCAAACACGCCGGAAAACATCGAGGGCGTGTTGGAGGCCATGGGCTTCTAACGATGACCTTATGTTGGAGCAGACCATGCAGTGACACCCCCACATACGCACACACACGCACGCACTTACCGGGACCCCTCCAGAAATTGGAACATTCTCAACTTGAGAAACCCGGATACACTTTTGGGCCGAGCGACTCGCGCAACGAGGGAACTACCGTCAGCTACCGTCCCCCACCGACGCTCGCTGTCTCAGAAAGCGGAAGGAACGGCGAGCCCGGCGTGCGCTGCGCGACGCATCGCCGCGGAAAGACATCGGAGATCGACGTCGCGGGCGCCCGACTCCTCGTTACTCCGGCTAAACGATGCAGCGTGATCCCGCGCCGTGGTCGTGCCGCACTGCATACGCAGCGGGGGAAGGCCGTGCACTTTTAATTAAAGCGGCGCGGGCAGTCCGGCGGCGAGAGAGCGCCGCGTGGCAGCACTGTCAGTGACACATGGTCGAGCCGCAGCCGGGCGAATGGAGTGGCCCCACTGCAGCCGGCCGAGCGCGGAGCATCAATTATTCGGCCCTTAAAGCGGGGACGTCTTGTCCGCGATTAATTAGGGCGGCCGTTCGCTCGGAGGCCCCGGCTTCGCTCGAAGCCGGCAAAGACGCTTGCGGTCGTCGTCGGCGACGTCCGAAGAGTCGTCGATCGCCGAAGTTAGAACGTATTTTGGTATTAAATTAAGCATGCGTCTCTAAGTACGCGGTGTAGGTCTGCTACGTTTAACAAAGCCTCCGCCCGTCGCTAGGTCGTAAGCGGATGATGCTATCGAAGTTATCACTCGATTGTCTAATCCTGCTAATCTTACTTCTCACTTTCAAGTTATGGGATAGCCGGCGCCGTTTCTAAAGCTGCCAAACCCTCCATAATTTTAAATTATTCTCTCTCTCTCTTTCTTTCTTTCTCTTTCTTTCTTTTTCGCTCTTTTTTTTTCTTTTTTTCTTCTGGATAAGCCAGCTGGGAGCATCAAACAGCGCAGGGAAGCGCTCGTGTCAGGAAGGCTCGACTGTCCCAAGCTGCTTTTAGCAGCTTTTTGTCTGGGGTCCCCTCCAGTACTTCTGGAAAAATAAAGTTTATTGTATTGTATTGTATTGTATTGTATGATGCTGGGGCTCCTATCAGATTGCCTAACGCAGACGAGAAGACGTGGCGTTAGCCACTTGTTATCGTTCATTAAATGCGGGATAAACCGACATAAAAAAAGATCATCGTTGAGCAAGGAGAGGCTTAGAGAGAAAAGTGAAGCTAGTAAATATTAGGTTACGTGTCAGACCAGTGAAGGGCATCTCAGCGAGCGGAAGATGAAGATTAATTCATACCACCCGGGGATCTATTGACGTGCAACTGAAAGCTTCGTTACACGGCGCCATTTCGGCACTAAGCCTCCGTTGAATGTCGTGCGAGAAAGCCGTCATTTACAAACTACTCGGTCAATTTCACTGCCAGTTGGGAAACAACTCCCGCGAACACTTTCCGTTGGCTGCTTTTTTGTACCATGCGCCCGAACGGAATAGCGAGATTTGGAAAGTGGCAGTTAGACGAATGTTGTTGGACTCGAGATGGCTAGCAACGACGGACCGTAAACTCAGCTCGCCTTCCCTTTGCCACTTCCGCAGATGACTGACGCGCGTTGTCGGCATCGGGAGCCAGCGTATCCGGAGCCCGAGTTCGTCGGCTTCTTTCTGCAGGGGTTGTGATGACGTCAGAATGCCGAGCTCTGATTGGTTCTAAATGAAGGACGGTGGGTAGACCTCAAGGCAGTTTGTTTTGAGGTCTATACCCAGTATCCTTCAATCAGAGCCAATCAGAGATCGGCGTTCTGACGTCGCGACAACCCCTTCAAAAGAAGCAGACGAACTTGCGCTCCTCATACGCTAAGAGCGCGGTGAAAGGCATACGTGCTCGTTGGACCAGTCCTGCGTCTGTCTTTAGCCACGTGATCACGCTCCCGTCTATGCCCAGGCACGGAGAGCGCGGAATCGGGTGACTAAAGAGAAGCGGCTGATTGGTCCGTTGAGAGCGCGTAGGTCCCTCCGCGCTGTCATCGAAACCCACGGTCACACCGGCAGCGATGCTCCGAAGCGGCCTTTTCGGCCTTCGACTCGAATCTAAACACTTTTATTGCGTTCCGCAATAAAAGTGCTGAAAGCAATTTCAAGATTTATTCTCTCTCTCTCTTTCCTCGATCGACGCGCTCTTAATTGGAAGGAGTCTCGGAAAGTGAAGGTATTTTTGAATAATGTGTAGACATTTTTTTGTTCTTTCTTTTTGTCCGTTTGTTTGTATGTCTCTTTGTCTCACTCTCTGTGCTTCTGTTGTGTGTGTGTGTGTGTGTGTGTGTGTGTGTGTGTGTGTGTGTGGTGTGTGTGTGGTGTGTGTGTGTGTGTGTGTGTGTGTGTGTGTGTGTTTGGTAAGTTTGTTTAGAAGGAATACGCGAGTGTTAATAATTTGTAAATGCTGTTTGCATTTGAAACTCTTCGGCTTTAAAAGACGCAACTTCGAGACTTTTTTTTTTAGGGACTTTTTGATGAGATGAATAATAAAGTATCGTTGGGACCTTGGGATCCTCAAACTGCTCGTCCTCTATGTTGTGTTTTGACCTTTTCCACGAAACTGAATCGGTCTTTACACGCCCAAGTTTTCTCTCCGTCGTGCTTAAAACATTGCACTCAAACTGTCCGAAAAAAAAAGAAGAAGAGAGAGAGAGAGAGAGAGAGAAAAAAGGAAACATAAGTTTATTACACGGAATACGGTACGCTCCTTCATAATTATCTATTCCTCGCATCACGACGACATTGTCTTCAGAACTCGGCTTTATTTTTTTCCTTCTCTCTCTTCTGCAAATAAAGAAGAAGAAAAAATCACAAAAGAACATTAACATTATAATGGACAACAGTTTGGAAAGCGACGCAGGACCTTGTTTATTTTGACTCAATGTCGCCGTAATTAATTTAGCGGACTTAAGTGCTGGCTTCAGCGTGCTGGGTGGAAAAAGATAGAAACAAACAAAGGCATAGGCGCAATTATGAAAACGGGAGTTACGTCTTCTACACACGCCTTTCATTCTATATTTTTGTTCTTCTTTTGCTCTCCTGTTTTCGTCTCGTAATAAAAAAACAACGTATTTGCACAATAAATAAAAAAATATATACTTAACTTGCGTCGCGATAGCTAGTTTTTATCGTTCGTCAACCCGTGCGCGTAGAGAAATAAAATTAGCAACGAAAATCGAACAAAAATAAGAATAAGAAAAAAAGACTATGTAATCCAGAGAGTTGGTAAAAGGTATACTTTCGGGTGGTGGTATACCGCGCCCCTGTGGGAGTGAAAGCGGACTTTGAATAATGGGAAAGATATGCAAAGAGGCCCAGCTCTGTTATTAGGCTCAATTACCTCATCTTCCGAGAAAGAAAGAGCCGCATTACTTACTCTTACTTGCTTTTTTTTTTTTTCCGAAAAAGGTGGGAGGGTTAGGTTTGGGTAGCTGCTTGGTTCTTTTTGCTGCTTATCGCTCGCAGGAGCTCGCGTTGCGGGGTGTTACAATTAATTTGAAATTGCCCCCTTTCTCGAAAAGTTTCAACCTCTCAACATCGTGTTTGCCGTCCCGCATTTTTTTTCTTCTTCCTTTTCTCTTTTCGGGGCCACTTAGCCATGCGCCTGTATTTTTTAAAGCTCGGCTTACGTAATACCCGCTGTGCATACAGTACCCTATCTTTGTGCAAATTGGGAAGCGCGCTAATTCTTTTCCCCGGTTTGCCACAGAGAAATTAAGCGGTTAAAAGAAACCTGCCACTTGCTTCCATCTGCAGAGTATACGCGAGGATACCCCTGCGCTATAATACAACGAACCTCTCGTGTATCGTTGTTGCTATTATCCTTGCGGGCGCTATCTCTTTACCCTTAAGTCATGTATCACAAACGTTTCATAAAAACCGAATTAAAAAAACAAAACCCATAATGGCATTATCGACCTGACTGCTGAGGCTATTGCTCCATTTTCGCCTTACTGGATTTTGACCGTACGCGGGGCTTGAAAATGAATCATCCTGAGCTTCGAACGTCGTTTCTCGATCCCACAACCAGGAGCTATCACCCGTTGCTTGTATAGACTCGTACCTCATTTCAAGTTGTCCTCTTCTGCTCAACTTTTTTTTTCCTTCAAAGTATAGCAGTGAATGGTACTAACATGTGCATATTTATGAGAGTGGTTTGTTCCATAAAGCCTTACTAGTATATCCGCGCACCGCAACAGGCCTCCGTCATTTGGCTCATAGGTACACGAATGGAGGAACATTGATTCCAGTTTAGGTCCTCGTGTGTTGCTCCATTCACTCGTTTCTCTTCTGATACGTTACATCGTACTATATTAAAGGGTTGTTGATTACCACGTAGTTACGGGACGTGAGAGAGTTCAAGAATAGGGAACCCCAACGCTTTACGTCCCTTGATGACGTCGCAGACAGCGTACGCAAAACTTCTGTGCATATAAGCAGTGCGACGCTTCGAGCTACTCGGGAAACCCAATGCATCGGGGCCTCCTACTCTACGACTCCCCGTAGGTAACTGTGAGCGCATTCTTTCATATCCACACAATTTCGATTACCTTACCCGTAACCGCGCTCCGTTACGGATAAAATCAAATGAACCTGCGTCGAATATGAGTGGGACGTGACCGCGAACGTGCGCCTCAAAGGTGACGGTCAGTGCAGACGATTTGCCTGTTTTTTTTGTTTTTTTTCCCCACGTGGGGATAGGCACGCTGTCACACATGTACGTAACGCGTTACAAGTAACGAGTTACTTGTACCTACTTACTATTTTCGGTAACGAGTAACGTATTTAGTTACTTTTTTAGAAAAGGAACGAGTTACGGTATTTAGTTACTTTGAAGGCCAAGTAACGAGTAACGGTATCTCGTTACTTTTGAGGAGTAACGTGTACAACACCGCTTAAACGGCCTCGTTTTTATTTTAGCCTGAGTATGCGTCTATTGCGACAACGGCAGATGGGCAACCCGAAAAAACAACTAAACAGTATGACAGCACAGCAACGTATATCGCTGAACACGTCAGTGGAACAGTTCGACTGACATGTCCAGCGATAAACGTTGCTGTACTGAACTATACAGCTTGAATGTCCTTCACCCAGCGAGCACAATCAGCTTCGTTGGTTGAACCTTCTAGAAGCGGGTACGGACCGAATGTAAACCCGGATGTTGCAAACACGGGAACGCACATAACCCATTACCCGTTGTCCTCAATGAAGGCGCAGTTCTCGAAGATGCACCACCTCTTCTGAAGCACAACACTGCCGTTCCTTCGAGCGCGTCGGTAGAACGACTCTTCAGCGTCGCCGGAGATGTATTCCCAAGGAATCGGGGAAACATAACTAATGAAAACTTCTACAGGCAATGACTACTAAAAAGAAAACAATAAACCATGAAACAAAAACAGTTGGGTATTTGGTTGTGCAAAGTAACGTGGAAAGTAACTCGTTACTTTTGAGGTAACTCACACGTTCCTTTTGAGAATCGGTAAGGAGTAGCGTATTTAGTTACTTTTTTAGAAAAGGAACGAGTTACGGTATTTAGTTACTTTTTTGGGGTAACGTGTACATGTCTGCACGTTGTTCAAGGACGCCTCTCTCATGGAGGCGCGGTTAGCTCTAAGTTGCTAACACGACATTAGCGCTTTTTAAAATTTCACCGGCCAAAGGGCGCTTCGGAATCACTGAACTTGGACGCTTAGATCAATGCCTCAAACGAGGGCAAATATACCTTTGTCAAAAGTGCGCGCAATCTATTGTAGCTGCTGCGCCGATTATCCCGGGCCGCCATTATTTGGTCACGCTATCTGTGCACCTATTGGACACGAGTGCTGACGTCAGCGTTTGGCGAAGACTCGGATCCAATCACACGCTTCGTGCTCAAGAAATGGCGGCCGCCGACGTTGCTTGATGGGCTTTTTGAAAAGGATCGGTTATCACCAGACTAGTACGTATTTATCCGATTCTGAATGGTTAAAATGTTAGAACAATTATGATTCATCATAATGACCTAAGCCTGCGTTAGAATCGGGTAAATAATGCAGTTTCAATAACAACCTTTGTTTTTAAAGTAAAAAAAATAACAGAAAAGAAAGGTGATTGCTCGTTTACGCTAACAGCGTGGCGCAGCCCTTGCACCCCTACGCGATCTCGATTATAGCCTCTAGTACAGCAGTGGGCGGCTCTGAGTGGTGCGCTAAATTGGGAAAGCAAAGCGTCAGCACCGCGTTCCCGTGTCTGGATTGCTGACTCCTATTAGCTCCGATGGCACAGGCATCCGCGGTGCGGCGTTTGCTGCTACAACGGAGTTCGTGTCGGCTACCCACGTAGCTTACCATTGGGGACGACGACCCTCCGGTATATCTCCCCGTCGTCGCCATTCAGACACACGTCTCCTGAGCGGGGGCCATGAGATGACATTCGGTTGAGACGACGGCGTTGTGGGCACATGTCGGTAATAGAAACTTTTACAGCGAAGCTGTCTATGACTCGTTGGTCAGGTTCTTTTCATGTCCGTCGACAAAACAGTAGTCCACAGATAATATAGTCGACAGAAAACCATCGCGCACTCCTTATCACCGTTCACGCGCCTTATCTTTTATGTGGTTTTGACACTTGTTTTAATAAGAAAACCACAAAACAAGTGTCAAAACCACGTGATAGGTGATCAGCACGTAGCGCTCTCCCCGCATGCGTTTCTCGGTAAAGATCGCGGTTGCATAAGCTGCCGCGGCAATGGCAGTGTACGAAGTCTTTCATATGTAAAATAAACGTTTTGCTACAGAGCATCTACCTTTCCTCCGTCAATCATTTGGTATAGACCATTTTGCTGTCTACAACCATGAACTGCCGCTCGCGTCCTAAACGACTTCCGGTCGCACCGTCTTTGCAAGCCTGTTGAGCTCGCTTATAGTCACCAGTGCTGGAAAGCATAAATGCTACACGGGCAACAAAGTTGGAGATTTAACGAGGGCCTTCGGCTGTACAATACTACATCTTAAAGGAGGCTACTTGGTTTACAAGAATACTGAAAGATTTTAACAGATCTCGCACTCCTTCGTTCTTTTAGCGTTCACGTGGGGAATCGGTGGTTAAACGTTTCCTCTACATTTCAGACAGCGGTGTTAAAGGGATTGTCCGGTCGAAACCGGAAGTACTTAAGTTTTGGCGCTCGTTACGTCGAGGGAGCCTTCATGTAGACAAACAACATTTTTATTTTGATATATGATCTCCCGTTATTAATTAAACCTTTCATGAGCGTATGTACGAAACTGCACCCCGAATTTCGCCAGTGTCAATGGCTGACATCCGTAGCTACTGCGTTATGTCACAAAACGCGAAGGTTTGTCGGATGGTCGAACTCGGGATAACAAGCGTTGGTCGAAGGATGTCTTGCATTTTGTTGCGAATTATACAGTCTCCTAGGCCAGTGGTTCTCAAATGGGGGTTCGCGGAGGCATCCTAGGGGTCCGCGAAGCCCTGCCTCATCAGTCAAGCCCGGCAATAAAAGTTGTCTTTTTTTTCAGGTCGAAAAAAAATGTTTCAGTTTTTGGGCGAGTTTATTTGTGTGAACGTCAATAAAAGAGATCTACTTCACACTAGCCCTTAGTTATATCCATTTATTAAATCGTTATTATAACTTAACCTATACCTTTCCTCTCCTCTCACCCCGAACGTGGTTTTCCATCATCTCCGCCGATCCACAAGGGGTCCGCGAAACATCGATGGTTGAGAACCACTGTCCTACGCTGCACCCTACTGAAATACGGTTCTTTTATTGCAGTTCCCAAGGCTGTGCAAAAAAAGTC
Source organism: Ixodes ricinus (assembly GCA_037355805.1). Lineage (NCBI taxonomy): Eukaryota > Metazoa > Arthropoda > Arachnida > Ixodida > Ixodidae > Ixodes > Ixodes ricinus. Next base: position 372,615 of record JAZHYW010010921.1, on the reverse strand, counting down.
ACGCCCTTTAGCAGAATATTACGTGAAAACAGCCATAAGCTTCGAGCAAATGAATGCCGTTTCGCGCAAACACAACTGCGACGGCCACCGATCGAATTAGGAGCGCTTGCAAAGCAAAGGATGCCGATTTCGCCTCTGAAGCGGCAACTAAGTACACGAGGCGGTATCTGGGTACACATGTCGGCGGATCCACTGGATCGGTGATGAGGCTGCGGGTCTTTCCCTCAGAGGCGATGACTGCGGGTCGAAGGCAACCGGCGAATCGTTCAAATGCATGTCGTCACTTGACTTGGAGGAGCTTGTGTAGCCACACTCGTAGCCACGCTCTATTTGCAAATGCGGGTCAAACAGAATTTGGCTGCACGCGTGCTCAATACAACTTCTGGTATCGTTTCCAGGTGGTCTAGCTGTTGGTTTCGGTTTCGCTGCATAAACAAATTGATTTATGCGATTTGGGCGAGGAGTGGGTGGACGTAGTTTAATATCGTTGGCACAGCATCACACCTCAGCTTACGAGCCTTCTGTCCGCTTAGAGCTCAGCTCGTAGCTCTCTTCTGTGGGATGATTGCTGCATGAGCGGGATCTCGATCTTGACGGGAACCCAGTCCCTACGCACGGCGACGATCCATTTTGCTCGTCACTGCACGTCTCGCGGAAAAGTGTGGAACGCCATGTCTTGGCTCGGATGTGCTGCCCGGTGGTTGTGGCACCCAACCGCGCAACAAAAATCTCACCCAACCACGAAACAAGTCGAGCACAACAACAAAAACGAAGCACGCTGAGGCGTTCACTTGCAGGTAAACGACGAGACAGAAATGCTCGCTTTGTGTTGTGTGACGTCAAAGCTCCAATGTTGCCCTCGAAAACAGCGTTTACGCTAGAGTGCGATCGGAGCAGTATAAATTTAATTACTCATGCAGAGGGGCATATAAAATTCAGATATCGCACGTACGATGCGTCTCGAGGCAATAACAATGATATTCAATTGTTTTCTCGAATAAAAAAATTGACCGGACAATCCCTTTAAGGTGGCTTTTATTCACTCCTTTTTATAAACCGGAAGTTCTCTGGGACGTCAAAGACAGGAGCCCCACCTGGTGGCTTTTTCCATAAATATGGTATATAGTGCAGTGGCAATCGTTGCAGGTGATACCACAGCTTTGCTGTTCAGCCACCTTCACAGCGTGGATTGGAGCCTTAATTTTTTTAGTATATCGCGTTCCGATATCTCCGATAACGATACGCGATTCTCTGCCGGCGCCTCTGCGCATGGGTCATATTGTTATCGGGATGGTTCTCGGAACGATCTACTAGGACTCTCTATTAGCGGGGTATTTGTCGGAAAGAGATCATGATGTCAATTTCGGCATTGCTCGGTAAATTCTTTTTGAGTTCCACGTGTTGGCTGCATAATGGGGGACGTAGTTTCCCCGCCTCGATCTTTTGTTACGTCACTTTTATTCCTTGTCTCCTGGACTGGCAAAACCATGGTCCTCGCTTTTTCGAACCTCTGTAGAGTTTTTCTTCCTTTTTAATATTTATCCCGGTTCCCCTTGGGCTTGGCTCCCTCTTTAGCTCTTGATTTCGTCGGGCTTTGTCCGAAGCGTCTTTTTTATTTATATATAGTTTTTGTTTTAGCACGTTACGAAACACCTACACGTTTCCTCCGTGACTACCGTCCCCACGTTGATTCTCTCTTCTCCCTGCCTTGTTGGCTCCTGCTCCTGCAGGGACGCCCTGCCTCCTCTCCCTCACCGTGCGCCGACGAGGCATATGCGGGGGGGGGGGGGGGGGGCTTGCGGGCGACGCGTGTGAAGGGACGGCTACTAATTACGCCGTTTCTGATTAATGCTCCCCGTTTGCACCGCTCTGCCTAGAGTGCAAGGCAAGTCCCCCTTCTCCCCCAACCCCCCTCCGCCTGTCAGCACCACTCTCCTCGACACGGTTACACTACAGCCCGGGGGCTTCGCAGGAAGCGACCATGTTGCGCTCGGCTCTGTACTTCGTTTCATCCTCGACCGAACCGCTGCGTGCGTTCGTAAAGTCACGTGACACGCACTTCTGCGCCCGACTGAATCGGAAGACGCGCAGCCCTTTGGGCGCGGTCCACGTTCGCTGGTAACCGGTTCGCCTGTTCGCTAACGCGTTTGCGCCATCAAGCCTCTTTGCGTCGTGGCGAAGTTAGCTGGATTGTATCACTGCAGGTCTATGCATCCTCGCTCCGAAAATAATCTTCCTTTGCGTCGAGCTGGCGGGCGTCGCCGCGCTCGTATCGAGGGTTTGCGGCTCCGACTCACCGCTTGTGTCGAATATTTTTTCTTGACGATGTGCTGATGGAAGGACTTCTTTCTTAGGCCGGACTGCAATATCTTTTCCACTTCTTTATTTATGAATATGCGGGCAAGGTTGTTGATTCGAACGGATCAAAGTAGAAGACATAGTGTGAGTTGTGTTTATCATCGTTACCGAGGGATAGATAGTAAAGACCGTTAGCTCGACGGAAAGATACATTAATCGCTATTTAAATAAACCAATCGATCTCTTCGTGAGGGATTAAATGATTAGATGACGGTAAGCTAGCGCAGAAATTTCAGGAACTCTACTTGCCATTCACGCATGTTTTAGGTTTCAGTCCATCGCTCACACTCTTGCTTTAATGACTTTATATCCTTGTTATCGAGCGTAAAAAACTTGGTAGCTGAGCAATTGCTTGATGGCATCGTAGGCTAGACCGCGGAATGAAAGATGTCGAAATTCGACGAAACTGGGCTAGGTTGCTGTAGTCGGTGACGGGTTGATTAAGAGTAAAGTGGAAGCTCATCCCTCCTCTTTCCACTTTACTCTTCACCCATCGCCGACTCTACGGTTACATTGCAGTTTATGTACCTCGCCGCCTGGTCAGTTCGCCCTTGTACCTCGCTGACGTTCACCGCATCTGAATGCATGACGTCGGAAGACATCTCTTTCGAGAGCCGCGGAGCACGAACCCGGCGAGTTCCGCTCTGCCGCCCAATTCTCATTGGGTCGTCGTCCCCCGAGCTGTCCGCTTCGTAGAGGCCACCAAAGGACCCGGCCACCCGATTACCGGTCGACTCGTGCATTTTGAATGCGCCATTCGAGAGGCCTCCCCCGGCGAGACCCATTGAAGCCAGATTGAGCCGATTGTTCGGCCGTCCCCGCTCACAGAGACACTGGCGGCGGCAGACGAGCCGACGGCAGAGACGCGACGCCATCGGCAGGACCTCGTGGGCGGAAGACAAAAGGTTCTGCCCGGTGAGACGCGGACGTGAACAAAAAGATGGCGTGACGTCGCGTCGCGTCGTCTGCTACACACCCCGTTCACCCGTATATAGGATGACAGCGCGGTGGGAGCTACGCCCTCGCCGGACCAATCAGACGCCTCCCTTTCATCGCAGCACCACGCTTTCTGCGCGTGCGGGAGCGTAGTCACACAATGAAACATAGACGTACGACTGGTCCAATCGAACACGCCGCTTTCACCACACTGTCAGCTGAACCGCAGTCCCACACACATGCTCGTACATCAGACAAAAGACACGGTGTTTGCCTGCGGACATGATGTCCTCATTATCTGCGGGCACGCCCCGCGCATGTTTCAAGCATGTTTACTTTATACACATGTAAGTTTTGAACGTGTCTGCAGACAGTATTTGTACGACCAGTGACCACGTGACCCAACGCTGTTTCCCGGGTGGTCCATCAGCTCGTAGGCAGCTTCCCCCTGCTGTCACTTGCCTCGGCGCGCGTATAGAGCGCCAGCGGCTGTTGCTACTGTTGCTTCAGCGGTGGCGGCGTCTGCGGCCCTGTCAGCGGCTGTCAGCCCGCGGGCGACGAGGTGACGCTGGGCAATAATTAGGGCGCCGCGACAGCGTTGCTGCTGCCCTCATCGTCGCTCCCACGGGCTGTGCCTTTCTTCCCGCGGCGGCTGCGCCCGGCTCGTCAGGTCTTCTCGGCGACGGCGGGCCCCCGTTTGAGTGGCAGCAGGACGGCGCCTCCTCAACGCGGGCGTCCTAGCGTGACCTCCGCGGCGTCGGTACGTTGTACCGGTCGTCTTGCGCCGGTTCCGTCTGTCTGACGCTTGACCCCTGGCGCTCTCCGACAGGCGATTGGCGACTGTCCTTTACATGGTATGAAATTAACGTGCCTGTGGGTGACAGAAAGAGAGACAGAGGAAATCTTGAGCGTTAGGACGGTTGAGTGTTCGAGCGTCCGTCCGTAACTTTTATCTGCCGACACGCCTCAACCATATTCGAAGGAGCCTGCCTGCTTCATACATATGTACGTTTCCAGCATGTCTGGAGACAGTTTTCGTATGACCAATGTTCCGATAACCCCGTTAACGATACCCTATAACAATACAATGCATACGCAAAGGCGTCGGCAGGTATCGGGTACTGTAAAACCCTTAATAGAGAGTTTTCGAATTACGTTCGCAATTTTAGCGCTAAATTTAGCGCTTGCGTTGCGCAAGAGAATTTCAGAATCGAGTTTCTCCGCCGCGACGCAAAAGGCCAAGCACCTCGGGCTTGCAACGCCACCAAGATACAGTCACAATTTGTATTTCAAGCACGAAATGCTGTAACTTGAGACAAAACAGGTTTACAAGTGTTTTGGTCCAGAGTAACATTTTAGATTTGTTTAAACATGAGAATGCCAGGCGAGCGATCGACCGGTCGTGTCCGCTTGCATCGCCTCGGCAAGGGAGCTATCGTGTACTATACCTTCGCACACCGTACCTGCGCCAAGAAATGTTCGCGCATCGCGAGCATCAAGTGGCCGGTGTTCGTTGCCCACTTTACTGGGTTTTCCAAACCGAGTGCAATGTCGTCCCGTACTGAATATCGCAGTCGGGAGGATGCCGTCGGCGTCGCGCTGACGACGCCGCCCAAGCTGCCGCAGCGGTGGCCGCAGCCATGGTCCCGGGAGCGGCCATTTTTCGACTGTGCTCGTCTTGGCTTTAGCCAACTTCTCGTCACGAATCCTCCTTAGGGGAGCGCAAACACTCTTTGCGTACGCACGCAATTTTCGAAAAATATCGTATGCTAAAATAGCGCACGCAAAGCGCAAAACGTTGTTAGCGTTCGGCGTATGCGTAGTGGCGACTACTCTATTCTTTGCGCGCGCAAAACTTTAGCGTGCGCTATTCCAAAACTCCCTAATGTGCGTGAGCTCCTAATTTTCGCGAATTGTAAAATTCGCGAACTTTAGTGGGCGCGAATATTTCTATTACATGTAGAGGCCAATACCAGCCTTTAGAATCCGCGAAACGTAATGGTCGCAATAAATTTAATGGTCGCGAATATGACCCCCCCGCCCAATCCGCGAAAAATCAGGGCCGAGAAAATAAAGGATTTTACAGTATCATTGTCAGAGTTATAGGAACGATCTGCTAAAATTCTATTCTCAGAACCTCCGGGTTCCCTCTGGCACTATACGGTTTCCTGTATGGTGCCCTCGAGGAACATTTACGACGATGATCATCCTTCCATAATTAAGCTGGAATTTGTAGTATCGGAGGTATCCCAGACTCGGTCGCTTTATATGTATACCTTCGTTTCGGTCATATTTTCGAAGGTATTATCACCTGTTCGCGTTCTTATTTAATTGTGTTTCCGCGTCTTTGCAAGGGGAGGAAGGTAGGTGAGATGTAAAGAGAAGAACGTACACCGTCTTCCAACGCAGCTCATGCTCCACTTTACGGCAGAACGCTTTCGCTTTGGCGTTGCCGCGTGCTAGCGTGGCGTTCGTTCTGAGTCGCTACAAGACGCGATTGCGGCGACGCAGACGCTAGCTAGGCTGCGCTTGCGTTTTCTTAGGTGGTATTGCGTGTACTGGAGATCGCGGACTGCGTGGCGGCGACATGCCTTCTGCTAGTACTCGCGCTCTGCGTGTCCTCTGCAGCTCCGCGGGTCACAGGGGCGCCCTCCATTTTTCCCCCTTTCTCCCGCCGCGCAACGTTTCACGTCCTGTCCCGGTAATAGTTGCACCGGCGGCGGCGCGGACGTCGACAAGCGTATAGCGTGGAGATCTCAAAGGGGCCTTTGTATCGAGCGGCGACGACCTCCCGAAAGAACCTTCCTTCCAGCATTGAAGAACGCTTTAAAAAAAGAAGAAGAATAAAAGTGCGGCGTCAAAAAGAACATTGACGGTTCCGGAGCTTTTCCGCGTGCCTAATCTATACTTACCTGAAGGGCGCAGCGCACAAAGGGCCCGGTCGATGCACCGCGCTCCATCCGCACCGCGAGAGTGCGGCGCGGCCGTGCGCCCTTTCTGGTGCCTCGTTATGAGGCCGAGCCTGTGGACATTTCGGGTCTTCGAGTTCCGAATCTCTTGGGAGCCGAACCGTGTCGAGTAATCCTAGTAATTGTCGAAATAATAATACTAGTTATAGTAGTATATGAGGAAGAAGGAACGAGAAATAACGGGAAAAATGAGAGGGTTCTCCCTCATACCATATATGCGTGTGGTAGATTCATTTTGGCTGCGTAGATATTGCTGGAATCAACCCAAACTTCGTTTAAATGTAGGACAACACTCAACCGCAATAATCACCCGTGGATAAATGGGGAAGGGTAATTATTATTGACTGAGACAAAATATCCAAAGGGGAAGAGTTCATTTTTCTGTTTGTTTGATGTTTGAATATTAATCGTTTTCATTACCGTCTGGCGTATCCGCTGTAGGTGACCACTTTGACCAGTGCAGCACGACTGCTGACCTGTCGTTTTCTGACTTGCATCACGCAGTCGTGATTACCCGAGAACGCACGCCAGTGATCCATGTGAAGATAGCACGCACGATCGTGGACCGGTTTTTACTCATCACAGCGACATCAAGCAGCAGTTGGGGCGGTTTTCGAGAGATGGCGAGACGATCCATATTTGCGAAACCAAACGCTGTCCCAAACAGCGGCTATTTATCTGTATGTATAGATATATCGAACATGAATTGTGCTTCAGGCCTACTTCGTTATGTAAATACCTTTGAGCTTCGGCGTACTTGCCAGCGCGAATGTACGTCACATCGAAATCACGCAACATTTTTTGTTTTGTTTTGAGGGGGGGGGGGGTGACGTTTTGGGCAGCTTTCGCGTGAGCAGATGGTGGTTTGTCGTGAATGGCATCTCTGTTCCAGTTGTTGATCATAATTTAGTGAGTATATCATTGCGGGTGCTGAGGTTCAAATGAAAACGAGACTAACTCAGAAAGGTTGCTATTTCGGTTGCCTCTACACCATCTTTTTTGTTTTGTTTGTAAAGAGCGCATTTTTCCGTGAGAGATATGCGTAGGAACTCTCCTTCGTGAAAACATCCGCGCGTGCTCCGTTCTAGTGCCACTGCGCTAGCAGGATGTCACACACATTAATCGGTAAATAATTTCAGCCTTTTATAGTTTTACAGTTTAAGACACGCAGGGTGTAGCCAATCTCACGCATCTTATAAATGTTCTGCAACGGCTCCGGCATTAGCTGATAAGAACGCCGAAATTACGAAGAGCGAAACAGGGAAAGTAAGCCTAAAAGTCCCGTTCACACACTTGCGACTGCTTAGGACCACCGTGCCTTAAAACCTCTCAAGATCTCTTACGACGAGAAAACATACTGGCAAGCTGGTGTTAAGATCTCTTACGACGAGAAAACATACTGGCACGCTGGCGCCATCTGTGCGGTCACCCTGTAACTGCATTTCACTAGAGCGAAGGTTTTTGCGGTATTTGCGAGGTAAAATGTACGTGCTAGCAATGAGAAATGGTCGTTTATAACAGGTATAAAAAAAACTTCTTTAACAAAAAAAAAGTAATGCGCAAAAAAAAAGAAAAAAAAAGAGATATACACGGGACCACCGAGTGTTCCACGGCTGCCCGATAGGTGGCGCCAGTGTATTCTCTCGTCGAAAGAAATTTTGAGAGGTTTCAAGGCACACGGCTCTAAGCAGTCTAAAGTGTGTGAACGATTCTTAATTAGTCACGTCACGTCTTTCTTAAACCGTCATTAACTATAGTCTCCGATGATTCTTGGCGTCAGATCCGACGATAATCAGGTGACACTTATCCTTCCGACAGCTTTGTCGCCTCTCGTAGATTCTTCTGTTCGGCTGCCCCGGCGACAAGCTCTCCCCTAGCGCAACACGGAAAAAGTTTCCGGGTGAGAGCGTGCACCAAGTTGCTCTTTTCCTTTTTTTAAAACGAACCGTTTCGCTAGACACATTACCGAACAAGGAAACAACAGCCAAAACGTAAGACCGTGTCTGCATGGCAACGAGTTGCTCCATCTCGCTCCGTCTGATGACACGTCACTCGAGAAGAACATCGAGCGAGCGAGCAGCAGAAAGCGTCTCAACCTCCACGACTCGACGTCGGGGAACACTTTGCGCAAGGACCGCTGATGCAGGCGCCTTTCGCACTTCGCCGATTCCCTACAAGGAACGCGCGGACGCCCGAAGGGTCGGAAAGGGAAGATGTAGCGAGAGAAAAACCAGGAAATGAAAGCAAAACACGGAGAAGCCGGGGCAACGGCGGCGGCGGCGGATGCTGAGAAGCGTGTCCCCCCGTGTCGCGCCATCGACGGCCATCGGCTCTTCGATCAAGTCTCGCGGCGGCGAGAGAAAAATGGGCCGCTTCTTTGGGCCCGACGAGGCTCCTGCCTCCCCGCGCTGTTGCGTCGCTGTCGCCGTCGTCGCCGGCGTGGACGGTTGGCGGCGGCTGCTCGATTCGGCGCTATAAATATGCGTCTCGCGGGACGAGGGACAACCCTCGGAGACTCGCCTGTCAATCAAGACCCATCATAGCCGACTATGTTTAGGCGCCGAGAGACTCCGGGCCGCTTCTTGGTCCGTGATGCGTGCTGAAAAGACCGACGATGTTGACGCGGAACACGGTCCAGGACCGTAAGAAACAAAAACGAAAAAAAAAAGAGGGAGAGAGAGATTTTGGAGAGCGTCTACATTGGCGAAGACCCGGAGAGGGAGAGAGAGACAAGAGACGGTTGATGTAGTCACGGCTTCATTATCTTCTCGCTTCAATGGCATCAAGAAAGCTTGTCGGCCGTGTTCGAAGATGGAGAGGAGAAACACCTCCGCGTAGCTATAAGCGCGACTTCGCAATTTTATCGCGCCTCACCTGCAGGACCGCTCGTGCATCGGGAACCCATGTTCAGGTGAAGTCCGTGCTAGGTGCGACAAAGTTTAAATGGGACATGCGTAATAAAAGAAATGCTGTCAAAAAACAAAACAAAAAAACACTACGCTGGACATTTACTAATTTCGGTCTTTTGGGAAACAAAGGTATGCTTGATGTGTATGCGCGGGGAAAGTGAGAGAGAGGAGGATAATTTTTGTTTTATAGCCTCGCATAATTAGTGTACTTTCGGGTTATTACGTTTTTTTGACAATTATTTAAGTGGACTGGAAACTTAAGTAACGTGTCGTGTCACGCGTAATGAAGTACTTATTTTGTTTATTATGGCAGTAAAAAGGCTTCGTATCTGTGTAGCGTCGCCGCGACTCGTCCAAAAGAGAGACGTTGACGTGGCGGCCACGGTTGCTTGGGCGCTGTACCGCTCTCCACGTGCGGAAGGGAGGCCGAGGAGGAAGCCCGTGAAAAGGCCCGCGGGGCACCGGATGTCGACGGCAGACGAAGCGGATGTAATGAGTCTTGGGCGACACGCTACGTCGTCAGCTGCTCAGTCCACCGGACGAGTGGGAGAGGAGGCGGAGGGTGAAGGGTTGGCGACACCACGGCGCAACGGTAAATTATTGATTGGCAGGAGGAGGGGAGCAAAAAAAAGGTCACACAAAAAAGCGAGACGGGTTCTTCCGTTCGGAACCCGTACGTTGGTTACGACTGTCTCGTTCCAACAGCGACCGAAGAGGGGTGGGCGTGTATCGTTAAGTCCGCCTGAAAGTTTCATGGCCTCGCCTAATTGTTTTTGTAAATCGGCGCGCGGCGGCCGAGACACATCGGGAACGGAGGATCGGAAGCGAGGCAAGGTGAGGGGGAGTTCAGAGCGGTGTTAATTAGGCTTCGTAGTAGCGGTTCTTGTAAGAGCGTAGCTTTCGCGGATGTGGCTGCCGGCCTAATGCGCGTCGTCGCCGCCGCCGCCTGTTTCGCTCTGGGACCAACGGGAAAGGGATTCGAGAACTGCAGCATTCTGTCGGATGCACGCTGCTGTGGCTGTTCGTTGCAGCGCGGCTTGCTTGCTTGCCGCTCCGTTGATCGAGTGATCGATTTTGGCTTTGTTCCGCTGGTGGGGGTTGTTCATGGGAACGCTGTCTGACCGAAAACTTTGTTGAGCTTGTTCTTGTGATGCGTGGGCTTTACCTCTTTGACATAAAATCAAATAAAAAAATCAATGAGATAAAAAAAAAGGGTTGTGTGCAGCAAGCGTTAGCGTTTCTTCTCTCGTGGCGGGTGGTGGGCTTCATTAGCCTTTTCGGGCGGAAAAAAACTACGCCCCCCTGTTCGATCGATGAACCTCTGGTTCTAATCAAGGCACGAAACGTTGGTTATAACAGCTAGTCGTGCAGGATAATGGCCACAGAACAGCCTGCATTTCTTACGCCGTCGTTAACTGTAGGGATGAGCGACTTCGCGGCTTCTGTACAGTCCATTTCGTGCAGTCTAGCCAAGCGGCGTCCCAGTCCCCACCACGCTTTTACTTGCAGTGCGTCCCTCTTCTTCAGCCGACCGCTCGTCAGAAATCACAACTCTATGGCGGCTGGTAGTGCTGTAAGCAAAATCCCAAAATGCCGTGCACGATGAATAAAAAATCCCCAGCTCTGCTCGGAGGCGCAACACCACTGTGTTGTGTATCCTACAGCCTGGGCCACAGCTGCTTATAGACGATTGCAAGCAAGGTGACTGGCCGCCACCATGTCTCTGCTCGTGTGGGAAATTTGTCGGGCTTAAGCTGAGCTGTTGTCATTGTGGGAAAGCCCGTGCGATTTCAAGCTTGCCAAAGCCATCTTCACTCGCACGTTGTACGTGCTTGCAGTACTTCGTAATTAACTTGTTTACCCTATCGAAGGCATGTATACGTATGTATATATTTATAAAAGGATGATAGTGGTTATACCCTTTGAATCGGGGGGTAGCTTGCGCCATCTTGTCTAGCAACATTACACTGGCCACCATGCGCTCTAGTGTTGACAGACCGACATTTTTTACCGAGCATCAGTTCCCTTCATTACTCCCTCCCAGAGTGATGCGTTGGTCGATATCAATCGTCGACGGAGTTCTCTAGCTGCGGCTGTCCGCTGCCGCATTGACTCTGTTCCCACTACTTACGGCCCCCGATCCTTTGATTCATTCGCGCTGTTTGCACACGGCACGACAGGAGACTGCTACCGTATATTGGCTCGCGACGCGGCTCCTGTTTCAACGGACGCAAACTTCTCTCGAAACGGCGAAAACGAAAGAAAAAAGAGAAGAAAAAAAAAGAATCAGTGGTGAAAAAATTTGCGAAGACGGAGCGCGTCTTCAATTTCAGATTAGCTTTTTTGTTTCTTCTTTATTGAGCTATTTTCTCCTGGGGGAGCTAATTGCTTTTTCTATCCGAGTGAATGAGAAGATCGCGTCCTTCGCATTTCTTTTCTGTTCTCATATATCGCGGCTGCGAAAAAAAACAACAACAAAAAAACGTCGACCTCTTTACAAAATAAAAAAAAAGCTAACTGTGTAAAAAAAACAAAAAAAAACGGAGAAACACACGAAAACTTTGCTGCGCTTTCTTTGACGGAAGAAGACGGAGGCAATTGCGAGGGAGAACTTTAATCTCAGCGACGTTTTGCGCGTCGACTCCAAAATATAAAACCCAGAATTTCGGTGCGAAATCACTATGATTGTACTAATAATAATGGTACAAAAAAAAAAGAAAAAAAGAAATCCAGCTTTAAAAGTGAGAAGAACGAGGAATATATTCAAATAATAATACAAAAATCTGAGAGGGTATACCGAGCCCCGCTTTAACGTCGGACGCCATAAAAGCATCGCTTTTGCGCTCTCTGTTCCATCATTATTTCTTGCCATCATTGTTTTTTATTTTATTTTCACTTTTACCATGCCTGTGCTCGTGCGTTCTTTCCCAAGAGAGGGTTAAAAAGCGCGTTGAGTGAAATTCCGACTTTATTGCTCGCGCACGCCCGTTTTGATTGCGTACGGCGAAATGCCCCCCCCCGGGACGCGAGGCGCACGGGCAGGGGCCACGGGGGGCGTCGAGCGTGATAGGTTGCGCCGCGCTTTTACATTGCCTCCCGCCCTGCACTTGATACGCGCTCTGCCTCGTGCAGCAAGCGTGTAACACTTCCAGGTTTTAAGAGCGGTCTCCACTGGGAGTTGCTTTTTTTGATTTATATTGGTTTCATTGATTGTCTAGGCGATTTGGTTTAGTGGCTCACTATGGTTTAACTTTGCTCGGATGATACCTGTGCGTTCGGCGCTGCAGGAGCGGATGATTATAGAGATCTTAAGTCTATGTTTTAGTACACAGCAACAAACGAATAATCTTTTTTTTTACGTATGTTCAGGTTTTGAGAGTATTATTAATGGAAATATGCTGTTAAACGTTGAATGTAATTTTTTTCTCTTGTAGCCAATTTTTATATTTATATTTTCGGGTTCGTTCGGTCAAGATGGGATTAGTAACCACACTCACGCCTGCATACTGCAAATATACGGATTGGATGGCTCGACAGATGCACAGACACACGCACGTAAAGACAACAGGCGAACAAACAAACGGACCAACAGACAGACAGCCAGACATCAAAGAGTTTGAAATCTTCGACGTTCGAATCATAGTTTCCAGGGCGGGCAAGAACCTGCCAACGACATGTACACCGGCGCAAGGCCTTTATATGAAGGCTTGTTTTGAGCGCTCCTGCGCTGCGTTGTCGACGTAATAAAACACGGGTCGCTTTTCAACTCTTCCCATGAAATGTCTGGGAGTCATCCGAGAAATATGTGCACTTGTGTATGTATACTACCCATTGATTCGACGCAACTGAAGATAGTTCCTGATGTGAGTAACGGCCCGAAAATGTAAACAAAGCCAGGATATTATCCACCCGACCTTTCATATGCAACGTCTTTCAGAAAGACTGCTGCGCACGTACCTTAGTCCATCATATATATATATATATATATACTTATTGTGGCGACCCGAAGGAGTGCTCGCAACGCCGACTTTTCTTGCGAAGTGCAGGAGTGTAGGGCTCTCTACTTTCAGAGGTTTTCACTCTCGAGGTTCAGTGCTTGTACAAACATAAAATTGCGAATTATCGGTAATTGAATTCGAACACAATTAAACGTTCTACTGTAGACAGCCTAAAGATTATCTGTCTGAAGTTTTCTATTCGATCTTATGAGTAGGAGCCTCGTAATAGCCAATTAAAATGCCGACGTAGACCCGCCCGTTGCGGTGCGCCCAGGGTAGGAAAGCGCGAAAGCGGAGATAAAAACCTGCAAAAGTGACGTCATCAGCGGGGTCAGATGACCCTCGCTCGCCACTAAGCTGGCTCGGGGATGCCGTCAATGACGCCACGACACCCAGACACTTAACAAGCTGCAGAGAGGATGGCCGCATATATGGCCGGCGGAAATCGCGCTGCGCGTTTTTTTTTTTTAATAAATGCGGGTTACGTAGACTTCTGCCCCCCAAAAAGTGATTTGCGGGACAAAAAGCTATAGAAGTCCGTTTCTAACTTAGGTTTCTTAAAAAAGGCTTCACTTTCCCTTTAAGTCTGACCGCAGCTGGCGCTACGTTCTGATGGCAGCCAATCAAGCAGTGCCAATTAAAAGTGCAACGTCATTTTGCTCACCACAGAGAAAGAAAAAGGCGCAGGTTCACGGTGCATTCACTGTGCGTGCGCGATTGATTTAGCCGGTTATAGAAAATGTCCGTCCGTCCGTTCGTGCATTTTCCGCTAAATTTAGCGGGGAACGTGGCGTCACGTGACCTTTACACCCTGTGGGGAAATCGGCGGCGTGTGACCAATACGTCAACTCAGTTTCCCCGCTAAATTTAGCGGGAAATTCGCGTCTTGTGGCCAAAACATCAATGCAGTTTCCCCGCTAGGTTTAACGGAATATTGACGTCACGTGACCTATGCGCCGATTCAGTTACACGCCAAATGTAGCGGGAAATTTCACGTTGAAATCGGTGGAAAAAAAAGTATGACATACGTTATACTTTTTTTTTTCCCACCGATTTATGAGAAAGGTATTCAGCGTCCTTGAGTCGCCATTTTCTCTTTAGTACACACGTTCGATGGAAAGCCTAATTATAGCGCGACGGCTCGCGTCTCGGAGCGTCGGACGCTGGAGGTTGAACGAACGTCTAAATCTGAGCTGCCAGACTGGAACCTCCGGCTTTCTATGTATAGAGGGATGGGCACACAACCGCTGCATGTCCCGATTGGCAGACTTCGATCGGCTGTCTTCTCCGAGTCGATGGCGGGCCACCCGTGTTCGTTTTACGTTCGATTTAATCGTTCTCACAATGTTCTCTTTAAACATGCCAGATTGCCTGTTTCGACGGAATCGATTTGTGTGCTTTCCTCTACGCAGGGACGGTCTGTAAGGAGATAGACTAACGAAGACAAACCGCGTGATTACAAGATTAAACTGATTTCAGTTCGTGTTTTCGGGTTCAAATTTTTCCCCCCGGGATATTTAGTGCAGTTTTACAGGGAAACGTCAGAAGCACAGATACATTAATTTATTCAATCATCATTTATGAATTCATTAGTGCGCTCCCTCCCGTCATATTTAACTTGTAGAGTGTCCGTGTGGGCTGGAAAACATTAGTCAATGTACACCAGGTAAGGATTAAAGCGCGGCTGAACTATTATTATCATTAATTCCATTATTTTTTTACGCACCGGTAGGTATCTATGAAGTATCTAAATCCTGACTTTCTTTTTATATAAATTTACACCCAAAACATGAGTGTTCAGTAGTTTGCTTAATATACCAGTCGTGACACTCTGTTTTGCCATCTATACTGGTTGCAGTGCTGGAAATCTTAGCTGCAAACATCTTTCACCTTTTCAACAGCTTCGTTAAAATATTTGTCGGACTGAGTCTGGTTCGTCATCATCAGAGCTTAGCGTGGTCCGAGAATTGTTTTCAGGATGAAGTTTACTACTGTTTGGACTTTGGAGCGTGTGCTGCCTCCACGCGTAGCAGAAACGATTCGTTCGGGGTCAAACTCAGTGGCGTAGCCGGGAATATTTTTCGGGGAGGGGGAGGGCGGGTCAAAATGCATGTGCATAATGCATGTGCATATGCCTCAAGCATGCTTGCTTCATACACATATTTCGAACATGTGTGCAGGCTGTATTTATATAACTAACCAGTGGGGCATGACCATCACACCTGGAAGAAACACGCCTCATCCAGTGTCTGCAGACTGTCTTTTGTGTTATGCGTTAGCGGGGGAAACGCGTTCGGTGAAAAAACGTTTTTACAGTCAGTTCATCGTTCTGACGCTTCGCCGATTTCTCGTTGCAGATGGCGTCGCCGATTCCGTCCGGACGATCGGGTTATCTTGGTGACGGCGCGTACGTCTCCGCCGGCCCATGGTGTCTTGGTCGTCGGCCGAGGAACAGCACTCCCACCACCACCATCAGCATCGCCGGATCGTCGGTCGTCACTTCTTGCGGGTGAGCGTCGTTGGCGCGTTCGTAGAAAAGGTCGGTTCACGCAGTCCCGATTGCTCCCGGACTGCCAACGCGGAAATCACCGGGACATCCGTGCTTCGTACGAAGCGTGGCAACCAGTTCAAGGAGTAGCCTCGCACGCGAAATTCGAGGTATCGATGTTCCGGGGTGACTCAAGTTACTACGTAACGTAAGAAAACGTAAGCAAACGCTCCTGCTTGAATGGTCCTCTGGCGAGGGACTGATTTCATCGGCGTAACAAACAGCCGCGCCCATATTTCGAACCACTCGGTCCCTCAAACGTGCGGTGATGGTGCGTACGAGAGGCTTCTGTGGTGTGCTGCACACCTTTATAGTGAGAACGAGAGTTTATCCACGCATGAAAAAGATACTTTCTGGAAAGAACGCGAGAAGCCCTTACCGGCAGATTAAGCATATTGAAACGCCCGAGAACCAGGTTCTCTTTTTGTTTTTTGCTTTATTTCCTGGGAATTGTTTGTTGAAACCCAGTAACTTTTTTTTTCTTTTTAGGAACTTTTCAAATAAATATAGTGTCCCTGGCGCGGCTTCTCTCACTGTTCCTATTGTTGTATGTTTTCTTTTATGGACGAAATGTGGGAGTCCCATTTCTAAACCATTAAAATGCCACGTGCTCTTTTCTCCACATATTATTGAGAAAAAAAACAGAAAAAACAACAACTAGCAACTTACTGATTGCCTACCGTCGAGGTATTTGAAAGAATGCGTATTCTAGCTGCGAAATGGATAGGGGGCGAGTTGGTACATGTTTAACTTGCAAAGCGCCTAAAAATCGAGCACACGAGGAAGACGAGACTGGACCGGGCTCTAACTTACAGCTGAGTGTTTATTGAAACACACTTACTATTTGTACACAAATTCAGCCTCCCGACACACAAAGGCAAACTCTTTCTCAGTTAAGTGCATTGACGTTGCACTTACGCAGCTATCCACGCCCTTTACTTCAATGCAGTAGGCCTCAAACAATTCTCTGTCAGTATTGTTTTTGTTTAGTTTTCTAATTATTTTTGGTTCGTCGAGATTAGGTGCACACGAACACCCATCCCAGTGAATCGCTAGATTACCCGATGGGGAACTTCTAACAGATAGGGCATGCTCGCGTGCCCGGTCGTTGATGCACCTCCTCGTTCGCCTTATATACGCTTTTCCGCAAGTCATGGGTATTTCGTAGACAACTGACGTTGCGCATTCAATGTAGTGCGCGGGTGTTTCTTGGCGCAAGCCTCAGTTTTTTTGTTTTCTTTTTTATTGTTAACTCTTGGGCTCAGACTGGACAATTTTGATGGCGCAGAGAACACCACGGGCACCTCAAAGTGTGCGGCGACTCTTTTTAGGCTGTGGGGCAGCCCGTGGGTATAGGGGATTACCACCGGTCTTTTCTTTTTCCTCTGGTCGGCCGCTTCCCTCCGTTTCTCTTTTAACCTTTGCAACCAAGGTTCCTGCAACATCTTTCAAAAACGCTCTGGATAGCCCGCCGTTTGAAGGCGTCGCACCTGACTAAGAAAGCTTTCGCCCATGTTATGCATCCATGACTTGTCTAGGGATGCTCTCAGAGTATTGATATGTCGTCGTGCATCATTCTGGGGCGTCTATCATATTTGGGAAGAAGAAACTCGAAGAAGCGCGTTATAGTGTGTAACTTTCCGTGTGAAATATCGACGAGGAAGCGTCAGTGGTCAGTTCAGAAACACGCATGGCGAATGGATGACTAATGTCTTCCGCGTTCCAGTCGGTATCCAACTTCCCACACTTCGACCGCCAGGCAGTGCCATACGTTCTCGCCGTACATTTTGGACAGGTTCCAGCCACCATTTACTTCTTCACCTCTTATTCGCTGGTCGGTGTCGTCTGCCAGAGAGGTGGGAATCTTTCTTTCTCGTTTTCACCATTTCTAAAACAAACAACAGCAACAAAAACGAAAAAGAAGAAAGATGCCTTTGTCCGTATGGTTTCTCTCCTAAGGCCTGAACCGCTCCGATGCCATCCTTCCGGATTGTTTCTCCTTCCTGTCCCGGGTCCCTTCCGGGCTCCAAGCTCGGAGGAGAGTCCGTCTCCGTGTTTCCTCGACCTCCCCGGACCCAAACCGCCAGGCCGCCGGAACCCCGGACCCGCCTCGACTTAGCGCACGGATAACAGCCGCCGGCGTGCAGCACCAACTGACGCTCCTTTTGGAGTCCGTGGGGATTTCCGCCGAAAGCTCCTGCTGCTGCTGCTACCGCCGCCGGTACGCTTCGCTTCCAATACACCAGCGTTGCCGCTGCCCGCGCGCTCGGGCCCGGGATTAGGAGGGACCGATTTCCATGTAGATTGGTTCCGCCGCGTTGGCTGCGCGTTCTCGGTTTTGGCTCCCCGGTTGCACCGGGTTATCCCTTCGTTCGCTCGACGGGAGCCATCCCCTCCGTCCTTGTCTCTGGGCGGTGTGCCGTTCACCACGTGAGCTGACAGTGCGGTGCAACCCTCGTGCTCGTTGGCTTAGACTCGTTTCATTTTATGATGGACCGCAGCGAAGGCTACATCCAATGCCGCGTGAACGTCACGCGACCTTTGGGATGGGCGCAGCGATGCTTGGGGCGTTTAGTCACGTGTTTACGTTCACTGCGCTGCGTTGGCTGGGAAGGCTGTGGGGTCCGTCGCTGGGGTCCGTCGTAAAGTTTTCTCACGTGATCACGCTCCCGCCTCATACCCACGCGCAGAGAGCGGAGTCGGGCGATGAGACGGAGGCGGCTGATTGGTCCGGTGGTCGCGTAGCTCCTACCGCACTGTCAACAATTGGGGGGATAACGGAGCAGCTCCTTTCTGCGTCTCGAGCAGTGGGGAGGCAGAGACGGATCGATCGATGAAACCTATCTTTGCCCGGGTTGACCTTTTCTTGGGGAGGGATTCTAGAAGGGTCGCCCCCTTTCCCCTTTCTAATCGGCCTAAGCCCGGTGCCTATCATTCGGCGGTGTTGCGAAGATTCGCCTCTCGGAGGCTGCGCCGTCTAATTCCTCCCGCGTTTATTGAGACTCTGTTTCGGCCGGGAGGGCTCGTCGTCTGGTTCGTGGTCGGACGACTGGCAATTATATCCCCCGAGGAGATTGTTTATGGAGCCCCGTTGCGCCCCCTCCGCCCCAAAAGGGATCTGTTTGTCGGTGGAGGTCGCGAGACACGGGAGTGTCCGCTTGGATGCGGAGAAGGGTGGTTTCTGCGTCGCTGCCGTCCGTCCACGTTGTTTCATTTAGTACTCGTTTTGCTGGAGTCGGCTTCACCAGTCGCGCACTCTGTGCCCCCAAACGTTACTTTCGGATAAGAGGAGAAGATGTTCTTGGTAAGCGTAAGTTTATAACGCCCCAGTTTGGGTCCATGCAGCACAGGAACGTGTTGATCTAGAGTCATAGGTGAACCACAGTCAGGAGTCTGGGAAAAAGTACATTCCGTGGGGCTTTTGTAACAGATAATTTAAACAATAGATATAATCAAATATGCAATCTTTAAGTTCGTTTTTTTTTCTTGAGTCTGTTTAAATAAAAAGAAGCAGTTTCAGAAAATACAAGCACCATAGATATAGACAGTGAAGGATCGAAGTAGTATGGCAACGTCGACGGTAGGATTGGAAGGTCGCCTCCTTTTCGATATTTTTCCCTTCTTCATTGAGAAAAAAAGGAGAAATTGATGTTGTCTCAATTATGAAGGAATAAAAACGCGGACAAGCTGGTGAACTACTTCCGCCTCGCCTCCCCCCCCCCCCCCCAATGAGAAAACAAGTATATATATATATATATATATATATATATATATATATATATATATATATATATATATATATATATATATATATATATATATATATATATATATATATATATATATATATATATATATATATATATATATATATTATATGGGTGGTTTCATCTCAAATCGTGCAGGCAAAAAGGGTCGAATTTTTAATTTCGCTGAAAAAAATATATGTTATGGCGTCGTCTCTAAAAACGCAGTAGCCACAAACGGCAAGTCCGTCGGATTTTTTGTTCTCGACTTACGAATTTTAAAAGAGGCCGCGGCGGAAAGCAGTGTTTTTCACATCCGTCGTGGGTCGGATGTTTCGCTCGATCTCCCGTCGTGGATTTTCAGTCCACATTATATTAACTTTTTTCAAGCACTCTGTGGGCACAGGTAAAAGGCTCTAATACCATGAAATAATTTTAGGCGTTTTGCTTTTTTTCTGTAAAAATGTCAAAAACGCCCCCTCGGTCAATTGTTGACGAACTTTGACAATTAAATACTGGCGATCTACTTGGGTTACATCAATATTTTTTATGTCTATGGAGAGCCCAAAACACGCTCTTTATAGATATTATAAAATGATTTACCTGTATTAAATAGCCTTTGCGGGACGTTTACGTTAATGTTATGCGAAAACCAAAAAGTACCAATTTTAAGATCGATTTTCTCAAAAAACCCATTTTTTATTTTTTTTATTTTTTGTTAAAATGTAGATATGATAGTTGTCTACTCGAAAAGCAAGTCGAGAAAGTGTATGTTTTGTTTGTATGTTCTATATTTAAGCCTCAATATCGGAAAAAGACGTCTTCGTTTTGCAAGACCTAAGTCAGACAAAAAAAAAAAAAAAAAACGTGCGCTTCTATGAATTGTAAAAAAGTTTTCTTTGAATTTTTGTCTGCGTTTTGTAATCAATTATAAACGCATTTTGTGGTATTGAATAGTTATTTATGTTTTGAAAAGAGCGGGAAACCACGAGAAACATATCTAATCAAATCATCAGGCCTAGTAGACCTTCAATATCGAAGAAGCACAGACGTTGTATTTTTTCGATTGATAAAAGTTTCACTGTAAACTAGCATGACTAGCTATTAGCTGTCATATTACTAAGACATGAAAAAGTCACCACGTCATTGGTCTATTATATACATATTTTCCGAAACCAAACGCTAGGGTTTGTTCACCGCACATCGCACAGCTCACCAGGGAATATCCTTTCACTTCCGTAATACACAAAAGTGATGACACAGAAACGATCCGAAACACACGGAGAGATTGTCACGGAGAAGGGTAGGGAATAAAAATAAATAAATAAGAATAAAACGACCAAACTTCGATCTTAACGAAAATTGCGGTAAAAAATAAAAGATTTAGGTTCGAGCCGTGGCAAGGCGATAGGTCCGCGCCTGGTCAGACAAAGAAGTCAACGACACGTAAAGGGGAAAAAAAATTAATTAAGACAGGAAAACTCAGCCGCACACGGCAAGAACAAACACCAACTCCTCCGGGCATTCCCTAAACGGGACACAACCTGCGGGCATCTAAGTCCGATTCCCTCCGACCCTGTTCCCGGATGAATATGACACAGCAATACTTCGCTCTCGGCAAAAGGGTTTACTGACTCACTCATTGCCTTGGGGGTTTCGGGATCGGGGAACGGTGATCAGCGAGGCCGGGGGAGAGTCCGCTGCCCGCGCAGCTTCTCCAAGTCCCAGCGGTGGTCATCCACACCGCGTCAAGGGGACGTCGTTGCCCAGGTTCGCCGTCCGGTCCGTCCGTCGAGTCCGCCACTCGACGTCGCGCCCGCGCTGCCCCGCGCCAGCGTCCGTCTCCCGTCGATCCCGCGCCAGCGTCTTCGTCTCCTGTCCCGCTGCACGCTTGCCGTCCGCCGTTCGAGAGCCTCGCCGTCCAAGCGAGCGTCACCGTCGAAGAGAGTCGCCGTTCCAAGAGAGCCTTCTTTGTCCGGCTTCCCCTTTTAAAGCCTTCGTCCCTTTGTCTTGGGAAGCCAGTCCCGTGACGTCAGATGGCTTAGGGGAGCGGTCCAGCCGGACCTGGTGGAACGCGAGGCCAGGGCCGCTCCCCCGAGGCGTGACGTATCTCGGAGGTTTGGCGCGCTAAGCTTCTGCCGGAAATTGGGGCCCGGAGGGTCAGCGCGGGGAGGCCAGCCAGATCTCCACACCTCCCTCCCCTCAAGGCTCGGACTTGGGGGGCCCAAGGTTGCGTGGTCCCCAGGACCTCAGGCAGGAAACTTGTTCAGCTGAGTGTCGCCGATGATGACGAGCACCCTCGATGACTGTGGTGGTGGCATCAAACCAGGCGGGCCAGCGGTGAACGTTCATCCGCTGGGAAGCCCGCGACCGACGGAGCACGGCCCCGGAACCAGTCCGGAGCACCACAGCTCACAACACGCACGGGCACTCAGGCACACACCACACGCCGGCTCTTAAAGTTCGCTTCCGTCCCTAATGTAACAGACAGCGAATCGCGCAAAAACGAATACCGACACGCTATATCAGACAGCGCGACGAAACCAAAATCTTTCGATCGTTGGACATGCCACGAAATAAAAGCCAAACTCTTCATTTCAATACTAACCGGCAGGCAATCATCAAGAACGTCACGCTACACGTTCGAGAGGTACGTAAGAGGAAAACTATTCCTCAACTAAAAAGCATAAGCAGTCGCTGTATACTCACATCGTACATACGCCCATTATACAACGTTTGCTCCTATAAAGCTCAACCGCATTCTTTTAAAACGGAAAACAATCTACCAGAGTGGCAGGACCGCACACCTCTGACAACAATATTAATCTCCAACACATTCGCGAAGAACGCACGAAACCTCAAAAAACTATAACCACCCGTAAGACAGAAACGGCCACAAATCCAGCCCCGTTCGCGAGGTGCGACTCGAAATATCTACGGAGAACAAACACGCTGCCAACAGTAGCAATTACTCAAGACGGGTATTCACGCACTCGGCGTTCGCGACACCTGAGCTACAAACACGCTACGGGCAAGCTAGGCAGCACGCCATCATCAGAAGGGAGAATCACCTTACTGAGAGGCTGGTGTTCCGTGGTACCGCGTCAGCTAATACCAGTACAAAGGAACAGTATCTAGATCGTGCGAACAGCAGATCTTATCGGACAGGCTATTCACACGGCTATGTCCGTAACGTCTAGGCATGTACCCAGATGTTACCGCTTCACTGCTCGGAGGCGACCACCCAACAGGAGCAACGAGCGCGTAACGGCGGTCCGCACCGAACCCCGCAAGGGCTCGACAACCGCGACAAGCGCATCGACGCACGTTAGAGTTCTTCCCCGGCCAAACCCCGACACCGCATAACTAAAAAGTCTTCCTGCTGATGTCAAGTCCGGCCGGGATCGAGCAATAAAAGTACGCCGTCAACGCGTCTCGCGACTCTTCGACGTTCTCGACTCGAGCAACGTCTCCACATACAAACGCAGTAGGTTACGCACAAAGCTCGCCCCCAACCAAGTCAAGACGCCGCAAAACTGAAAAGTCTTCCTGCGACTGTGAGGACAGGTAGGGTTCGAACAATGCAAGTATCCCACACGCGCACCTTTCCTCTTCCGCGCAACAAGCGCGACACCGAAATGCCAAATAATCTAACCGGCCGGTCTTGGAAATGTACGAGCTAATAAACTATGTTTGCTCTGCATAAACAGTTTCCGCAGCGTCGAAGTGTCTACCGCATTTACCGCTGGATTCCAACACCCGCTACCCATTCATGCAAGGGCTGTAGTTTGTACAGCGACGGGCTGACCCAACGCACAACAGTTATAGGCCGCCGACGGCCATGCCGCTGCCATAATTTCTAGGCTTCCCGGGCACGTACCCGCCGACGTGAACCGTACGTTTTCCCGGGCCAACCGCGCGTCTGTACAGGATAAAACTATGAACAACTCGTCACATCCTCACAAGACCGCCACTCCCCTCGTGCAGCTCTTCACTGCACGAGCACAGCTCTTTCCCCACCTAGCTGTCTTTTCTCCCCTAAATCTATAATTTTACTCTAACTCCAGGTCTCTGCACGACCAATTACGCTCTCTACGCCCTCGCGTCCCAACGCGAACCCAACCACGGCCGAGAGCCGTACTGTATCCGGCGGCAGCGCAAAGCGCGCGCTAGCCGCCGCTCCTCCGGAGACGGAGAAAACGAAATGAAAGAGTAACTCCCGCCGCGAGGCTCAACCCTCGATATGGCGGTGTGAGGATCCGGAACCAACTGTGCGCACAATCAAACGGGATCAACCTCACGACTCTACATCCAGGTACGCACGGGTCATGCCCATCGCGTCAAACTGGACTCCACGGAGCATTACACGCGCACAGCCACTGATAAAGTGAAAACGGAAACTCGGTGGTTTTCTGGATTCCGACGTCTGCGCACCAGACATCGCGTATCCGGCACGATTTAGTGGGCTTAGCCCCTAAATGTAGCCTCTGGCCACAAGGTACTCGTTCAAAGCGATCTTGGTTGGAACCACAAGAGCGCATACCGTACCTTAAAACGCTTCTGTCAACTAAACGAAGCTCAAAACCGCGCTGACAGCTCAAGCAAGGCCAAACTGGGAGCTAGCATGCGGTCAAACCGAGACGCTAGTCTCCTCCCGGACAAAATGCAATGCGGGAATAATTTCCAAACACAGTCCGTGCAACCGCCATCCGCAATGGGAGCGTTCTCCACCCAGAGCGATGGCTCTCTAACGCGTCCGATCGGTAACAAGCGTTCCAAAACATTACATCGATACGCGAGCAAAGGCGGTTAGGCACGACACATGCCCCAAACCATGAGCTGGCATCTTTCCCAGCAGACGTGAACGGCCGGAGGCGTAGGTGGGGTGACGCCCGACGCTACAGGCCTCGAAAAGTGCGGTAATTTCGACGCACACAGCGCTCTTGCGTAGCAGGATCAACCTGCCAGCATCCAACGGTGCGCTGAACGGCAAATACTCACGGCGCTTCTCGTAACGGGGATAAGCAAATTCCTGACATGCTGGGGAAAAGGGTTAATCCCTAAAGACAACGGTCAAGGTCCGCGCCTCCTCGTCAGGTAGGCGATCATGTCAGGACCTTCGTGCGGCGCGCCCGCGACGGAACTTCGTGCGGCGCTCCCGCAACAAAGATGACCCCCAAAAAGAGCGCGAAACAGTGCCCTAATTCAACCGGAAACAGGTTAGGAATCGGAATGCCTGCCTGATCAAATATCAGGCCCCCACGTTGCGGCGCCAGTTTATGCGGGCATCTAAGTCCGATTCCCTCCGACCCTGTTCCCGGATGAATGTGACACAGCAATACTTCGCTCTCGGCAAAAGGGTTTACTGACTCACTCATTGCCTTGGGGGGTTTCGGGATCGGGGAACGGTCATCAGCGAGGCCGGGGGAGAGTCCGCTGCCCCGCAGCTTCTCCAAGTCCCAGCGGTGGTCATCCACACCGCGTCAAGGGGACGTCGTTGCCCAGGTTCGCCGTTCGGTCCGTCCGTCGAGTCCGCCACTCGACGTCGCGCCCGCGCTGCCCCGCGCCAGCGTCCGTCTCCCGTCGATCCCGCGCCAGCGTCTTCGTCTCCTGTCCCGCTGCACGCTTGCCGTCCGCCGTTCGAGAGCCTCGCCGTCCAAGCGAGCGTCACCGTCGAAGAGAGTCGCCGTTCCAAGAGAGCCTTCTTTGTCCGGCTTCCCCTTTTAAAGCCTTCGTCCCTTTGTCTTGGGAAGCCAGTCCCGTGACGTCAGATGGCTTAGGGGAGCGGTCCAGCCGGACCTGGTGGAACGCGAGGCCAGGGCCGCTCCCCCGAGGCGTGACGTATCTCGGAGGTTTGGCGCGCTAAGCCCCTGCCGGAAATTGGGGCCCGGAGGGTCAGCGCGGGAGGCCAGCCAGATCTCCACAAACCAAATGCGTGCGAACACGTTCTCTACAGCACCGTCAGGCCGCTACGCCATGAAGAAATAAACCCAACAAGTAAACAATGCTAACAAACAGTTAGTAACGAAACATAAAAAAAAAGTTCAGCAGAACCGCACCCGAGAAGCAAAGTTCAGCGGGGCGAAGAAAACACACACGAAATAAAATTTAAAAAAGTCTTAACTGACCGACGCCGAGTCCAGTCCCGTGACACTGAAGCCTGCGGTGATGAAGGCGTCCAGATGATGCCTGGAATCTGTTCTTCACTTGTTCCGCACATCCGTCGTGGCTGTGCGGAAGAAAGTGAAGAATAGTTTCGAGCAGCGGTGCGCGAGAAGGTAACTGAGACGTAACGTGCCTCGAGCTTCATATCGGGAGAGGAGCTTTCGAGGTAAGTTACTGTAGTTGCTCAAACTTTTCTCTTTCCCCTTCCTTTTCAAAAGAAACACGTCAGCTCGGCGCTAACTTTTCATCTCGGGAGAAGACCACTCTTTCACAAACGGTTATAGTTGCCGATGAGGCTGACTTCGACCCAACTAGTCTCCGGGCAGAATAGACACAAGTATATTTACCAACACGCTCGTCTTTGATGCTAGTCTCCGGCTTTTGCTGTTTCCAAACGAGATAACCCTTTGGTGCTATCAGATTTCCGCGGAGGGAGATAGAGTACATAAAATTGAAAGAATAAAACGCGAAGGACAAGCACAGGACAACCACTTTGCAGAGCACGGTCATTTCTAGGATAGGGCGTTCGAAGCTTGAGCAAATACGCGGTATTGTTTCACGCGTGCACGGATGGCTGGTTTCAAAATTTTCCCACATCCCTCACGAAACCGGCCCATCTTCGTGTGCGCGCGATTTTCGTCCCGCGCCGCCGGTTTTAGCTCGCACGCGGCGTTGTTTTGGCAGCCAGAACTGTTGTTGACCGTCGATATTGTAAGGCCATGGTGTTCTCATCCTCCCGGGCAACAGTTACTTTGCTTTCTCTTCTGCAATACTCCGACTGACTGACTACTCCTGGGTGGCCGTCACTGTTCGCCGCGTCAACGACACATTCGTACCATTTTCACTCCTCGTGACACAGGTGCGCTGCTCGCTTTACTGTCACGGGCCGTCCTATCTAACACAACGAGCGCGAAAGGTCGTGGTCATCTGCTGGTTCCGAAAGGGCGGGACGTTCATATAGGCCAATGAGGGCCCTGAATCGATACGACGTCTGCCGATTTCTACACATTAAAATTTACGACGCCTGCTGGTCTGTTAAGAGTGTTGCTTTCTCTTTTGAACTGCTCAATGTAGCTTACCGCCTGTAATAAAATTTAAATGATCAATAAATATAACAGGGTGGAACTACTGTATTTTATTTTTATGTGGGTGCGTTGAAAAAAGTCAAAAATATTTCCAAGTTTGTGAAGACGCGCAATTCGCAAGTCCGTTTCAAGCCGTTAAAACACGTTTTTGTACGATATTGATGCTTAAATATAAAACATACAAACAAAATATACACTTTCTCGACTTGCTTTTTCGAGTAGACAACTATCATATCTACATTTTAACAAAAAATAAAAAAAATAAAAAATGGGGTTTTTGAGAAAATCGATCTTAAAATTGGTACTTTTTGGTTTTCGCATAATATTAACGTAAACGTCCCGCAAAGGATATTTAATGCAGCTAAATTATTTTATAATATCTATAAAGAGCGTGTTTTGGGCTCTCCATAGACATAAAAAATATTGATGTAACCCAAGTAGATCGCCAGTATTTAATTGTCAAAGTTCGTCAACAATTGACCGAGGGGCGTTTTTGACATTTTTACAGAAAAAAGCAAAACGCCTAAAATTATTTCATGGTATTAGAGCATCTTTACCTGTGCCACAGAGTGCTTGAAAAAAGTTAATATAATGTGGACTGAAAATCCACGACGCGGAGATCGAGCGAAACATCCGACCCACGACGGATGTGGAAAACACTGCTTTCCGCCGCGGCCTCTTTTAAAATTCGTAAGTCGAGAACAAAACATCCGACGGACTTGCCAGTTTGTGGCTACTGCGTTTTTAGAGACGACGCCATAACATTATATTTTTTTCAGCGAAATTAAAAATTCGACCCTTTTTGCCTGCACGATTTGAGATGAAACCACCCATATATATCAGTGTGTCGAACCGAAAAAAATACGGGTTCGGTTACGGTTCAGGTTCAGGTAAATTTATTTTGTTCCGGTTCAGTTCCGGTTCGATTAATTCGATCCGCGAACCGGTTCAGGGCGCTGAACCGGTTCGCGAACCAGTTCGGAAATTATAAATGACAAATTGCAACATCAAAATAACAAAATCAAAATAACAACAAATCAAAATAAAAAGAAATTGCAACATCACGTTCTAGAAACGTGTTATGAAATGAGCACACAGCAGCATTTAGGATTTACGAGATTGTAAAAAAATAAAATCCCGTGACGCGATTTTTTTTTTTTTTGCACAGCCTTCGAATTTTTTTTTCCGTGCAAGCCGCGACCAGCGCAATACTGGTTCCTATTTCAAGATTCATGGATGCAGCGCTTGTCAAGATTCATGGATGCAGCGTTTATATTCCTAAGACTGAGTGGAGAAGAAAAATATGTAAGCGAGGTGTGTGTCAGTTGACGGCACTTAAAAACAAATGGCATTGATAGCACATTCATTGTCAACAGCGCGTGGCCGAACCGTTTTGACATGAGCCGGTATACCGTTATTTTTTTTTCCGGTTCAGTTCCGGTTCGGGTTCATCGCGATAACAATATAACGGTTCGGGTTCGGGTTCAGTTCGGAAAAAATACCGGTTCGGTTCCGGTTCGACACCCTGATATATATATATATATATATATATATATATATATATATATATATATATATATATATATATATATATATATATATATAGTTGTATCGCTTAGACTCTTAAAACTTCTGCTGTTATTCTGAAAACCACTTTATAAAAGAAGAAAGAGAAAAAAAACGAATTTTGGTATCTCTACAAGGGATGGAACACATTTCAAAATGACAGGACGCCGTGTTTCTTCCATCCAGCCTCAGGTGGTCTAAAAAAAATAGAAATGGTAAACCTACATTAGTTCGCCTGCGCCCTAACTGTTTTGCCATCGTAGCTCGGTTCCACGTGTCGAGTCCCTGGTGTATTATAAAAGTACGTAATATTTTGGTGAATACCCTTCTCGTTTTGCCTTCTTAACATCCTCAATGATATATATATATACATAAAAAAGATATTGCAAAAAGAAAGTGCATTGAAAAAAGAGCAGAGTTCGTGTATAAACTCGTAGCATCAGAAATAATTATACGCGAATATTCATAATATTACCAAAGAAAAAAAAATAAACAAAAATCAGCAGAACCCATCCTTTGGGAATGATTATCTACGTTAATGCGAATAGCATCAAACGGTGCGGAGTTATGCGCGTTCGTCAGGTGGCCGGCACACTCTAGATACGCCAACCCACTCTTGAGGCGATTCTAAATTTGTTGACACTTTCACAGCCCTGCGCACGATCTCCGCAGCCCAGCACGTGCGTTTGTGTCACTTAGGAAGGCGAGCAAAGCACGCGCCATACGCACAAACACTCAAAATGGTACCGACCAGACTTTCTGGCGTCTCAGCTAGTCTCACCAACGGTACTTCTAAACGGTTGTTTATATCTTTACCATAGGACGCGCCTTACAGCGCTGTCACAGTTAGCGGTGCGCGCGCGTTCCATGCACGAGGGTTCATTCCGCTCTCGTGAGGGTGAGCACGGCCGCTACATCACCCTCTCCCGAGCGCGGGAGAGGGTGAGCTAAGGGCAGTGCTAAGCCTCACGAGAGCGGAATGAGCCCTCGTGCATGGAACGCGCGCGATGGTAAAGATATAAACAGGTGTTTAGAGTGCCTTGAATGACTGCCTTCATAGCTCTGTGGTTAGCGCGTCTGCCTGCTGATCAAAGGGTCAACGGTTCGAATCCCGCCGGCGCCGGTCTTTTTTATTTATTTATCGACCCGCGGCGTAAGAGGTTAGATAGCCAGATAGATATATAGATAGATAGATAGATACATAGACGAAAAGTGCGTGAAGTATCCAAAGAATGCTATTCGCATTAAAAATGAAATGAGAGCATGTTTAAGAAACCCAACAGTCGTTCGTCGCCTATCTTCGGCGGAAATGCGCCACGCTTTTGGTGTGTGCGCGTGAGTAGTATAGGCGTTGTGGGTTTTCTGCGAGACTTCTTTGAGTATAACCGTTTTCGAAGTAGAAGAACGAAATCTCCTTGCATCACGCAACGAAACGCGAGAATGCCTCGGCATCAGCAGCCAACACTCCCCAGCATCCCTCGCGGAATAGCGCTCGAAGGCGATGTAATCTTTCTTTAGGTCAGGGAGTTCGTTTTCCGTGTATAAAAAGGCGGGCAGCGTCGAGCGCCCGCCGCTTGAACTGCGAAGCCATAACGGCGTGGACTTTATGGACCTTGGAAGCCATCGACGCGCGCATGCGGTCCTGCAGGAGGAAACCATTTTGATACGGCTCCAAGTAGTAACCTATAGGTGTAACGCCTAGATCCTGCTACGTCGTTTCTTAATATCGTTAATGTTACTTTTGTGGGCGTTTGCTGAGCTTGAGACGCTCCCTAACTTGGTGCTCTCGGAGTTCGCGACTCAGCGTACCGTGTGTGCGTTCCGGATTTTGAAGAAATCAAAATGTTTGTTGTTGTTGCTGTTGTTTTCCCGCGACACTATTTCGGTCGTTTTATCGCTGCTTACCCATTTTATCAAGAAATCGATGATCCTTGTTGCGTACTTGAATTCGTGTCGCGCACTTCGTTTTTCTCTCATGTTTAATTTCTTGCTTTCGTTTTCATGTGTCTTAGTGGAAGGACAAGATTGCCGGTGTTGAGGACGTTGTACAGAACCTCGTTGTTAACTCCTCCGTAGACTTCTTCATTGTGAAGCCTGTCTTCAGCTTTTGATGAGATTTAGTTTTGCAGATTTCGTTCTTTTCCTTTTTTTGTTTCCCCTTTCTTTTGTTTGCCAGTACAGTTTGGCCTTGTTGAGGTTTGCTTTCTTACAGATTTGGTTCTGCCGTTTCTGTATTTTCTTATAGTGTTGTTTATTATGCTGCGGCATGTAATCTGAGAACAATCGGAGTGCCACATTCTGCGTGGCGCTGATGGCTTTCAAAATCTATATGTATAAAAATGTGTAGTACTTGTTACTTTGCGGGAAAAAAAACGATTAAGTATACAGTCACTCAATCACTGACAGGCCTTACACGCACTCCTACAGTGTATGACATGGCACGAACAAGCGATTACCGATTCTTTGCTGTTCCTTTCTCCAAACTGAAATGAAAGGCCGTCACGACAACCGGTAGTGTATTTGAATGTGGTCGTCCCAAACACCAACTTAGACCGTACGCATTGTTCTGTTCATCAATACCATGAAGGCACACTATCCAAGAAAGTGCCGATGCCGTGTTAACGCTAATTGTATCGCGCAGTGTAATTGTACTTAGATAAAAAAAGAACGCCAACGCGCGCACGGATCGCGCAAACACATGTATGTACACGCGAGCACACGCAGCTTCCTGCACGCACGCATACACATGCATGCACATCACTGGCACTGCCGTGTATCGCTACAACGGTAATTTCGAAGGCCCTGAATATGAATATAGACGCTCCTCGTAGAACGTACGCGGTGCCAAAGAAAAAGCTTCGCTTTACGAAATACGACAGTGATGAATCGATGTCCCGAGGCGCGGCCACGATGTGGAAGTGCAGTCGAATCACTTACGTGGTAACTTAATTCGCAAACTGATATTTTTGTTTTATTCTTTTTAACGAGAAACGTTTATAGTCTAGGTTTTCAGATAAAGTAAAGCCACAAAAAAAAAAAACCGTAACCGCGACTTTTTTTTGTTAGATATTGCGAGGAGAATGACGTCCCATGGCTTTATGTCACGTGTCCTATACAAAAATTCAGTTTCCCAGCAAAATTTAGCGAAACAAATGACGTCACGTGACTTGGTCACCTGACCTTTACGCAAGTTCAGTTTCCCCGCAGGATTTAGCGGGAAGGTTGACGTCACGTGACCTCAACACCGATCTTATTTCCCCGCTAAATTTAGCGGAGGAAATGACGTCACATGGCTCGATGTCACGTGACCTACACACACATATAGATTTCCCGCAAACTTTAACGGGAAAATCGAGTCATGACCGGCCGCAACTCTTGATATCCCCATACTCTGTGGACACAGGCCGAACCGACTGGGAAAGTCAATGGGTCAGATCTGTCAATGAGTATATGGGGTGGAGAGGAGAGACCTGGAGGCACAGCTCGAGAGCAAATGCCTGGAGGTTACTAGCGCTAAACCAAGACCGTTTCACGTACCAACACAATTGTAGGACAATTTGCGATACATTTTCTTCGAGTATGGCAGAGTCCGAACTTGCAAGAGCTGGAGGAATCCTCCTCAAACGTCATCCCTAGTGAATCCATGCAGCGCTGCCTAGCTTGCGTGAGGAACTTCGTCAGCGCATCTCGCAGCGTCCCACTCACAACGAGCGCGACGTTAGCACGTGGCGACGCCAAGACGGACGCGTCAGCCGCCTTGCGACGTGTCTCGTGGCGCTTCGGCGTGTTTGCCGCTGAGGGCGGGTCAGGGAGCCACTAGCGATGACGTCATGCGCAGGCCCTTATCTTCTAGGTGGTGTTGACTAGAGCGATCCTGAAACCCCCCAACTCCCCCCCCCCCCGCCCTCCCGCGCACGCTCATATAAACAAGGCGCTCATAACGCTCACGCGAGCACGTATACGCCGCGCGTAAAAAAGCGTAGTTTTTGCCGCTCGGCTTGGCTTGGCTTGGCCTCAGGCCGCGTCTTGTGCTGGTTCGGCATCGCGTGGGGCAAGCAGCCTTCGAGCCGCGCAACGTGGCTGCGAGGTGTCGAGTTGCCCCTAGCGCCTTATATGAAGGGCGTTTTCTCGGAAACCGCCCGCTGAAGAGCTGACTGTTTATTTATCCGGACTTCCGAAAGTTTTCTATCTTTTTTTTTCTTTTTTGTTGTGTTTTATTTGTAGTTTTCTTCTTGGGCTGTATGCAACTGAGCACGTATGTAGCCCCCCTCCTCCTCCCCCTCCCTCTACCACCGAACGTTTATTCTGCAAGACAGCTCAAAGCCACGTGGTTGTGTAAGGTTTCGGATGCTTTTTGGTGGGTGCCTGCGACGTGTAGGAACGTGCCTCGCTGGAGGAGCTATTCCAAGAAGCGTGCCTCCTCCCTCTTGATTGTTGGGGTGCGGCATGTCAGGGCTCTGGTTGGGAACAGCTGGTTCGTGGTGGACCGATCGGCCTCCTGGGCAACGTCGGCCCCGGCCCCGGGAATGTGTGCACGCGAGATGCGCCGCGTTTTGCTTGGTGGTGGTTCAATTTCTTTTGATCTCGCTTTGGTCAGCGACGATCAACACTCACTCACCCAGGAGAACGGTGTAATGTATATATATACTTTTCCACGAGGATGCAACCATCTTTAATGTCGTCTTTTAGTACGCATTGAAACATCGTTTTGATCTGTCCACGCCGCTGGAAACTGTTTACGAAAAATGCGGGATTGTCACACATTCCTGTTTTGCCTCACCTATATTTTCTCGCGTATTCCAGGTTGAAATGTCTTCTTATTTTTTTTCTTTCGTCCCGCATACCAGATATAAAGCCCACGTAACTAAAAACGAAAGAAAACGAAAAAAAAAAACCCGTCTATATTGTGCCAAGGATACCGGTACGATTTGTCTTGATCTGTGGGTTCTTATACACCGTACAAAATACAGATTCGAACGTCGAGTCCCCGTGTGGTCCATGTTTCGAAATTCGAATGCCGCACGGCAATGAGCTGAAGGAGAAAACATGTCACGCGGCATTCCAACTACGGATATTGGGATGACTCGTGTTTGCATGTACTTCTCTTGTATGATGTATGATCAGTGTGACCCCGGCCTTAGCCTCTTACAGCTTT
Organism: Ixodes ricinus; assembly: GCA_037355805.1. Lineage (NCBI taxonomy): Eukaryota > Metazoa > Arthropoda > Arachnida > Ixodida > Ixodidae > Ixodes > Ixodes ricinus. The sequence continues at coordinate 339,180 of JAZHYW010010921.1, read as the reverse complement.
TTCTGTTGTTAATGCAATCTGTATGTTGTTGACTCAAGTTTATTTTTGTCACAATAGCGCAGACACAGTATCTTTAAACTTCGCGACGGCTGAAGGTGATCCACGGATAATGGCTGTTTTCCTGATAAGTATATAAACAACCAAATTGTCACTGGAGATTTTTGTTTCCCCTAAAATAGTGAATTTATTTTGTCGTACATGTCGTGAAAAATAGGCCGTAGTGTCGCGATAATTAATTACTTTTCGAAACATTTCATGTATGAACAAACTTTATATACGTGTTAGTAATTAACATTGGGCCATTCGATTTATTCTCTTTCAAATTCAATAAGAAGTATTATTCCGGTTTTCCTCGCAAAGGAACCAAACCGTGTACAACGTTGGTTACTTTTCTTTTTCTCTCTTCTTTTGTCTTGATCTCAGCTTTGAATCAGTGTACCTGCTTGAACCAATTAATGTTCAGCGTCCCTATCCGGGAAGCCTGAAGGTGCCGCCTCTACGACTTTGGGAGAGACGTTCTCATGCCGCTTCTTCTGCGCGGTACATTGGTTGCCAGCCTTATTGTGGCGGAGAAACAATCCATTCCAATCGCTTCGAAATTGAGTTTATTCCCCGTGACGTTAACGTGGGCGGATCTTAACTCGCGTTCATTTATCATTCTGAGGAGATCCCGAGCGCTCTCCATGTTGGATCGATGCCGCGTTGTTTCTCAAGCTGCTTCCCAATGAACGAACCTTGTCCCACCAGACGCACAACAAACAGTGCTGGCAAACATACCGAGCAGACACCGTGCGTTCTGACACTTCCTACGATAGAGAGCTTCACCAACAGCCAACAACAGATAGATGTCTTGGATTTAACGAAAATTGTTCAAGTCGTCTGAAAGCTGTTTTTGTAACGTTGAGGTGACAGTGTTGGCGGTTTGTTGACCTCGTCTGACTAGGTTCCGACACACGGCCAACAACACTTGGAGTTTCCTCTGAGCATCGTATAGACCAGCAGTTTTTAGACTTAACTTTGATGGTTCGGTTGCTCACAAGATCTGCGTCTGGCCCCCGACCAGCGTTTGCTCAATGCTAAGCTGGTAGAATTAGGTCTTAACAACAATTATCGTTTGGTTTGTATAACGTTTCGAATAGAAAATCAGTTAGAGTCGTTCAAAGTGTTTTCGCTGAGCTGGCCTATACATATACAAGCCAGCCGTCGAAGCAGCGCCTCTTTACTATGCCCCCGATCCGAATGCGTACACGTTTGTGCGTGCATTTTTGGTAACTTGTTGCGTTGATTTATATGGCGCTTGAGCGACCGTTTTACAATGACACTTGCAGGGGCACGAGGCGTAGTTGACATGAGGCGGACATGACGTGCCCCTTCTTGTTTGTGCTTGTTGTCGCGGTTTGTTGATTTGCACGCTTGGCTGCTTTTCATGGGATGTCGCGGCCTTGTTTTAACGGCGCCGTTGGCCATGTCCGTGTCGCAGCTGTGCGTGCGCCACTGATGCGTATCCTAGGGATGAGGCCTTTCTTTATTGTTTTGCGTTTATGTTTCATTAGCATGACAGATCCAGCTTGCTCCAGCTTTGGGCTTCCCTTCCTTTTTTTTAATCGCCGGTTTTATCAGTATGGCAGAACCTTTTGCGGCATTATGCATATTTCAACCTTGACAACTATTCTTTCGGTGACAACTTCCTTTTGCTCGTATGACGTTTAATCGAACTAGTCGTGTCCACGTGTTCCACAACGTTTTGTCCACAGTTGTTTTGTTCGAAGCTGTCCTGTCTACGGTTAGACTGTTTCTGTGTGTTTTGTCTAACTGCAGCGTAGCGACACGACTAGAGATAAAAAAGGAAAAATGTCAAGAGACGCTACGGACGTTTTGAGACGTGTCAAGGCCTGACCACACTAGCGGCAACGGCCCCGCCGGCGGCACCGCCGTCCGGCGTCCCAACGCGAGGGGCCACATTGACCTCCGTTTTGCGGCACTGGCTCTCGCGTTCTCGAGATCGCGCGCGCAGCTCCCGCAAGATTTTCCGCTCTTTCGTCGTGTGCTCTTCGTTAGATTCGTTCGTTTCGGCTCTCATCTTTCGCATATATCAGCATCGAAACCGCACTCACTGCCTACATGGTAAGTGGTGCTCGGTACTAACAGATCCTCGCGCTCCAAATCTGCGACCAGGAACTTTATGGCTCCGTCGTCGAACTGCCAGGCTTTATGAGTATAGGAGGCCATGACACGAGCCATGGTCCAATACAAGGGTCGGTCAGCCTCTGTCGATGTGCGGTAAAAAACGACCGAGATGACTATAAAAATAATCAACAAAATAAATATGCAAGTTTTTTTACTTTTTTCCCATTGCATTTGCAGGCTAGGTGGTTGAGCGTCATAACGCATAATTAAAACACGACCTAAAAATATTTGCTTTGGCAGACCAGGTGCGCTGCAAAACTTGAGAGCTACTTGCCTTTCGAAGCGCAATGACGGGAACATACCTGGACTAACTTGATGCGAGCCGAACGCCCGATTGCCTCCAGCCAAATGGCTCTCTAATTGTTACCTGCGTAGGTTTCTTCTCGGTGGTAAATTCATAGTCGCAATCACGACGGTTACACAACTCACAGAGCAGCGGGGCCGCTTTTACGGGAACTAACATCTTTATTTAGCACCAACAGTCGCAAACGAACAGATCAAGCCAGATCAAGTAACATAGTTGACGTGGGACGCTAGGCAAACATGACAGCCGGCGCAAACGCTGGCAGCCATGTTATCGTTTGAAACCGAAGCGGAAAAGGCAATTTCGGGATATCTTTAAAAGCAATAATGACTACATCTAGATCATTTCTTTCTTAAACATAAAACTATTGTTGATAAAGATACTATTACGACACGAAGAAACAATTTTACAACCAACATTTTACACGTCAATGATATCTCTCCAACCAATGTGAGCCTTGAAAGGGTGCTTAGCTATGGTCCCTTGCAACTGAAGAAGGTAAGGCGAGGGAACGGAAGGCCGGGGAGGAGGAAGCAGACGGAACGCTGGAGAGAGAAGGAGGAAACCTCCTTCTCTCTTTAGCGTTCCGTCTGCTTCCTCCTCCCCGGCCTTCCGTTCCCTTGCCTTACCTTCTTCAGTTGCAACGGACTATAGCTAAGCACCTTTCGTTATGGGCAGGGCTTAGAGCAGAGCTACCCCCAACTAAATTACGTCTAACGGCGTAAATATCAACAAAAAATCCTCTTGCTCGCAAAAAAAAAAAAAAAGAGTCCTGTGAAGGTTTCCTTTTCCTTCCCATTTAAGTGTCCTTTCAGGCCCGCTTCAGAAAGGGGCAACTTTCTCAGCAATTTGGGGGTTGCTGGCGGATTCTCTAGATCCTTGATGGCAACTAAAGATTTGGTTCTGTTTTGAAATTGATCGTTTTTTGGAAATAAACCGTTTCAGAAAGAGGAGTTAGCATTCCAAACTCACGTTCATAGCGCGTGACAGTGTGTCTAAATAGTGCAAGAAAAATAAAATGCAATGATGATGATAGCAAATTGCAGCATTTGGTTGCTGCGTGTGAACGCGCTCATTCACACCGCGTTTCGACGCTACGAAACAGGCGGCTCTGGAAGCCACCGAACACCATATCATGCGCCTTTGCGGGTATGGCTGCGCTCTTCCACGACGGCCGTGACGCGGCCACGCGGCGGTGAGTGCGAAGGCCGCCTTGGTCGTATATCACGCGCACGGCTGCTGCCGCGGCGGCCGGCCTTTGTCTCGCCACCGGCAACCGCCGACGTTCCGACGTTTCACCTCGCGCGGGAGAGAAGGGAGGCCCCAACGAAATCCGAGACGGCCACGCCAACCACCTGGAGTTCTTTCTCTGGAATGCGCCAGCTTCAACGCTGGCGCTCCGTGGAGCCCGGGCGGCGATGTTCTTCTCTGGCTGGTGGTGTCCGTGGTGCTGCTGCTTGTGCTGGTAGGGCCGGCACTATGCGTAGTCTCATCCTATACGATGGACTAAAGGCCAAAGCCACGGGCCGCCAGGTCCAATCACGTTCCACGCTTAGCACTTAACATTGGTTAAGGGTGGACGAATAAAGAATAACACGCTTAACATTGATTAGGGGTGGACGAATAATGCGCAGAATCGAAAAGCGCCGCATCATTTCGATAGCTTCGACGCTGCAAAGAGCCTATATGTCGTGGCCTTCTTTGCGACGTAAAATTGTTGAGTCAGTCAGTGCTCTTCGATTCGAACCACTGTCCACCCGTCCCCTCATCAGTGATCCGAGACGCGGGCACCGATACGCGCATCGAAACAAAATACCGCACAATTTCTAAGGGGCTGCTGATTGGATCTGGCGGTCCGTAGCTTTTGCTTTTAGTCCATCGTAGGGTGAGACGAAGTATACCAACAACCAAATTCTATTACTGAGATAAAAAAAAAAAGCCATGCATAACATTTTTGATTTCTGGGTGACAAATTTGAGCCTTGTATCTTCATATTAATTTTAACTAGCGCTTACCAAATACTGTCCTCGTATTGTCCTATCGTGGCCTTAGGCTGATAGTATTTTTGATTGATTTATATTCACGAATTATTGTATATTAATTTTCAAACTTCATGAAAACCAAAATTTATCATATCAGCTCTCTTATTTAAAAAAAAAAATATATTTTCTTTATAATTTGTATAATTCCCAGTCAAATTGCCTTTATAAATTCAGCTTCCTGGTCGAGAACCTGAGGTGATATTGACTCGAAGTGTTCCGTCTGGTCCCTGAACCTGGCGTGACAGAAGTAAGTGAATAAGTGACTGCTATCGTTGTCTGGTAAATAATTCCTTGTTCCTGAACTTGATGAACCAATATGCACATATTATTGTGCTTCACGTGGACGGTGAAAAGTGCGTTCTGAAATGTGTGTAACCAGCATATTTAATGGTATTTATTTACTTATTTCAAATTAACAGTGCGTTTTCCGTGAAATAGTGTGCTTGTTTCATGTCAATACTTATTATATTCAGCATTTATGACATATCTCGTTTAGAATTTTCAGTTCTTATAATCTTATTCTTGTTCCTATTGTACCTAATAAACCATTCTTGTCTCCGATCCTAGATTTAATTTTGGGACCCACAAGCGTACGAATCTATGTGTGCCTGGTTATGCATTCAATTGGCTTTTACTTTTTTTTTTTTAAGTAGGGTTTTTTTATTTTTCGGGTAAATCCGTTGAACTTTGCAAATCACTCTCCAGTAAACATTTTTGGCGATTCGGATTTATCAGAAAAACCTCGAATTCCGAGACTGCCAGTTCTATAAACTCCGTTGGAGTTTTTTATTTTTTATTTTTAAACAATTTTGGCGCTTTTCCTCTTTTTGTGCTAACTTTTGTGCGCAAGCTCCACAAAAAATCTATTTTTGGCCCCCTGTTTACGTAACGTGTCATTAAATCTCTACGGTAATAGTCAAATACCGTCTCATGAGTGAACAAAACTGCTGGCCAAAATTTGCAATGCTGTTTTCTGACTTTTATTCGCTGCAGATGCAAGCCGAAAACTCCGAATTTTCGTGTACCATAAAAGAAAGCTCCGAAACTTTCCGAGTTTGTTTTAGAAAACAAACTCGTATGAACACACTCCGAATTTACTCAAAAAGAAACCTCGAAAACGCTGAATCATACTTATAAACCTCGGCTTTGCGTTTTGATACTAGTATTTAAAACATATTTTCAGTTCCAGTGTGTTTTATTACGATAAGATACATCTTTATAGAGTCGAATAATAATGTTCTCCCAAAACGACTTTTCTAATTGAAGCGACACCAACCTGCAGTCTTTTGGGCTAAAAACAAAAAAAAAGTATTAACCTTGCAACGAAACCAACTTGCGGAAACTACCGTTTTGCCGATTCCGGCGTGCTGATGTGTGCTTGACGTTTCCTAGCTAAAATTTAAAAAAAAGGGGGAATTCGGATTATGCCACTAGAACAACAATGTGACTGGGAATTATTAGAAATATTATAAAGAGGTTTTATTAACAGCCTTTAAATCTGACTAAATCTAGATTTTTTTACGATGTTTGACAATTAATATGAAGTAACTCGTGAATATAAAGGAAACAAAAGCGCTATCAGGCTATAGGCCACGGATAGGACTACACAAAGAAGCGTCTAGATTAAAACAAAATATAGAGGTACAAGGCTCCAAATATGTCACCCGAGTGTCAAAAATACAATGTTTGGCTTTTTATTTTTTTAATCTTGGTAATGAAATTTGACGTTTTTATCAATTGTAAACAAAACATTCTCGGCATACAATAAATTTCACGAAACATTTTCTATAAATATATTAATATTTTCAGTATGTATTTCAACTTACAAGTAACAGAACATCCTACAAAAATCACACAAAAAAAGTAGATTTTCACCTTGCTCCACCTAATATATTTTCGTAAAACGAAAACAATACTTTTAATTTTTTTAGACATGGGGCTATTATATATACTTAATTAAGAAAAACTCCAAATACCCACCCCAACAGGGTGTACGTCTTGAAATGAAACCACCCAATAATAATAATAATAATAATAATAATAATAATAATAATAATAATAATAATAATAATAATAATAATAATAATATTAATATTAACTCCAATCTTATAAAATTAAGATTATTCGCAATATTAGTCGCTCGGGAAAAGTCTGATCACTCTCTGCAGCAATGTTCTGCTTCCTGTGCTCAGCGCACGAGGAGGCAACGGCCCAGACGATGCTGCGAGACAGACAGACACAAAAAGAGAGAGAAGAAAATGGGTCCCGGGCGGAGAGACGATTTGTGGGGCTGTGAGGGAGACCGTCGTCTGCCGCGCGGTATGCAGACGGCACTTGGCCGACGTTGCTCTCCTGTCCCTGGAGGAATACGGCTTCGTCGCTGGACGGCCGATCCGCCTGACGGGTTTACTACGGCAGCGGGCGAGAGAGGGTCGTTCCGTGGAGCTACGATGTCGAGCAGACCGGAGAGCCTCTAGAAACGACGGTAGTAGCTAGGTTCGCTTTAAAAATGACCCCATTTCTTTATTCTTCTTATATTTTTGTTGAAATATTGCTAGATTGTTGACGGATAGCGTTTACTTGGGAATTATTATATACTCTTAATGAGTACTGATATTTCGTCGCGTTTACCCGTGTTCGTTCTCGCGGCCGTGCCCTCTCAGAAGCAATTTCCGTCTACTTCTCGGAGATGCACTTGGAACGCTAGTTGCTTGTCTTCCTTTATTCAGCTTGGCCAGTCGGGAGAGACAGCGAGTTCGCGCACCCAGGATCGCCCAGGGTCAGTGGCTGATTGGTGTCCACTCGCATTGCCACGACGACTGCATGGTGCCGATTGCTGCCAGTGGATTGTGTTTCGACGGAATAGTGATCCGGCGTACACTGGCGGACTTGTGCGAGTGCGCTGCTGTGTCCGTCGTGTCTGCAAGCGCTGCTGGCGACCTACTAGACGGAGTATGCATAACATGTACCTGACGTCATCGCACCATGCTGGTGGTCATCCCTTTAAGCATAGTGAACACTGTACATTGCACCATCATTAGACGCGGTGCCGCAGGTTTTTCACGGTACGAGGGGCTTGCCTTTCCGCGGTACCGCGGCACTCCTGAGCAAAAACAAATACCATATCATATATTTTTAGTTACTCTCGACCAAAAAATGAACGCAGTGGTGCGATATGTATGCAGTCGAACTTACGCCCTAAGTAACAAAGCCACCGGTAAGGCCTCTTACGTGACGTCAGGGCGAGCCATGTATGGAAGCGAAATCGGTTTGCGCACGGGAGTCCCTTCCTCCCTAGGAAGGTGCGTCCAAACCTTCAGTCTTTCAACTCGACATTCTACGGCCGGCCACTCCCCGCCAAAATGGACGCGGACGACACAGCGGCCCCAGCCGAGCCGTGCACTCCGTCCCCTAGCCGACCTGACAGCGCCTGTTTGAAGTAAGGCAGTTGACGGACCAATCAGTCCCCGGTCATTACACCGCGTGACCACGCTCTCCGCGACTCCACGCCAGCGTAATGCCCCGCAGGCGGGCGTACGGGGATCAGGCTGCAGCACTGTCAGCTTAGGCGGCGAAGCACGAACGGGCTGCCGCTCTCTTCAAAGGCCGCTTGGCACGCAGGCATGACGGGGAAGGGCCTGGCGGGGGACAACGCCGCTCGTCTCACCAGGCGACACGTCAAGTTCAACGTCCGACATTTTCGGGGGTCAGCCTCTGGCTGCCCGCTCTGGCTCGACATCGCGAGACGTTGCCGGCTTGTCGCTCTTTGAAGTTCCGTCGAGGAGTCTCCGAACGAATGTGGACGACGAGCTTCAAAGTCTCGCGTTTTGTTGTCACTCGGCGTGTAGTCTCGTTCGAGGGCTTGTCGTTGACAACGACTCCTATTGCCTCGGATGATTTGTGACAGTGTGTAGTAGCTCATACTTTGTTTCACACTTGGAACGCAGATGTTAGAAAACGTTCGAAAACAAAGACAAATTAAAGGCGTAAGTTCACGGCGCATTCACCTTGCCTTCCTCCCTGGCTGCGCGTGCGTACTCGGAGCTCGGGAGACGCGTAAGTGTTATCGTAAGGAAGGGAGCTCGCGCTGGAAACCTCTCTGCCGTTCTAATTGTGGGCAAGGACTATACTCGGTGCTCAGCTCCGTGCTCCCTGCTTCGGGAAGTGCATTTCTAGCGCGAGCGCTCGTTCTGCGTAAAAGCTTTTCAAAGCAGCGACCTCGTCCTTTCGTGCTGGTAATATTGGCATACAGTCTCTGCTTAAAGGGAAACTGAAGCGGTTTTCTATTTGACTGAAAACGCCTAAATCGTCGTCATTTCACGTCCAGGATCATGAATATCGAGATTATTTCTCAATTTGGTGCACGGAGGCCGCAGAAAATCATTTTCAAAGTACCGCAGATGCCCCTCCTTCCCGGAGCGTGACGTCATAAAAGGAGTTTTCGGAATCTCCGCTCTCGCGCATCTTCAGCGCCTGTCAAAGCTGTGCACGTGCACTTTTGCTATCTTCAAAAAGGTCAGAAAAAGACGTCACGAATGGTGTCAGTGCGGGGGAATATACCTGGCAAGCTTGCCATTGCACGCGCTGCCCACACGAGCGACACGCGCTTGGAGGGCAAAATATCCTTTTATGACGCAGCGACTGGTCGGAGGTTTTTCGTGTTTTCTCTCGTTTAGTTCCATCTTTGGGGAAAACGAACGTGATATTCGGATTCAGGGGATCAAAAAATACTCTAGAATTCACCTCTAACTCGTTTTTTTCAAGCACCTCTTCATCTTCCCTTTGAGGGTGAACGAAGTATATGTACTCTGTTTCACAAATGTCTGCATTAAAGACGAAGGCATAGGCACGTGAGCTTTGCTCATCAGTATGATTTCGTTTGTGCGAGGACTCGTGCATAAGAGATACTTTCCAATGCCACGCGCTCGTGCCCATGCTTTTGTCTTCAATCCAGATGTTTGTGAGATAGTGTATAATGAACTGCAGCTCACTTTCTTTCCGGTTACTCAACTGAGGATGGCGAAAGTCACTGGATCTTGGGCAAGTTGCCTCCTCTGCCTGCTAGCTGGGCAGAATTAAATACTAACAGACAGACAACCAAAAACTTCGCATAGATATTGGCTGATCAGTATCTGTTGCCATGGCAATTGCCATTTTAGTCCATTTAAAACATCGAAACTTTCAATAAAAGGGTGAATCTGAATCAGCGGTTCCTCGATCGCAATAAGGTGTTATCGTGCTGAATGCATTCCTCTCCAATATAAGCGTTTTGGCGCTGTGTGTGGAACCAACTTATCAGCCATACTGATCTCCACAGATTTTTTTTGCAACAGTATTGTTCTTCTTGCGCACTTTAGGATAGAAAAAGTATTTCTCAATGCCGCTTAAAAACGACGCCGCTTGTGGTGGCGGTGCGCAGACGTGCGCTTGTTTCCCCGGTCTGCGGAAAACACAATATCGGCGTTCAAGAAATGTCTTTGTAAAGCAACCTCACCGCGAATTTGGATCGGCTCATCAAGAATGGAGAGGTCAAAGAGAAGCCGTGTAGCTTGGCGCCATACTCTCCTACGATCCAGTGTCTTTAGTGATTGCAACCCACGCAAGAGTTACGAGTGCGCCCGTCCAGCGGAGTGCAATGGGAGAGAAAGTGCATGGTTAATACCAACTGACCGGTCTCAGCCTATCCCTATGAAAGGCGGCTTCCCCGCTTGAAAACGTTTTGAGTAACTCTCGTGTTTTCACGAAAGACGGGACGTCGTTCCACTTCTCCAAACGCGCGATATTCGGGAAAACAGAGAGAGAGAAAGAGAGAAAATAAATTAAGGTTGTGGATAGGTTGTGGATGGATAAATTAAGGCTCCGATGGCTCGCACCGTTCGCTGCGGCACATCCTAAGGTGAGACGGGGTGTGTTAGTTCAGGGCCGACTTGCTCGGAAGTCACACGCACAAAAAGACCAAGAGCGAAGTCTTTAGTAGAACAACTTACGAGGAGTTGCTCTTGCGCGGAATAGAGCGGGAAGACTCCGGTGTTTTCACTAGTCTTCACTTCACGTATCGAGTCCGACTTCTACTCGTTTTATGTTGAGCAAGCCGACACTTGGGCCCTTGTAATGGCGGCATCAAGATGGCGTGTCAGCCTTTACTTTTTGCACAGCCTGCATCAGGGAACGCGCATGCGTAATGTGACTTCTTCGCGAGTCCACCCAATAAAAATACAACATGACCTGAAACAAACACTATACTGTAACGTAAACAAGTACCTTCTCAGAGAAAACAAAGTTACAGAGCACATGCCAGAGAGGTAGAGAAGCGAAAGAGGAGCATAGCAAGCAACAAATGAGAAATGTTCGGCTCCCCGTGGCCGGTTACCGCGATAGGCGACGCAGGAAGGCAATTTCCGGGCTTGCAGCAGTTGCGGCGGCCTGCCCGGGTGGGCTAATTGCATTGCTCGGCGCAGAAAACGATTGCGGGGGCCGAAGTCCGACGCCGTGGGATGCCCGGGAGGGGCCGATTTGTCTGCCGGCCCGGAGCTTCGGGGTCCCCTGTTGAGCTTTCTTTCCTTCCCCAGAAGGAAGTAGCGGTGGCCTGGAACGCGCCGGAGTGGCCCTGCCTGGACGGGCCCATGTTTCACCCGCTCGTGGTCCGGGTGCCGGTCCCTGATTTCGGCGATTGGGAGGGCGAGAGCCGGCTGGAACATTGTCGATACTTATTCGGGAGCCTCGGTGGGTCCATCGAAAATTCCTCGTGGAGGACCATTCGTCGGATTCATCGTGGGTTCGACCGAAGAAGACGGCTGAAATGACGTCACGTCGACGTGAGCAGTGACGTAATAACCGCCTCTTGTGCGAACAAAGCAGTAGAGGAGTCGAAGCTGGCGGAAGAAAACTCGAAACATAGTCTCCCGCATGCCTCTGAATAGCGTGCTGACGTATCGCTGGAAGGCATGCCTCGTAGTGGCAGCCTTTATTTTGCTGAAGAAACGTGGCTAAATCTCTTTAAAACATTGTTAGCTGTGAGTCTTTAAGCCAGGGTCACGCGTACACGCATCAAGCGCGTTCGAAGCCTGTTTTCTTCGTACTTATATATGTATGCTTCGTACATATCTACAGACAGTTTTTGTATGACCAGTGTAATAGGATTGTCATACCAGGAAGAAACACGCCTGGGGCAGTGTCTGCAGATTGTCCTTTATAGTATGTATTAGCATGTGAGTGCGGTTTTAGAGTTGTTAAGGAAGTTGGTAAAGTCCCTTAGCGAAACGTTTACCTTAGCTCGGACACGCGCTCACACACTCACACACCAATCGCAACAAAGCAAGCTAATTGGTGTTCCGTGAGTCCGATCTCTTTATAAGAGGTATGAGCACGTAGAAGCCGAACAACGTCATATATATATATATATATATATATATATATATATCTATATATTTATTTATTTATTTTTTCTTCTTTTTTTTGGGGGGGGGGGGTTACGCCGCAGGACCGCAGAGTAGCTAGTTCAGTCCCGGAGGGCCGACATTGCATGTACTACAGGACGTGTATGTAGTATGCTGAAGAAGTGATAACACCGAACATGGATCGAGAGAAACAAATAAATAATTCAGTACCAAACTATAATGAAGTTTTGTGAAGGAGAACCTACCTACAGTATCAGTAGAGCAGCCAAATCAGCGATGCGGAGAAATCGGCGCAGACCAACCTAGTTGTAAAAAAATATTTTTTTCGAGGCCTCTCTTTCGCGCGTTTGTTAAAACTATCCCCGCCTAACGCTCTGCCAAAAAAGAACTACGGATAAAACAAATTCAGAAGAGAAAAAAAAACTAAATTAAAATAAAGGCCGGAGGAACCGCCAGGGTTCCCAGATGGCACACCTCACCACGCGCACAAACATACACACACACTCGCAAGCACCTATGCAAACACGCACGCACAGAGGAGCGCACGCACAAACACATACACTTAAATGTGACACACAGAGCCACACAGTTGCGCACAGACGCACGCACGGCGTGGACACTTTGTCGTAATGTCCGAAAGTAATTTCCTCCTTAGCGCCGCGGCAGCTCCGCCGTACAGACAAACGCATTGTTTATAATTATAAACATACGCGTGTATACTGCCACTGCGCATGTGCAAGAACGCGTTTCTCGAAGAGCGAAGCGTGTGCGCGCGTGCCCCTTGCTGAAGCCAGGGCAGCCCCCTCAGCGTGACGTCAGAGACATAGATCGGTGCATATAGAAGGATTCGAACCTCCTCCGACCGAACCCTGCCTCGGCTCAAAACAACAAAGGACGCCAGGGGCTGCTTGCGAATGCAAACCTCGCCTGAGAGGCCCCAACCCTGAGTCGTCACGAAACAAAAAACACCGAGCGTCGAGGGGAAAAAAAAAATAACCGCGGCTCGGCGCCTTGGGGCTTTGAGATGCGGGTCAGCGCCGGAACCTGGGGCTCTTCGTCTCGGTCGTCCCTTGCCTGTTTTTTAACCCCGGGTTGGCCCCGCGGGTGCTGGGGCTTTTACTCGCCGCCAGACCGCCGGTTTTATATCGCCGCTGCAACGCGGATATACGCCTCCGCCCCCGGTCCGTGTAAAAGAAGAATTGATGGCGCACCTTCTTGCTTGCACCGCTCTTGTCTTTTACGCGCCGTGCGTGCGTCTGTGCGCAACTGTGGGGCTCTGTGCGTGTGACTTTTAAGTGTATGTGTTTGTGCGTGCGCTCCTCTGCGCGTGCGTGTTTGTATAGGTGCTTGCGAGTGTGTGTGTATGTTTGTGCGCGTGGTGGCCATCTGGAAACCCTGGCAGTTCCTCCGGCCTTTCTTTTTTTATTTTTAGTTCTTTTTTGGCAGAGCGCTGGGCCGCGATAATTTTGGCAAACGCGCGAAGGAGGGCCTCGAAAAAAAAGTTTACAACTAGGTTGGTCGCGCCGGCTTAGCCGCACCACTGATTTGGCTGCTCCGCTCGATACTGTACGTAGGCTCTCCTTCACAAAACTTCATTTTAGTTTTGTTACTGGAATATTTATTTGTTTTCTCTCGATTGATGGTCGGTGTTATCACCTGCTCCAGTATGCTACGTACACGTTCTGTAGTGCATACAATGTCGGCTCCGTTACATCACCGCGGAGCAAGATTTTCTCCTTCCGTGTTGGTTCCTCGACGGTGGTTTTCTCGCTCACTACGCTTCATCTGTTTACGTATAAACCGCTACCTACACTCCAATCAAAACCCTGCTCTTACGTCCCGCTGCAAAAGGGGAGACCCAACCATTGTAATCAGCGGATAACGGTGACGAAGCAAACGTCTCGACCTAGAAATATTTTATCTTGGCTCTGTCTCTGAGCGTGGAAAACGCCATGCTTTGTGTTCGGGTTCGGCAAAGTCGGCGTTTTTAGGTTCGCGCTTTTTGTGGGCCTCACTGATCGCTACATTTTCTCAGTAGTCACGGTGAATGACTTTCCCTGTGCATTCCGCGGAAGTAGACAGACAGTTATTTCTGAGGACGCAGTGAACTATCAATCGACGAACGACGAACAAGCTCACACTTTCAGTTGTAACGAAACGTAAAACGTAAAAAAAGAAAGAAAAGAAAGTGAGGTGTTGCAAACAGGCGGAATCTCATGTGGCCTTATGGCAGCTGAAACAGCTGTGAAAGGCATATCAGCCTCATCATTATCGTGATCATCATCATTTATCATCGATTTTCACCACTTGTTTCTAAACCTACTTTCATGGCTTTGTAGACCGCCAGGCACTGTGAAAATCTGATCCGCTCGAGAAAGTTCACGAGCGAACCTACCGTGACAGCTTTCTGTTCTAGCCGCTAGGTGTCGTCGATTTCGCAGAAGTCGCCAATCGGTTCAGAGGGAATCCCATTGGTTTGAATACATCTATAAACACCGCACCAAACTGAAGTGAACAAACGGTCAAACAAGGATTCATTTAGAAAGTCTTGCCTTGGAATTTCTGGAAATCGGTGTAGTTGATATAAATTACTTCGGCCACGTTATGATGCAGATTCCTATTCGCCATCGTTAAATATAATTTTAGTTTTTCAAGTTCCGAAGTGTGAAGCATTGCTTCATTATCCATGGACCAGTGTGTTCAACATCGTTCTTATTCTGAAGCCAAGTTCACGTGGCGCGATTTTACTTGCAATTTCGCATCTGCTGACTTTAGGGCACCGCAGCTTCCATCACGCTTTTTTTTGGCCGCACAAGCGACGTTGCAACTGCAGAAATCGCAAAAAAAATAATCGCACCATCTGAATCAGGCTTTTGAGGGCTCTGGATGTCCGCGATTATGAGAACCGAGTATGATGCTTCCTGTGAGCCAATTTCCTAACCGGATGCCGCAATTCAGCGATTGCCCGAGCTAGACGCAGTGTCAATTGCACTGACAAGATCTTCCACTCACTGCGACGTCCCCCCTCCCCCTCCCTGCCCCCCCCCCCCTCCTCTGTCTCTTTTTTTATTTATATATATATATATATATATCTTGATAGCAGCATTCTAATACACGAAGCAGACAATCTACGATACACGAACGTCTAAGAACACGATCATCTATGTATAACTACCGCAACAAGTCTTTCCCCTCCGAAATCGACCCTCACGATAATAGCGCGGTCTGCACTTTCAAGAGAGCGTCGACTGGACAGCCAAGCCGCGTCCACGTACCTTTGGTTGTTCCACCCCTTCTCGCGGGCTTCCTAACTCTGCGCTCTGCTCCTCCGTCTTCCGGTGCGGAGATGAACTCGTCCGAGTGTCAGTGTCCTTTCCGCATGGCGGACCATGAATGACAGAACAGTCCGGCAGGGCTGCAGGTTCACGGCCGACCAACCGCGCCGCAAGAGCGTCTGCGATTCCGGCGGAAATCTTTCTTCAAAAAAGCACGGGCAAAAAAAAAAAAGTTCCAACTTGAAGTGAATTGCGGCGAGCTGTTCCAGCTAAGCAGAGCCTGCAACCTGACATTGCGTTCCACGTTACGACTGCTCCTGATTGCGAAGTCACGCGGCAAGCTCTCGGAGTTGGATTGGTCGGGCTGGCTTGCGTTGTGTTTGTGGTGGTCCATTTCAAGTGGAAACGTTGGATAGCCGGCTGGTCTTTCTTTATTTTTAAGTATTTCTTGCGGCTGGTTCGCAGCGTGGTGTGGTGATGGTCGCGTTCCCATGGCGTGTGGACGTCGCCGCTACCCGGGACGTCCTTATTCTGAGCAGTGAGTGGTGTACCCTTTTGAACGTGCGTAACGCTTTTGTGGGGACCGTATAGTCACGTAGCCTGTATACAGTTTCTGCGAGTCTGAAACAATTGTGCACCCCTCTGTAACTTGTCGCATCGTATTTAGGCGACTGTACGCAGACTTTTGAATAGCTCCCGTTTGCTATTTTTTCTTATAAATGGCTACACTCGGTGCACGGTCGATCCTGGTTCTCTGGCACTGCGGTCATATGAGAAACGTAAATAAACATGATGGTTCCCAGAAAGAAAAGTGCTATTTTCAAGAAACGTAGTAATACGAGGAAAGGTCGACGTACAGGCTGATATATTAAATAGACTCCCGATGGAGGGGCTTTGTATGACTTCGTTATGACCACTTTCAGCAACGTGCCGCCTACCTGTGAGGCAACAAAGCAATGGGGACTCTAATTAAAAATAAAAAAGCTAAAAGCACAAAAGCTGTATAGATTTTTTTTTCTGACTGACGTTAATCATATAATAATACAAGAAAACAATAAATTTGTACACTTTACGCGATGCTTCAAGAATTTGCGGTAGATACCCTCGAACGTCTGTGAATGTTTCTGTCTAACTTACATGTTTACCGCGTTTCACCAGCTAGCCCGTGCCTTTATCCTTCTTTCAGTTAGTGGCTGTTCACGTCTTTCTTCGGTTCAAAGTGTACATTTTCCATGAAGCATCGCGCATTCCATTGTTCCAGTGCAGGGTCGCCAGCCTGCAGCGTTCTGCGGTCCAACCTCTCGATCTTTCCTAATGAACACCGCTTCCTCTCAGCCACTGCCTAGAAGACCGTACGACATTCCTCCTCGCCCGTTAAAGGAACTTCCCAGAAATTCCGGTTGCCCGTTTTTAGCGGCACACTGCGGCCCTCCGAGTGCACTCCCGCACCAGACCATGCCGGGCCTCCCGGTCTGAACGCGGTCGAGCAATTGTGCGCGAGTGCTCATCCGCATCCGCCATTTTATAAACCGCGCGTAGAGAGAGAGAGGAGAACAGACTGCGCACAAGTACAAGTACAAGCGAAACAATGCCGTAAGAGGGGGAGGAGGACGAAATAAATAAATAAAAAGGGTCGAGGGTGGATGCTTTCTACCCCGCAAGCGCCGGGGTGGCCTCTAAAACGCTGACATGTCCTTTCACTGTTTGCCCCCTTCCAGCGGCGACAGGATGTTCGCTGTCGTCGCGCTCTCAATTTTATTTTTCTATTTCGTTTGTTTTTTCTTTTTAATTCTTGATGGCGTTGCCGGGATGCCCTTTAACGAACTTGGCGAGCAAGAGGCACATACTGGAATCAAAATGAGTGGGAGTGAAAACATAAAATAGAATGAAGAGAGCAGCACGCCGACAAGGTGTTATGTTTGGCGTAGCGTTTTCGTTGCGTCGGTCGGTCGCTTGGAGCTTCGTGCGGCCTTGTCCGACCCAACGCGAAAAGAACCCGCGGAGGGGTTGTTAACGGATGTTTGTCTTCGTCGCCGAGGCGCAGGTGCGGCCATAATCCTGTCGAGTGCGCCTTTTCCTTCCTTCCTTCCTTCCTGTAGTGTGTCGACGCCGCGAACATGTGTGTGCGTGTGTCTATGTTTTGAGTCATCGTGAACATTTCTGCAACGTAGCGGTTCATAAAAAAAAAAACAACAACAAAGAGCTTCCTTCGTGTTGCGTCGGTAAATAAATTCCGATTTAACGGCTCGCCCCAGCGGCATCCTGCTGTGAAGTTTTTGCAGTGCACGTTCAAACGGGGAATCACGTTTTATTTTTAATTTTTTTAATAAAGGGAGTAGGGCTTTAACACCGTGCTCGGAATGACTAAACTTTAATGAAAGCGCAACACTACGGTGACGCCGATCGAATGCTGACACACGATGTGACATGGGGTGAAGACCCCGTGTAGAGGAGTCCGAGCAGCGACTCGCTTCTTGTGTGTGCCTCCAACACCCCGAGGGTGAAAAGTAAGTGCAGCGCATCGATTCAGCCTCCCCGAACGTCGCGATTCCTCGTTAAATAGAGAAAAAGAAAAAAAAGGATTCAGCCTCCCCGAATGCTGCGATTACTAGCACTAGCGAAAAAACAAACAAACAGAAAAATCGGGGCTGGGACACGAATGGAGAATTGAGCAACACCAGGAAGTTCGCGAAGGCGGGCCTTTTTTCAATAGCCGCGCTGTGTTGACAGAGCCACGGCGACCGAGTTTTATTTCCGGAGGCTTTCCGGGGCCCGACGAACGCGTCATTGTGAGGCGGCGCGAACCCCAACGTGCCGGCGAACGCGCGCAGCTTGTTTGCTTCACTGACGGCCAGAACGGAACGACGGGCGTGGGGGGCCGGTCCGCCGAAGTGATCGATGGCCGTTGTCTTCGTTCACGTTGACCTGGGTACTGCTGGAGCACCGACCTCTTGTTCAGTGGTTGGTCAAACCAGGAACCACCTAGAACGCTGTACTTCCACTTACACGTCTGGCAGACGGACCACCTAAGCTCCTTCAGTAGAAAGGACAATCTCCTAAGAAGAGGAGTTCGTGCCACACTGCACAGTACACGCTTCTTCCTCCAGTGCCCTTTTCTGTTCTTCCCAAAAGTACCCTTTTCTATAAAGGAGCGCCCTTTAGTACAAAGGAAGTACCTTCGACAGCAGGCGCCAACGGCATTGGAGGCGAACTAGGTCATGATTTGGTCTCCGTGCAGTTAGAACTTTAGAACTTTAAAGGACTGGCCCATGACATGGGGTTTTCAGGCGCTGGCTGAGGCTAGTGCGTGTACCTGTGCCAGAGACGATCTGTGCCGTCTTCCTCTTCACGCGTCTCAGATTCGCTATCTCGCTTGCGCAGTCACTCTTCGTTGAGGTGATGCTGGTATAAAGCATTAAGCTCAGGTATAAAAAAAAATGACTAACTATGGTAAGACACAATTTTTCGACGAGTTCAAGGTTTCGGTGAGCAGGCAATAGTTTCGTCTAAATTTAGTGCACTCTCGTGGTTGCCAGCGTCTGGCTTTTACACGAAAGCTTCTTGCGGATGTTTCTTTTCTGAGTTATTTGCGTTTCAAAAATTGTCCATAAAATTAATATTATCCACTCGTAATGTCTTGAAACGATTGTAAACATTTAAAATACTTTTAGTTTCGGTTCCAGCTCCGCGTGGCCAGGCCCACAGTCAATCAATAGTCGGTGGTAAATAGCACTTTGCCGGCGGTATGACAGCAGCTCCTTTATAGAGAATATCCCTGACCGGAAAGGATATTTATTGAAAAAGAGCTTTAATTCGCCGTCTGGCAGGGCTCACTTGTATGTTCCTTCTATGTTCGCTTCAGGCATGTGCGGAGTACTACGTTCCTCCACTCACGAAAACGGTTAAACAACGCACGGAGAAAGAAAACATAGTGTAAGGAATCGATTGCTGTTACTGGTACGCTTCTCATTAAAGACTGAGTTGGGAATCAGTCCTGTTTAGCTTCTTATCGTCTTTCTTCGTTCTTTGCGCGCGTTTTATGCGGAGCACAAGTTTGTCTGCTTCTTGCTCAGGGTTTGCGACGAAGTAAGAACGCCGTACTTGGGCTT
This sequence comes from Ixodes ricinus, assembly GCA_037355805.1. Classification (NCBI taxonomy): domain Eukaryota; kingdom Metazoa; phylum Arthropoda; class Arachnida; order Ixodida; family Ixodidae; genus Ixodes; species Ixodes ricinus. Next base: position 319,866 of record JAZHYW010010921.1, on the reverse strand, counting down.
TGATCGGAAGGATAATGGGTCGACCTCAATACAGCTAGCATTGATGTCTACCCACAATCCTTCCAAACAGAGCGCCAATCAAAGATCGGCGTCTTGACGTCACCACAAACCCTGGGCAAGAAGCAAACAAACTTCTGCTCCGCATTACTCTTTTTTTGTGTGTGTGTCTGTGTGTGTGTTTGACTATGTGCCAACTGGGTTTCTCTTCTACGATTGTGGTTTCTTTTTTATGCGTTTTTTAGTTTAGTGACAGTACGAGGACGAATAGATTGTTCCGTGACGCTCTTATAAATACTCATTGATTAATTGACTGATCGATCGATCGATTAATTGATCGATAACTGAGCTTGGAAAACACATCCCTAGTTTATTCTTAGTTGTTTTGAGACAACCGAAATCGCTGACTATAATTTCATCGTTTAGGTTATGGTCTGTTGCACAAGAAAGGCAAAGCACACCGTGCGAAGTGCAGATTCAGTGGAAATGAAGCTTCGACCGTTTCGTTTTTTCCGCGATCGATGATAAGAATTGTGAAACGCGGCAAACGGTGTTTTTCGCCTTTTTCGCCGCGCTCGTCATCGAGCCCCGCCGCCGATTCGCTCCGGTCGGCCTTTCACGATCGTCCGTTGCATTCAGATCAAGAAACAACATGATTGTGCACCATCACCACAATAAACGAAGTGATTTAAAATTGGGCCATGTATTCAAACAACGTACCGCCCCCCCCCCCCCAAAAAAAAAAAGAAGAAGAATCTTTTAAATTTGGGCTATGTGCTCAAACAACATACCCCCCCCAAAAAAAAAAAAAAAAAAATCGGGAGGTTTTTTTTGTTTTTTTTTTGCGTTGAATCACGGGACAATGTTTCTTTCGCTGTCATTTATCTACCTCCCGGCGGCGTACATTGTGTCTCCGGAGGTCTTCGCAGTGTCTTGCCCGCGGACATTCTCCATCTAACCTTACGATGGACCGCAGTCGAAGCTACGAGCCGTCCTAGCCAATCCAGAGCTCTTACCACGGGACTACGTGTCCCACGCGTCGCCGCGCCTTTTCCCAAGGTCGCGGGACACAAGACCTGTACGTAACTCGTCACAAGTAACGCCTTGCTTTTCTCTCTGATTAAATTTTCCGGTACCAAATAACCGATTCGGTTACTTTTCGTGAGAGAAAAAGAGAAAACCTTTATTCAAGCCGCCCATGTCCGGTCACTGGCTACTAAAAGGAGGAACGAGTAATTAATTTTCGGTACTTTCTGAGTAACGAGTAAAGTAGTTAGTCGCTTTTTTTAAATTTTGTTTGAGTGACGTGCGCATATCTGCGTGACACTCACGCTACATTGGATTGGTTCGAAATGGCTCGTGGGGCCCGCTGCGGTCTACGGCAAGGGTGAAACGTACTAGAAGGCCCCCGAAAGCTCTGTCCATGGACCGAATCTTCTGTGCCCGCAGTCCCGGCGGCGAGCGTGCGTGCTTCGGGGGATCAGGTTGCTCCGGCCGGTTATTCGTGGCCGCCTGCCCGCGTACACACAGAGCCCCGCGGTGCGTGACAGGCCTTCGCGTGATCGCGTAAAAGAAAGCGCTGCCTCTGGGTCGGGGGAGGTTTCGGCCCACTACAAACCCCCCCCCCCCCCCCCCAAAAGCAGAGTCTCGCCAAGCATCGGGTAAAGGAAGACCGCCCCCCGTGTCTGTCTGTGTGCGATCGTGTACGTGCGCTTTTGGCGACGGCAGGCACGCGATGTTGCCGCGGCAATACGCGGGCCGGCTCGCCCGACTGGCGATCTTGGAAGATTCCACGTCGACGCGCTGATCGATTTCCGAGTGCGGACAATCAGGGCGCTCGATTCGCGGATCTCGAACTCGCTTTGGTTTCGCTGCGTCGGGTTCGACGCGTATATACCCTGGGAAGGCGATGCCTCGTACACTCTTTAGAAAGTATACGCTGCGGGGGAGGGAAGAGAGGGAGCTGTCAACTTCGCTCGAGGTTTGCTGCAGGGAACTGCGTGGCGCTCTCTTTTGTTCCAGGTATCGCTGGGAAAAAAAGGAAAAGGGGGGGGGGGGGATGCGGCGATCGATGGCAAATTGCTTCCAAATTTGCACCCTGCGCGCGGCGGACATTCGGAGGTGGGTGGAGCGACGGGTCGCTGGAGCGATATTTGCGGCATCGAACGCGGTTTCTTCCACTCCGGCGTTCGGGGGCCCCTCGTGGCCCGGAGGCTTTGTTGGCGTGTTCCGAGGAGCTTTCCGAGATCGGAGCTCGTGGCCGCTTGGGTCCCCATCCAAGTGGATGCCCTTTAATTTTGCTTTTCCAAATTCTGTTCTCGCTTTCATAAACTCCCAGAAAGCGCCCAAGTGTGTTAGTAGAGAGAGAGAGAGAGAGAAATTAAGCAAACAAAGATAGTTACATCTTTATTGGCGAGCTGTCCAGTTCCTTATTTGACTATAGAGCCACGAGTGTCACCTGGTGTGGCTGTCGTACGCAACTTCCGAAACAGTATGCAGCATTCTTTTTACGTAACACGAATGCAGCAAACCTTGTAGTTGGTGGGAGCATCGGGAGTATACAGGACGGCTTCGGACAACATCGCATTAACGCGGCCACCTCTGAGTGGTTGCAGGGAGTAGGCTCATTAGCGGACGGTGCCTCGATCACAATGCTCGACGTTCATAGTCACTGACGGTTTAAGAAACGCAGGGTGTGGATCATTATGTTCACCCTCTTGCTTGGTGGTTGGCTTGTTAGCGTCCTGATCGGTTGATGCCGCAATCCTATTGGCTGCCGAGTGAAAACATAGATCCTCGAGGCTCAATCGTCCTACATTTCTCAAGCTCTCAGCGACTCCAGCCTCAAATTTGTCACAAACGCCGAGGGTTGCCGCCGAAACGTTTTTGTCGCGCCTCTGACCGGAACTGGATCTATGTTCGCCTACACAAAAGGCAGGGACTAAGGATAGAGACACGTAGACGATAAACAAGCACACACTCACAACTCACGTGTATTGGAAGAAATTCCAGTACGTTTGGGTTGTGAGTGTGCGCTTGTCTGTCGTTTATAGGTGTTTGTCTTCTCTATCCCTGCCTTTGTAATGCGCAACTTCAGCTATGTTTGATCAGTACCAATTCGCCCAACTGACCACCTTACTGCGGTTTATTTTGTTGCGTAACTGCTCCACCGAACTGAAACAAGAACGACAAAAACAGCCTGACCATTCTTTTGTTTTTTTTCTCGAACCGCCGTGTCCAGCCGACGGCCGTCCAAAATACTGCGCCCGAAAGCGTCGCCACTGCCCGCAATGTCGCCTTCTAATTTCGGCTCGCGTTCTCATGCGGCTCGTATTCGAATCATCCTGGCGATGACAGTAGTGCGGATTCGCGGTTTCCACGTGTCACCGGTACCCTGCTTCCCGCGGGACGCCGAACGACCCGTCACGTGAGGCGAAGCCAACCGCTGATTGGCGCACATATGTGAGCCGCCATTCCGCTCTCAGCCTCGTGGGCGCTGTACCGCATGGCCAACGCGATTGTTCCCCCGTAATCTCGAACTGCAGATTGCCGTTAGGTAAGCCGCGTTGCGTAAACACGCTTCGCACAATGCGCCGACAACGCTGCCTGTGGGCTGCGTGGGTCGGCTCTGTTTGTCCACTTGGGGCGTGTAGCGGCCAGCGAGCGAGGCTACCGGATGCCCGGCCTATTGTTCGGAGTAATCAAATTCCCTGTCGTCCCTATTACGTTGCTAAAATGTTCGCTATCATTTTATTTTGTAGGAGCAGTTGTTTTTATTTTGTTGGGGTGATTTACTTGGCCGGTTTCTCCAGAGTAACTCGTTCCAGGCGACGTTACGAAAACGATTCTGTTTTAAGACGGAAAGTTGGGCTAGTTGGTTGTACATCCGCGAAGTAAAACTTCCAAAGACGAGGACAAAAGAAAACAGATGCTAACAGGACACGGCGTATGTTCTAGTTCGTTTTGTTTGCAGCGTTTGGCTCTCACGCAGTCAGGTTGTCCGCCTTTTAGTCGCTGAGGCTCTCGTTCCACAAGGCGGCTACGCAACGAACATTTCTCCGAGATGTGTTAAATACGCGAACTCCGTTAACGAGCTTCTTTAATTTTCATTTCACTAATATGTGTTATAAATTCCGGCTCACAAAGAGCAACTTGTTTTTAAGCTGGCACTGGTGTGGAAGGTTGCTCGGCCTCTCCAAAGAACTGGGACTGTTTCGTGGACAATCGCGGTGTTCATAGTTTCTTAGCTTAGTAGCGCTGGAGCCCGAGTTTGTTCTGTCGCTAAGATGCGCGCCTCCTCAAACTTCCCGGTTCGCAGTTCACGCGAAGGCTCAAGTGGTCGCTACGTCGAATGTTGGATAACAAAAAAAAAAAGTCTTTGTTGTTACAAATGATGACCTGCCAAAACTATTCGTTTCACGCGGCAAACGCTTCACACGCTTCATTCAGAATGTCCTCCTCGTACTTAACTACGTCATCAACGGTAGTCGAGGAGGCTCTCATGCACTACATGAAAATAATAGATAGCTCGCAACGGCGTATAGTTTGATCCGTCTCGGGGCTTCGTAGCTTAGAGGTTGAGGAGACTTCTGAAGCCGCACTCAAACTGCTCATTCATCATCCAAAAGACACGGAGTTTCTCTGCACGCATGATGCCATAATTATCAGCGGATACGCGCCTGTTCGAGGCCTGTTTGCTTCATACACGTGTATGCTACGAACATGTCAGACAGTTTCTGTGTGGCAAATGTGACCGTCATACAAAGAACGTTAGCTACGAAGTTCTCTCAAGGGCTACGAGCGCTAGCCCGTAAGTGCATGGCACTCCTCGCGTTCGCTCTGCCTCCGCCGCACCGTCTGCGTAAGGGCGAGCGGTGCCTAGGCGATATTTCCGAACGAGACGGTCGTCTTGCCGCCTCTGCACTGCTCTCGGGCAATAAAAGGAGCCGGGGTTTCTCAGAGCGCGGTCTCCTATAGGGCATTGTTCGCCGAGATAAATCGCCTCCCATAAGGAGTCAGATTAGGGAGCTTTGTTCCCACTGCAGGACACGGCCCTTTGTCGGAGCTTCCCTCCTCCTCTTGCGAGCCTCCGTGTTGCCGACGTTAATTGGTGCCCAGCTCCGCCGAGAGATTACCGTCGCGCGGGGGGAACCCCTCTAAGCACGCTTATTCAAGTTACCCAATCGAGTGGCCACGCATTCCTCGTGCTGAATTGACGGGTAAAGCCGGTGGCGTGGACGCGGTGTTCGCGTGGACCAGTTCCTTTAGACCTACTCGGCGTAGATCGGTCCTAGTCTCGAATGGTCATAATGAGTTGGTCGTTCGGGGACACAAGTGGAAACCAGATGCTCGTTGTTGTTTACCATCTCGTCGTTATTTATATCGGGAACGCGTGCTGCAGTTTGAACCACGCTCGATATCGGAATGTCGTACGGTTCGAACACGATGGTTTCGAGGATGATGTTCTAGACAATGTCCACGAGACTCGTTCAATTGAGCAAAGCACACGTAGCGAAGTTGATGCCCGGTGCGACGGAGGCTGAAGTATAATTGCCAGTTCTGAGAAACTGTACTTAACTGAAGTTAGATTAGGAATGATACGGTGCCTTTAAAAGCGCGGCGACATCGAGCGATGCCATACAATTCTGTAGCATAACGTTTTAGAATTGAGCTTTGATCGATGCGCCGTGTAAGTAGTGGCCATCTCATTGCTCGAAAGAAAATCTGATCTTTCTAAATGTTTAGAAAACGGGACTTCAGTGTTCTTTTGAACAAGCGAGCTCTAAACCTCGCGCACAAACTTATGCGGTGTCTAGTAGCATAGCATTATATTGCGATGCCGTTTTTCCCACAAAACGCGAATTGCCACAGTGCAGTGTAACAACGCATTCGCTGCATACGACTGAGAGATCTAGCCACTATACATGCTATAATGTTACGCTGATGTGTTTTCTTTCTTTTCCATCTCCCGAGCTACATTTGAAAGGAATACTACTCGTTTTCTTAAACAAGACAAACGCGTAGATCTGCACAATGAGTTCGCATATTGTTTTTATTCGCGAGTTTGCCTCCGCTTTTTGGCCTGTCCTCTCCCTTATTCTAGCTTTATTTTTTTTAAATATTTATGGCTTTTCCCACGCGGAACTACTTTACGGCGACTTGACAACGCGCGAATATTTTCCTTTCGCCGACCGTTATTTGAGCGCAACGACGCCGCACAATAGCTCAGACGCGAATGAAAAACCCGCGTCTTTAAAACCCGTGGATCGCTCGGCGATCGTATCGCTTCCTCGCTCTTCATGCGTCGTTTGTCGCCCGAAATTTGACAAGGAGGATGACTCCTTGTTTGGCTTCTTGAAGACTTTCATTGTCCTCTCTCCTCTTTTCTTTTTACGATTCTTATCGAAAGATAAGAAAATTGGGAGCTTTTTGTTATGTAAATTAGCGCATGCAGATAAGACTCCTATTTAAGACAAAGGCACAGCTACAATGTATGGGCAGGCTTAGCTGTCTCCTTTCTTCTTATTTGCACGACAAAAGCGCTCCGTTTTATGGTAATTTGCTGCCTCTGGGCTGTCGCTGGTTTTTGAACCGCTTTTTGTATGCCTATTCCCCTTTGCTTCTTTTTGTTTTTATTTGGCACACCAAAGCCCCACTTTGCTGAGTTTGTCTCGTGTAAGTTGACGTCGTGGTGCTGTTGGTCACCGCTGACCTTTCGGCATCGCAAGTGTGGTGCTAGATTTACTGTAATTTCTTTTGCGTGAAAGGTTCGGGAACACCTACACTATTTTCTCAAATTTTGCGAAAAAAGCAACAAAAAAAAAGATGATAAAATGAAGCATAAAAAGCATAAATGAGTGTATCCATTCTCGAAACGAAGAAATCTGGGTCAAGCCCACAAGTGGCCGGTTTAAGGCTAACAAGAACTGAATAAGCGAGTGAAACACGAAGAGAGCTATATGGTTCCCCTTCTTTTTCTTGTGACGTTGGCAAAATCTCAAGCACCTGTTGCGTTTTCGGTAGGTACGTTTACGGCAAATATCGATTTTCAAATAAAGAAAAGAAGGCCATCAATATCAATTATACCAACATGTTTAATTTTTTCTTTGTCTCATTTGTACTCATTCTGTTGGGGTACACATTTGTCGTGCACATTGGTTCTGCACATTCTATTTCTACTCACTCATTCGTACTGATTCTCATTTCTTTCTCTGCCCCCTTCCTTTCCCAATATGTTTCACGCTTTACTCGCGAGGGAAGCGGCGAAGTTGCATTGCTCGGGCAGTTTCTTCTCCTCCTCGCGTTTTCTTGGTGTCGTAAAGCTAGCTTTCCCACCTTACCCAGAAGGGTTGGGAGAAGCCAACCTTTTCGCGCGCCTTGTTAAAGCGTCTATCTTTCTTTTTTTTTTTTTCCGCCAAATTTGGAACAAATTGCAGGATTCTTTTTATCGCAGGTTGTAGGTAGGGTTACCGCTGGTTGCGCGAGGTCAACTAGTCACTACAGCGCAAAATTCACACCACCGAGATTGACGTTTTTGGTAGTAGTCCATGCACCGAGAAAGTTGGATCCGCGCCGAGGCCACAGAAACGTCTGAAGACACGCAGGGTGCGCCTACCGCCGATCGCTAAACAATCGCCTCACAACTCAGCGCTCGTGAGAGTGCGGGGGAAAGTTGGTTTAGTGGACCGGACGTAAGGCCCATTGAAAAGTCGACTTTGAGAAAATGGCCCGGAAGGAACGTCTGCCGCTTCCCGCGATGCCCGAGGTTCCGAAGACACGCTGGGATGGCTTCCATATTTCTGCGTGGGAGGATCGCGACGACATCCCTCGATTACACGCCAACTTGAGCTCGCCGAGACAGCGAAAACGGGAAGTAAAAACATAATAAAAATAAAAGAATAACGGAAGTCTTACATTCATATAAAGCACAATGCCTATAAAAATATTGGGTGTAATGAGAATATCTAGATATATAACGTCGCTGAAGAGGAAAATTCGTATAGAAAAATATACGTAGCGATATATTTATGCCGCAGTATCGGGAAAATCTGTGTGTACAGAGTCGATAACCCTATATATTATAGGTGGCGTTACTGGGAGTCTATTTATAAAGAATGTGCACTGTCTATATATAAGTGTTTGGGCTATGGAGGAGAGATCTATTGAAAAGGAATGCGTGAATAGAGGAAGTTAAAAAGAGGGAGACTGCGGAGAACCTGGGTAGAGATCCGGAGGTCTGTCGAAAATGCGATCGTTTTGGCAACAAGTAGAAAGCTCTTCGTGGGCTGACTTCTTTTTTTTTCTTTTTTTCTTCCTTTTTTTACTGACAGGAAGTTTAGGAGGTCCGAGAAAGGTGGGAAGGACGACGAGAAATTCTTCAAGAATATGCGTCTTCTTTTTGTTGTAGCATCCAGTCAGATGGGCAGACGTTGTGTGCGGCTCCCGCGGCTTGTACCCGAATAAACTGAGCGGTCGCGGCTAGGCTTCGTTGAAGAAACTTGCCCTAATAAAAAAAATGCAAAAAAAAAGCTTTTTTGTTTTTTGTGACATTACGTTGACAGACACTATCGCCTATTTAGTAAGACGTATGTTCTGTTCTCTCTTTTGCTTCATCTCGTGAAGTCACAGAAGGGTCCAATCTGCTGCCGAGATTTAAACCTCACGTTCTATCGTTGTCCCCGTCAAACTTTCTGAAACGAAAACTATTCAGGAGACAATGGGCGCGTTAAGTCGGCGCTCCTTTACTCCTACTCCGACGCTCCGAGTTTCATACTCCGAGCGCAGCAACTAAACGGCGCATAGCGTACAGGAGCGCGACACACCGAGGCTGCGTTCCAAACCTACTCGAATGGATCCGAGTTACTTTGGCGGATTATGTCACGTGACAACAAAAATAGAGAAACGCTTGACGCGAGTAGGTTTTTGATAACCACCCTTACCCTAGAGTTAGATCGAGTATGTTTTGGAACACGGCCAGAAACTATCGACGGGCCGCACGAGCTCCTTCCGACCGTGGATACGGGTGGCAGAAGCCGAAAATATTTCGAAGATAAATAATTAGGCCCGTGTGGAGCGGCAGAGTCTAAAGCAAAAGAGTCGGCGACGTTATGAAGTTTCTACGAACGTTTTAATATTCCTGAAAGGTTTGAAGACTCGCTTCGTGCACATATCTGGAAGGTTACCTTGGCCGATCTATTTATTTATTGTCCATGCATGCTGTTCCGATTTAAATTAAAGACAACATTCTTGAACCCGCTCGTCGACGCAGGAAACCCTCAAATTTGTCAAAGATTCCCCTGCTTCCGTCGTCGGTTCCGTCTCGCAGCGAGACGGAAGCTACGCCGATACCGGCACACCGTCGTTAGGTGGTATGCATGAACAAACCTTTCCCGCAACGCTAACTGGTGTTTCGACTTTCCAATCTAAATATCTTTATTCGCTGCGGCTGGGCTAAGCATTCTAAGCAGGGCAGCGGTCTGACTGTCTTTTCATCACAACTTTTCTGTCGCCGAGCTATCGGCACGCTCGTTCGAGAGATCAATTCGTTTCCAGGCAAGACGCACGAACAAACCTTTTCCTCAACGCTCACTGATGTTTCGGCTTTCAAATCGAAGTATCTTTATTCGCTGGGCTAAGCATTCTAAAAGGGACAGAGCGGTCCGAATGTCTCATATCGACAACTTTTCTGTCGCTGTGCTATCGGCACGCTACCGTTTGTTAGATGGATTTCTTTTTCAGGCGAGATGCACGAACAAACCTTTTTCGGAGCGCTAATTGCTGTCTTGGCTTTCAAATCAAATCGTTTTTACCTGCTGGATTAAGCACTAATCAACTGAAAAGGGGCAGCGGTCCGGCTACGCGTTTCGTCTCGACGGTCTCAGCAGCAGCGCAGCCATCTTGTTTGTTTACGTGACGTCACGGAGCGCGAAGAAGTCACTCGCGCTCCGAGAAATTCTTGGTGCACGAAGAGCGCGCTCGAGTGTCAGTCTCCGGTGGCACTCCTGTCCGTTTAGTGAAAGGAGCGCCAAACTCTCGCGCTCCGGAGCACGGACTTAACGCGCCCAATAAAACGAAAACGACAGTCATTGACGGCATGAGAAAAGCAGGAAGGCCCGTCAGTTGTTCCGCCTCTGCAGCACGAGCTTCCTACATTCGGTGATGCTTCGGCGTCTCGTGAGCCTCGAGCGTGCGTGCGCAGCCAAAGCACCGCCGAAAGCAACGAGCTCGTGCAGGAGGTTAGGCATTCGAAGGCACCTCCAGCCCTTCTCCTTTTGTCTTACGTGGTCCTGGAATTTGGGGCTCTACGTACTCGCGCCAATACACCGGAACACCCGGAACGGCAACTCCGGTCGAAAACGAAACCAAGACAAATGACCGGTAATCGCTTTAGTGACACGAAATATGATCGCAGCCGAAACGTTACGTCAAAATGAAGCCGCGTGCTCCGCTAAAACCGACTGTAAAGGTGCGAGCAGCTTCTCTTTAGCGGGTGGCAAGCGGGTTAGCTTTTAGTCAAGCAACACTGGGCGACTCGTGCCGCAGCACCACCGTGGCGTCACGTCGCGGCCGTACGGCTGATATCACTGTTGCCTACTCCCTCTAGCAGTTAGTTTCGTTTTTGCCGTGGACGCCCCGAACCAAAGTTTGAGCCGTGATATCGGTCAAACTAGGCATTATATCGAGGAATAAACAACAACAAAAACATATACCGGAGTTTCCGCTTAAGGCACAGTAACCCTGCGTGGTTCATATCGAGGAACGTCTACTCGCCCGCGTAAAGATGCCCTCCTCTCCGTCCTCGTGCGGTGGCACTCGCCGACGCCGCCGCTCTTGCTCTACGCCAACTCTTCTTTTGTCCGGGTCGCAGCCAGTTCAGGCGGTCGCGTCTTGCCGGGCTTACCGAAGAAGGCGGCTGGTGCCACGGCCTCTACACCGCCGTCCTTTCCACCTTCTTTATTATTTTGTTCTCCCCTAGATGGCAGTGGAATCCACGTCGAGGAATGCGCATATATTTGCCCTTACCCCCCTCTTCCTTTCGTTTCTCTCTCGTTCCTTCCATGCTCCTTTGTTCGCAATATTTGAAATGAGAAAAAAAAAAGAGAAAAAAAGAAGCAGAAACTAAAGGAAGGGGACGGCACGCAGAAACGGCGCTGGAGCTGTCCCGTCTCGTCCGCACGCGCGCATAATGAATAATTTCGGCGCGATGCGGCGGCGGCGGCGGCAGCGGCGGCGGCAGCGGCGGCCCCCTGGTGAAGCAGAAACGGCTGAATGCATTCTCGTTAGCCAAACTTGCGGCCCTGGTCGGTCGTTGTCCACGGGGCGGACAATATTTCTTTTTTCTTTTTTGAGGAGAGCCTCCGGGACATCCGTCCGCGGGCACAACTCGTCCCTGCATGCATCGACGCGGGGGCCTGATGATTTCGCTGATCGCTCTTCTGACGACCCCGCGGCGCGTTACAGTCGGATCTCGCGTATGCAGTTTGGATTTCCTTTTCCCTCGTCCCTGTTTATTGTGTTTTTTTTTTTTTTTTTGGGGGCACGCCTGCATGTAGAAACAGCGCGAAGATTTCAATGTTTTTGCTGTTTGGTTTTGGTTTTAAATGTTAGAGCATTTCTAGGAACATCAAACCGTGAGATCGCGTGCGTTCGTCGCGGCTCGATAGCTAAATATAGCGCGGGAAAACGCGAATTGGTGTATAGCTTTGCGTCGATTCTGGCACCTATAGAAGACCAGGCCTACGCATGACGTCATCGTTGGTGGGTGCCCTACCCGCCCAAAACGGTAAACACGCCGAAGCTCGACTAGACCGCCGCAAAGCGGTAGACGCGTCCGTCTTTGCGTCGCCGCGTGTTTGCGTCGCGCTCTTTGTAAGGAGCTCCGCGACGCGCTGGCGGCGATGCCGACGCGAGCGAGGGGACGCTGCGTGGAGCCACTAGGGATGACGTATGAGGAGGGAATGGCTCAGGCCTTGTCCTCTTGGTGGTGTTTGCTCAAGGGACGTTGGAAGAGGTGCAAAGGATATCGAAGGACCTGTCGCGTTACAATTTTCTTTGTCAACAACCTAAAAATGTTGTAATGTTGCTATCTTTTTTTTTTTTTTGCGATTGAGGTGTTTTGGTGAAGTTGTTTACCTTATCTTGTAAAAGTAGTCGTGGAGTTCATGACGTTTATCAAATCATGTGATGTCGTCGCGCACTAGGTGTGACCTATTTCCTATGTTGTGACACTTGAGAGTGAGTGAGGACAAGAACGGGGCCTTGATTGACCTTTATTTGTGTTTACTTTTAAATCCTACCAATTTCAGATACACGGGTTCGTATAAGTTAGTACCCGTTTCTTTCTTTTTTTAAGGTGGGCTATGTAATTAACCCGCCCACGCTACCGTTTTGCGGTCTACAGCGTAGAAGTATCACGTTAAACATATTTGATAAAACAGAAAAGAAAGAGAATGGCTTACATAGAAGATTAGGGCAATAACGATTTTCGTTCAATGATAACATTTGCATAAACAGTTCGTCGGTTTATATTTGTATTATTCTTCGCGGACGCTATCGATTATTCAAAGTGGTCCTACAACTTTCGCAGAGTGATGCGCCCGCCTTGCCTCTACATTTATGAAATACATTTTGATTTATTTTTACTATTATTATTTTATTTATTTTTTTTTTTTTAAGAGGGGGGGGGGGTAGACCGCAGGCAAGATTGAGGATTTCAAACTTTCCGATGTCGTGCGCACCGCTTTTATTTTCTTCATTACATGAATTCGTCCATTTCGCGCTATGGTGTGTAGCTCTACCTCTTGCGTGACTCAAGTTCGATATTTTGCGGTTTTTGTTTGTGCAAATGGCGCTCTCATGAAGTGGTCACGGTTGAAGTCTTCGCTTACGCGTTCAGACCGTCTGCGTCGTATTACCAGAGTCGGTTGTGGTTCCTAACATTTTTGGCCGGGTACTTGCGGTTGGGAAATCCTGCGAACCTGGCGACGGTCGAGTTGGACCAGGTTGGACTATTTCGAACTTCACTTCCAACGCGAAGTTCTAGAGAATTTCGACTGAAGTCGACTAGTACCCGCATGAGCGGATGTTGACAGAGAGCTAATGCCACTTGGCGGAGAAGAGGGGATATTTACGAGGCGTATTGTTTCAAGACACAACATAAACCAACAAAATAATTCGAAAGTCCGTATGTTTTTTTATAGATTGTTTAAGATAGAAGTAAAACGAATGTTATTTTTCCTCCAAATAATTAAACTTTTTTTTTTAATATGTTAGGCCAGTGGCGCTTAAATGGGGGTCCGTGAACTCTTTGGGGTCCGCGAAGGCATCCTAGGGGTCCACGAAGCCCTGTTTGATCAGCCCAACCCGTCAATAAAATTTGTCTTCGTTTTGATTGAGCATTTTATCATGTGTATGTCAATGAGAGAATTATACTTCGCAATAACCCTTAGTGTTATTAATTTATTAAATCATTATCATCATTATTCGATACTTTTCCCTTCCCTTCACCACAAATGGGGTCGTCCATCATCTCCGCAGATCCACAAGGGGTCCGGGCAGGCACGTATCCAGAAAGGGGGGGGGGGGGGCATGGGGCCCGGGCCCCCCTCGAAATCTTCTATTTTGCTGGGGCCTTCTCTCCCCCTCCCTCCTCATACAGCCTTTTGTCATGGGCGGGCCCCCCCCCCCCCCCCCCCCCCCCCCGAAACAAAATCCTGGCTACGTGCCTAGGTCCGGGAAACATCAATGGTTGAGAACTACTGTGTTCGGCAACACTGCTCAAAAGTCGAACTTCGTCGAACTTGGCCAAAAGGTCGAAAGTTCGCCGAAGCAGTCGACCCTTTAGTTTCGACAAAAGTTAGCTACATTCCTACTTTTAACGTCTAAAGAAAAAAAATACCGTAATAAAAATATTAAAAAAACGTTTTAGTGTTTGCTATTAAAGAACACTAAATTTAAGAGGCATACTACTCTTGCTGGAGATTCCAATTACGCAGTTGTTGCTGCTGTTTTCGCTCTAAATAATAGGTTACATTACGAGGCGACGTCACAGGCGGTGGTCACATGCCTACATGTTTGTCGTCTAGTTTGTTCGTCGAGAATCTATGACCAAATTTCATGAACTTACGCAGCCTGCTGCGTCACCATTGTGCCGTTACTGAAGTTCTGAATCAGGCTTATGGGCAGTGGAATGCGACAACCCTTGGCCGCAAGTCGGACGCTTCGCTCGCAAAAAGAAGACGAAAAAAAAACAATTGGGAACAAAGTCTGGAGTTATAGCGATAATTACATACTCCACGGCTGGGTGCATAGAGTCAAGAGAGTCAAAGCAAAGGAACCACGACACTAAAAGCCCTTTAGTGTCCCTAATTATATCGAAATTAGCTTAGCCGATGTGCCTCTCCTCGTTTATTTATTTGTTCTGTTTGTTTTGCGTAGTTTGGAGCTTTCTTGTGCGTATAAAACTTGCACTGCACAAATCTTCGAGTGGGAATATAAGAATAGGTATAGTTTCTCTGCTGCCATGCCAAGCTTGTCACTTTCATTTTTTCCTTTTTTTTTTGCCTTTTTCAGGGATTTGAAAATGTCCGGCAGTATCCGCCCACCTGCAGGTTATGCTTTACTTAAGAATGAGAGAAGTCTGTTTTCGAAACGTTAATGCATAAGCTTTCTAATATTTTTTTTGTATTTATAATTTTGTTTATTAATTCGTTGCGAGAATACATGTCCAAACATACCCAAACTTATATATTATTAATTTCGTCATTATTTAGAAATGCTGTTAACTCGAAGCTTTGGTAATACAGGGTTGATGAAATTTATACAAAATTATACCAAAACACCGACGATATGTGATAAAATAAACGCTCTAAAAAAAAATGTTAAGCCAAAACTGGCAAACTGGCGGCCATTTCTAGCACATTCTAGTCAAGCTGCATGTGTTTACGCACACCTTAAAAAAAACGTTTGTTTTTACGGTGTTTAGACGCCACGCCGTGCCGTAACGATACGACAAAATGCTACTACTACTACTACTACTACTACTACTACTACTACTACTACTACTAATACTATTAATAATAATAATAATAATAATAATAATAATAAGAATAAGAAGAAGAAGAAGAAGAAGAAGAAGAAGAAATGAAAAGTGTGGCTGCAAGTGAAAGAGGCTGGTGGGTTTGGTGGTTAGCGACTGACCTTGCATCATCGCAGCAGTTGCCGAGTCATCAATCTTCCCGACGGGAACGTGAATGCTGGCCGCCCGTCGCTGTCGCTTTGACCGGGACCCTACTTCTCCTTTCCCCCGACGTCTTCGTCCCCGCCAGAGCTAATCTACGTCCCGTTTCACTTTACGATGGAGCGGAGCTGCCGCTACGAGGCGCCCCATCCAATCCAATGTCGCGTGACTGCCACGTGACCATCGGGAAAGGCGTATAGCGACGACCCGGTGGCGTGGGTGCAGTCTGCCGATGCGATCCTAGCGCTGGATTGGCCGGGCGATTCCTCGCGGGGTCCGCCGCGGTTTATCGGATAAGGCGTAGAAACGGGCGGTATGGACGACAGAGTTGCTACCGCAACTATCTAGAGACGGTGCTGCCTGCGTTATACGTCGCTGAGGGACAGAGTTGGCTCTTCCCCCGTGGGCAGCAGGTCTTCGTCTTTCCTGGCCCGACGAGTTTTTCGACACCGTTGAAGACAGAAAGAAGCAGCAGCGAAACCGGGGAGGATATGGGATGTGATAGACATTGTTCAGGCTCAAACGGTTTACTTTCATCAATCCCCCCCAAAAAAAAACGCTTTTTTTATTAGTAAATTAAAAGAAAAAAGGGTCGTTGTTTTAGCTTTCTTTGAAGAACTTACCATCGCTTTTGTTTTCGTTTTGTTTTTCTTAATTGCCAGACGGTTCTGGATGCCCTCGTCTCCGGCACAAATAGGCCATTTAATATGACGTCGCTCTTTGCTCAAAGCGAGCTGACGGTTGGCGGACATGCAGGTTCTGGCGCCATACTTTGTGCATCTCTCTGCAGAGTCGGAAATTCTTTGAGCAAGTTTGCTTTCTAGCCAAGGGGAGGCCTCGACTGGACAGATGCTCTAAAGAGTCGCTTAAGCTCTAACGACACGGGCTGGCACATGCAGGTTTGGCGCCACACCCGGTCGCATCTCTCTGCGTGAACACGTTGGAACCTCTCTGCGTCACGTAGCGTTTTTTTCTTAATTGCCAGACGGGTTCCGGATGCCCTCGTCACCGGTACAAATAGGTCATTCTAATATGAGTCGCTCTTTGCTCAAAGTGAGCTGACGGTTGGCGGACATGCAGGTTCTGGCGCCATTACTCTCGATGTGCTGCATCTCTTGACGAGAAAACGTTGGAACCTCTCTGCGATCAAATAGCGTTTTTTTCTTAATTGCCAGACGGTTCCGGATGCCCTCGTCACCGGTACAAATAGGTCATTTAATATGACGTCGCTCTTTGCTCAAAGTGAGCTGACGGTTGGCGGACATGCAGGTTCTGGCGCATTACTCTCGTGCTGCATCTCTCTTGCGAGAAAACGTTGGAACCTCTCTCGCGATCAAATAAGCGTTTTTTTTCTTAATTGCCGGAGCGGTTCCGGATGCCCCCGTCACCGGTACAAATAGGTCATTTAATATGACGTCGCTCTTTGCTCAAAGTGAGCTGACGGGTTGGCGGACATGGCAGGTTCTGGCGCCGTTACTCTCGTGCCTGTCATCTCTTGCGAGAAAACGTTGGAACCTCTCTTCGCGATCAAATAGCGTTTTTTTTCTTAATTGCCAGACGGTTCCGGATGCCCTCGTCACTGCGGTACAAATAGCTCGTCGAATATGCACGTCGCTCTTTGCTCAAAGTGAGCTGACGGTTGGCGGACATGACAACTGGTGCCATTACTCTCGTGTTGTACTTTTGCGAGAAAACGTTGGAACCTCTCTCGCGATCAAATAGCGTTTTTTCTGCACTGCGCGACGGTTCCGGATGCCCTCGTCACCGGTACAAATAGGTTTCAATGGTCATGACGTCGCCTTTGTTCAAAGTGAGCTTGACGGTTGGCGGACATGCAGGTTCAAAGGCGCTATTACTCTCGTGCTGCATCTCTTGCGAGAAAACGTTGGAACCTTCTCGCGATCAGCCAGCGTTTTTTTTTCTTAATTGCCAGACGTTCCGGATGCCTCAGCTCATAAATAGGTCATTTAATATGACGTCGCTCTTTGCTCAAAGGAGCTGACGGTTGGCGGACATGCAGGTTCAGCGCTATTTACTCGTACAATTCCTTAGTGAGAAACGTTGGAACCTCTCTCGCGATCAAATAGCGTTTTTTTTTCTTAATTGCCAGACGGTTCCGGGATGCCTCGTCACCGGTACAATAGGTCATTTAATATGACGTCGTTTGCTCAAAGTGAGCTGACGGTTGGCGGACATGCAGGTTCTGGCGCCATTACTCTCGTGCTGCATCTCTTGCGAGAAAACGTTGGAACCTCTCTCAAGATCAACAGCGTTTTTTCACTGCTTTATCATTCCGGATGCCTGTCACTGGGTACAAGCAGGTCATTTATGACGTCGCCTTGCTCTAAAGTGAGCTGACGGTTGGCGGACATGCAGGTTCTGGCGCCATTACTTCCGTGCTGCATTTTGCGAGAAAAAACGTTAACCCTTCTCGCGATCAAATAGCGTTTTTTTTTTCTTAACACTGCTGGATTGCCCTGATGCCCTCGTCACCGGTACAAATAGGTCATTTATATGACGTCGCTCTTTGCTCAAAGTGAGCTGACGGTTGGCGGACATGCAGGTTCTGGCGCCATTACTCTCCGTGCTGCATCTCTCTTGCGAGAAAACGTTGGAACCTCTCTCGCGATCAAATAGCGTTTTTTTCTTAATTGCCAGACGGTTCCGGATGCCCTCGTCACCGGGTACAAATAGGTCATTTAATATGACGTCGCTCTTTGCTCAAAGTGAGCTGACGGTTGGCGGACATGCAGGTTCTGGCGCCATTACTCTCGTGCTGCATCTCTCTTGCGAGAAAACGTTGGAACCTCTCTCGCGATCAAATAGCGTTTTTTTTCTTAATTGCCAGACGGTTCCGGATGCCCTCGTCACCGGTACAAATAGGTCATTTAATATGACGTCGCTCTTTGCTCAAAGTGAGCTGACGGTTGGCGGACATGCAGGTTCTGGCGCCATTACTCTCGTGCTGCATCTCTCTTGCGAGAAAACGTTGGAACCTTCTCGCGGTCAAATAGCGTTTTTTTTCTTAATTGCCAGACGGTTCCGGATGCCCTCGTCACCGGTACAAATAGGTCATTTAATATGACGTCGCTCTTTGCTCAAAGTGAGCTGACGGTTGGCGGACATGCAGGTTCTGGCGCCATTACTCTCGTGCTGCATCTCTCTTGCGAGAAAACGTTGGAACCTCTCTCGCGATCAAATAGCGTTTTTTTCTTAATTGCCAGACGGTTCCGGATGCCCTCGTCACCGGTACAAATAGGTCATTTAATATGACGTCGCTCTTTGCTCAGATGAGCTGACGGTTGGCGGACATGCAGGTTCTGGCGCCATTACTCTCGTACTGCATCTCTCTTGCGAGAAAACGCTGGAACCTCCTCTCGCGATCAAATAGCGTTTTTTTCTTAATTGCCAGACGGTTCCGGATGCCCTCGTCACCGGTACCAATAGGTCATTTAATATGACGTCGCTCTTTGCTCAAAGTGAGCTGACGGTTGGCGGACATGCAGGTTCTGGCGCCATTACTCTCGTGCTGCATCTCTTGCGAGAAAACGTTGGAACCTCTCTCGCGATCAAATAGCGTTTTCTTTCTTAATTGCCAGACGGTTCCGGATGCCCTCGTCACCGGTACAAATAGGTCATTTAATATGACGTCGCTCTTTGCTCAAAGTGAGCTGACGGTTGGCGGACATGCAGGTTCTGGCGCCATTACTCTCGTGCTGCATCTCTCTTGCGAGGAAAACGTTGGAACCTTCTCTCGCGATCAAATAGCGTTTTTTTCTTAATTGCCAGACGGTTCCGGATGCCCTCGTCACCGGTACAAATAGGTCATTTAATATGACGTCGCTCTTTGCTCAAAGGTGAGCTGACGGTTGGCGGACATGCAGGTTCTGGCGCCATTACTCTCGTGCTGCATCTCTCTTGCGAGAAAACGTTGGAACCCTCTCTCGCGATCAAATAGCGTTTTTTTCTTAATTGCCAGACGGTTCCGGATGCCCTCGTCACCAGTACAAATAGGTCATTTAATATGACGTCGCTCTTTGCTCAAAGTGAGCTGACGGTTGGCGGACATGCAGGTTCTGGCGCCATTACTCTCGTGCTGCATCTCTTGCGAGAAAACGTTGGAACCTCTCTCGCGATCAAATAGCGTTTTTTTTTCTTAATTGCCAGACGGTTCCGGATGCCCTCGTCACCGGTACAAATAGGTCTGATTTAATATGACGTCGCTCTTTGCTCAAAGTGAGCTGACGGTTGGCGGACATGCAGGTTCTGGCGCCATTACTCTCGTGCTGCATCTCTTGCGAGAAAACGTTGGAACCTCTCTCGCGATCAAATAGCGTTTTTTTTTCTTAATGGCCACGACGGTTCCGGATGCGCCTCGTCACCGGCTGCAAATGGGTCATTTAATATGTGACTGGCCGCTCTCTTGCTCAGAGTGAGCTGACGGCTGGCAGCGGACATGCAGGTTCTGGCGCCATTACTCTCGTGCTGCATCTCTCTTGCGCGGAAACGTTGGAACCTCTCTCGCGCGATCAAATAGCGTTTTTTTTTCTTAATTTGCCAGACGGTTCCGGATGCCCTCGTCACCGGTACAAATAGGTCATTTAATATGACGTCGCTCTTTGCTCAAAGTGAGCTGACGGTTGGCGGACATGCGAGTTCTGGCGCCATTACTCTCGTGCTGCATCTCTCTTGCGAGAAAACGTTGGAACCCTCTCTCGCGATCAAATAGCGTTTTTTTCTTAATTGCCAGACGGTTCCGGATGCCTCGTCACCGGCACAAATAGGTCATTTAATATGACGTCGCTCTTTGCTCAAAGTGAGCTGACGGTTGGCGGACATGCAGGTTCTGGCGCCATTACTCTCGTGCTGCATCTCTCTTGCGAGAAAACGTTGGAACCTCTCTCGCGATCAAATAGCGTTTTTTTCTTAATTGCCAGACGGTTCCGGATGCCCTCGTCACCGGTACAAATAGGTCATTTAATATGACGTCGCTCTTTGCTCAAAGTGAGCTGACGGTTGGCGGGCATGCAGGTTCTGGCGCCATTACTCTCGTTGACTGCATCTCTCTTGCGAGAAAACGTTGTGAACCTTCCTCGCGATCAAATAGCGTTTTTTTCTTTCTTAATTGCCAGACGGTTCCGGATGCCCTCGTCACCGGTACAAATAGGTCATTGAATATGACGTCGCTCTTTGCTCAAAGTGAGCTGACGGTTGGCGTGACATGCAGGTTCTGGCGCCATTACTCTCGTGGCTTGGCATCTTCTGTGCGAGAAAGCGTTGGAACCTCTCTCGCGAATCAAATAGCGTATTTTTTTCTTAATTGCCAGACGGTTCCGGATGCCCTCGTCACCGGTACAAATAGGTCATTTAATATGACGTCGCCTCTTTGCTCAAAGTGAGCTGACGGTTGGCGGACATGCAAGGTTCTGGCAGCCATTACTCTCCGTGCTGCATTCCTCTTGCGAGAAAAACGTTGGGACACTCTCTCGCGATCAAATAGCGTTTTTTCTTTTCTTAATTGCCGAGACCGGTTCCGGATGCCTCGTCACCGGTACAAATAGGTCATTTAATATGACGTCGCTCTTTGCTCAAAGTGAGCTGACGGCTGGCGGACATGCAGGTTCTGGCGCCATTACTCTCGTGCTGCATCTCTCTTGCGAGAAAACGTTGGAACCTCTCTCGCGATCAAATAGCGTTTTTTTTTCTTAATTGCCAGACGGTTCCGGGATGCCCTCGTCACCGGTACAAATAGGTCATTTAATCATGCGACGTCGCTCTTTGCTCAAAGTGAGCTGACGGTTGGCCGGACATGCAGGTTCTGGCGCCATTACTCTCGTGCTGCATCTCTCTTGCGAGAAAACGTTGGAACCTCTCGCGATCAAATAGCGTTTTTTTTTCTTAATTGCCAGACGGTTCCGGATGCCCGCGTCACCGGTACAAAACAGGTCATTTAATATGACGTCGCTCTTTGCTCAGCGTGAGCTGACGGTTGGCGGACATGCAGGTTCTGGCGCCATTACTTCCCAGTGCTGCATCTCTCGCGAGAAAACGTTGGAGACCTCTCTCGCGATCAAACAGCGTTTTCTTAATTGCCAGACGGTTCCGGATGCCCTCGTCACCGGTACAAATAGGTCATTTAATCGTGACGTCGCTCTTTGCTCAAAGTGAGCTGACGGTTGGCGGACATGCAGGTTCTGGCGCCATTACTCTCGTGCTGCATCTCTCTTGCGAGAAAACGTTGGAACTCTCTCTCGCGATCAAATATGCGTCCTTTTTTCTTAATTGCCAGACGGTTCCGGATGCCCTCGTCACCGGTACAAATGGGTCATTTAATCAGTGACGTCGCTCTTTGCTCAAAGTGAGCTGACGGTTGGCGGACATGCAGGTTCTGGCGCCATTACTCTCGTGCTGCATCTCTCTTGCGAGAAAACGTTGGAGCCCTCTCTCGCGATCAAATAGCGTTTTTTTTTTCTTAATTGCCAGACGGTTCCGGATGCCCTCGATCACCGGTAACAAATAGGTCATTTAATATGACGTCGCTCTTTGCTCAAAGTGAGCTGACGGTTGGCGGACATGCAGCGTTCTGGCGCCATTACTCTCGTGCTGCATCTCTCTTGCGAGAAAACGTTGGAACCTTCTCTCGCGATCAAATGGTGCGTTTTTTTTCTTAATTGCCAGACGGTTCCGGGATGCCCTCGTCACCGGTACAACATGGATGAATAATATGACGTCGCCTCTTTGCTCAAAGTGAGCTGACGGTTGGCGGACAGCTGCAGGTTCTGGCGCCATTACTCTCGTGCTGCATCTCTCTTGCGAGAAAACGTTGGAACCTCTCTCGCGATCAAATAGCGTTTTTTTTTCTCTTAGTTGCCAGACGGTTCCGGATGCCCTCGTCACCGGTACAAATAGGTCATTTAATATGACGTCGCTCTTTGCTCAAAGTGAGCTGACGGCTACGGACATGCAATTCTCCGGCGCCATTACTCTCGTGCTGGGCATCTTCTGCAGGAGAAAACGTTGAACCTCTCGCGATCAAATAGCGTTTAATTGTTAGACGGTTCCGGATGCCCGTCACCGGTACAAATAGTCATTTAATATGACGTCGCTCTTTGCTCAAAGTGAGCTGACGGTTATGGATGCAGTGTTCTGGCGCCATTACTCTCGTGTTGCATCTCTTTGCGAAAATGTTGGAACCTCTCTCGCGATCAAATAAGCGTTTTTTTTTTTCTTAATTGCCAGACGGTTCCGGATGCCCTCGTCACCGGTACAACATGGCTGCCGAATTAATGAGCGTCGCTCTTTGCTCAAAGTGAGCTGACGGTTGGCGGACATGCAGGTTCTGGCGCCATTACTCTCGAGCTGCATCTCTCTTGCGAGAAAACGTTGGAACCTCTCTCGCGATCAAATAGCGTTTTTGTTTTTTCTTAATTGCCAGACGGTTCCGAGATGCCCTCGTCCTTGCCGGTACAAATAGGTCATTTAATATGACGTCGCTTTGCTCAAAGTGAGCTGATTATTGGCGGATACGCAGGTTCTGGCGCACATTTCGTGCTGCATCTCTCTTGCGGAGAAAACGTTGGAACCCTCTCTCGCGATCAAATAGCGCTTTTTTTTTAATTGCCAGACGGTTCCGGATGCCCTCGTCACCGGGTGGCGAAATAGGTCATTTAATATGACGTCGCTCTTTGCTCAAAGTGAGCTGACGGTTGGCGGACATGCAGGTTCTGGCGCCATTACTCTCGTGCTGCATCTCTCTTGCGAGAAAACGTTGGAACCTTCTCGCGATCAAATAGCGTTTTTTTTTCTTAATTGCCAGACGGTTCCGGATGCCCTCGTCACCGGTACAAATAGGTCATTTAATATGACGTCGCCTCTTTGCTCAAAGTGAGCTGACGGTTGGCGGACATGCAGGTTCTGGCGCGCCATTACTCTCGTGCTGCATCTCTCTTGCGAGCAAAACGTTGGAACCTCTTCTGACTAAATAGTGTTTTAATCGCCAGATGGTCCTGGATGCCCTCGTCACCGGTACAAATAGGTTATTTAATATGGATGTCGCTCTTTGCTCAAAGTGAGCTGACGGTTGGCGGACATGCAGGTTCTGGCGCCATTACTCTCGTGTTGCATCTCTTTTGCGGAGAAAACGTTGGAACCTCTCTCGCGATCAAATAGCGTTTTTTGTTTTCTTAATTGCCAGACGGTTCTTGATGCCCTCGTCTCCGGTACAAATAGGTCATTTAATATGACGTCGCTCTTTGCTCAAAGTGAGCTGACGGTTGGCGGACATGCAGTTTCTGGCGCCATTACTCTGGTGCTGCATCACTCTTGCGATAAAACGTTGGGCCCTCTCTCGCGATCAAATAACGTTTTTCTTTTTAATATTCCCGGGAACTGAGAATTACCACGCTGTTGGAAGTGGAATGATAGAAAGATAGTACTTTGTGAAGATGAAAATCAACAAATTATCTGTGCTCTTGGGAAACAAACAATTGGGCAGCGACCTTTAGCTTCGAAGTCTTATAATGCACGCATTATAGGGAACTGGTGAGGGAATTGGTTACGAAATTGTTGTGTCACGTGACGTATTTTTTCCCGCTAAATTTAGCGGAGAAACTGAATGGTTGTAGAACTCACGTGACGTCAGGTTACGCGACGTCTATTTCCCCCGCTAAATTTAGCGGGGAAAATGGATTGGTGTCTGGGACACGAGACGTGAATTTTCCCGCTAAAGTTATGCTGGTAACTGAATTGCGTGTACATATCACGTGCCGTCAATTTCCCCAAGGTGTATAGGTCACGCGACGTCACGTCACACCACTTTCCCCGCTAGATTTAGCGGAAAATCCACGGACGGATGTACACTATTTTGGGATGGGGGGAGGGGGGGGGGGTAACGATAAACCATTTCATGCTGTAATAGGTTAAGTGGATTGATTTGCTTTCGTCTCGGGCTGCCAGGGATCCCATGTTTTCGCTTCATTATCAGGTGGTTTCACGTCCGTTAGAGGCGATACTAAATTTTGTAGAAGCACAGGGGTTGAAGGCCAGCGATAGAACAAACGAACACTGGGAAGGTGGAGGAACTAAGCAGATTATCCTACCGGTAGAGAATGAGCATTTCTCATTTTCGCCTCGCTGTGTCCGAAGGTGCTTCTTTGTGACTGGACAGGCATGTTGGGGCAGAATTGACGTGAAAGTATAGAACACTGGATGAGGTGGCGCACACTGCCACCTCATGGAAAAAGGTTCAGCTGTAGGAATCCATGCATCCAATCCATCTCGGCCCTCTGCACATTGGGCTTTTTTGTATGTGTGTGTGTGCTTACGTCCAGCTTGAAATTTCACCGGAATATCCATTGTTCGAGAACTCGCGTTATGTGTTTTTGTGCGCCCGAACCCGGGGCAGAGTTTTCCCACTCGGCCAAGGTCTCTTGCTCTGTGATCGACGGCGCCTGCTTGAGTAGTCGGCGGCGGCAAGGAGCATCAACTGGTCCTTGATTTGATACATATCGATCTCTCTGGCTAAGGCGTGCCAGAGCTCGAGAAATCGGCTCGTCAGCGGCCCGACTAACTGCAAAAAACGCCGCCTTAAAAAAAAAAAAGTATTGAGTAAGTCATGCGTTTATGCGACCCAAATAAGTTTTCGATCGTGCTTATTGACGTCTCTTGTCGCCAGCGCGACTCGCCCTACTTCTGCGTTTTACCAAAGCCAAAACAGCGCTAATGAAGAATTGTTTACGTGTAAACGAAAAGGAAAATGGTGGATAGCGTTCACCAGCATGGCTGCGCACGGCTTACCGGAAGTGAAAATACGTTTCATGAACCCGCCTTTTTCCAACATTTCGTTTGCACCTGTAAATAATGATACACCCTCTTCACTCGCGGCCCCGCAGATCTGCCTCTTCTTGAGCGACGATGCGGTGAAGTTCTTCCTACAAGCACGCGCAAACTAATTCGATGACGAATGCCTGACCACGGTAATAAAGACAGTGTCTTCGTTGCCGTCCCCGTCGACGCCTCTCCGGGTCTTTTCTGTCTTCTCGGGGACCCTGGAACGAAAAGTCTCCGCCACGGATCCGCTCCGTGGGGACGGGTCCCGTCGCCTCGAAGAACAATAACCCAATAAACGTTATGGGCGCGAGGGGCCGGGCGCTCCTCGCGAATGTGCTGCAGTGACCGAAGGAGAGGATGGAGATTTCGGTGTCGGTTGTGGCGCCGCCGCGGCCGCCGTCGTCGCCGGAGCGTTCTCTCCCTTCGGACTTCCGTTTGTTTCCGGTCGGTTCCGGCGTAGATTTCGTTACCCTCGGCGGCATGCCGGAGCCGACCTCCGCGGATTATCGCGCTTCTCCAGTGGGGAAGAGGGCGTTGGTCGTAGTGCGGTCGGCAATTTTCTTCTTTATTTTTGTTATTGGCTAATGACACTCTTTAGGTGTGTTCTCGGCTTGACTTTACCACCCGACTTGGCAGGCCGGAGCCACACTACTACACAAACCTGAGGCATACGTGGATCCGGAATCTTTCAGTGGTCTCAGAAGCCTGGTGTGAAAGCGGAGAGGGGAACGTTTAGGCAGCTATTCATGGGTGCAGCCATAACTGAGCTTCGGCTTTTGTTTACTTTTATTTCGTTCGCTCCGTTTCACCTCAATGGCTGCAGGACAGGTGATTGTTTTATTAGACCCCGCAGTGTTCATGTCACCAACGCATTCGTCCGGGGGCTCATCTGTGCCCGATGAAGTGGTTTGGCTTCTGCAGTGAGGAAAGAGAGGGCCAGTTACATGGAGGTAGGACGGTTCTGGAGGCGACATGACGCCACCAGGGGTGAAGCCAGACGCATGGAGGACACGCCCCCAACGACGACCAAAACCAAGTGCCGCTATGGGACGAAAAAGAGAGCTGACTTGGTGCCAACAACTCTTTTGGTTACCCTCGGGGCACCCGATGGTGAGACCAAAACAGCTGTTTGCGCCAAGTCAGGACTCCTTTCGACCAATAGCGCCTCTTGGTTTTGGTCATCGTGTGGGGGGGGGGGGTCACTACCTTCACACTTCTGGCTTCACCTTTGGTGGCTCTCATGTCGCATCCTGATGCTTACTACCCCTATGGTCAATTATGACTTGAATACGATAAAGGATGCAAGTTCTACGGTCTCGCTACGGTCCCCAGAGCGCGTCTCCGACTGGCGTGTATCTTGGAGCCGGGACAAGCCAATATTCAATTTGACCCGGCTGTTAGCGGCCTCTTTGGCTGAAATTTCATAACTGGCTCGCTCCAGAGTACCGATGTCGGCAACTGAAGTTGGCCTCATTCCCTCATCAGTCAGCTGTGTCCTCTCCCGCCACATGCGAGCTGCTTATCCTGTTTGGTTAACTGCACTTTCCTCGACGAAAACGAATATGGACTCCCTGATAGTTGTGGAGTTTGTGTATGTTGCCGAGCGCGAGCGCGTACATTTTGGGAAACGCTCTACAATTGTTGGATCTCCTCTGTGCCAATGGACGGTCCAAAGCCGCACGCTATGCCCCTCTATTTCCTGCCGGTAATGTGTACAACTTGACAAATAACCTGGAATTCAAGCCGTTATCGATTGCAGTAAAGGCCAGCACAACGCCTCTCACTATGACGGGTCGCAAACTTATTAAATGATGGTGTTTGTTACCTTTGTAAAAGCGGTGATCGGGGAAAGCTGTGTTGTGTATTTAGCAAAGCGGCCGATCAAAGGGATCAATAAGGAAAACACTTCTGATGTCTTCGACTCAGTGTCGCGCGTTAAATCTCACAGTTCATCACTGTTGAGTAATGGGCTATACATACCCATACGTTCATCTACGTTTTATCCTTTTCCCTCCACTCACATTTCATCTTATCATGTTTCATGACAACGCCACCTATGTAAACATACCTTCCCTTCTCCTTTCTTTGCAGGTGAGTGCCTCATTTGCAGCTCTGCCAGGTCAAAATGCACCGAAAGAGTAAGCGATCCTGTCTCGTTCTCGCCAAGCGCACGAACCCTGTCCCGATCTGGAGCCGGAAGGACTTCACGGTCCCAGTCGCCCGAGCGGGCCATAATGCACGTCGTCCATGCTGGATTTAACCCTCAAAACAGAACCCCTCTCCATTGTTCATGCTCCAGCGACTCGAGCAGCACCACTGGAAATCGTTTGTCATCTGCGAAGTGGGGGTTAGTTTCGCTGTGTTTTCATTTCCTTCGCGTCGCTCTCATTCCCCCGCGTGCACACACACGCACACCCGTACTGCCGTTTTTAGACGTTGTTGTTTCGCTTATTCGCCACTGAGGGGCGCAGCCGTCGTTGATGATGGCGATGACACTGGGATGGGGCTCGTACGCCGAGGACCCCAACCTCTTATTTGTGTGTTTTGTTTTTGTGTGCACTGGGGATTCGGTCCAGCTCGTCTCCTGCGATGATGATTGCGGTACCTCTTCAGTGCGGCGGCGCCTCTCGCTCGTGGAGATCGAGTGTCGCTGTTTGTCTTGTAGCTCACGGCCGAACGCGTCTGATGTCTCCGTGTTTGCTGTCTTGCCCGGCCGCGCGGCAAGGAGGGCGGGAAGAACGGAAGCACGCGCGAAGAAGAAGAACGCTGCCGGCGGTTTGTTTCCCTTGCCGCGGTAACGTCGAAAGCAAAAAGAAAAAGACGGACAGACAGAAAGAAGGAGAGAGAGTGCTCTGTCCTCTGGCCAACAATCCTTGCAGAGATGGCGACTCCGAGTTCCAAAGCACATACGAAGCATCCTTAGTTGTAGTTATTGTCTGTCTTCTTAGTCTGTGTCTGTGTTCCGCGTATGTGAGAAAGAAGGAAGCGAGAGAGAGAGAGAGAATAATAGTCTTTGAGTGTTAGGAGCTCGACGTGCGTTATCTTTGTTTGCGGGGAACCAAGTTGGGCGACGTGGGCGCGTACGTAGTTCAGTGCTTTTGACAGGTCTTCTCTGCCGGGAGTAATCCCGCCTGTTAAGACGTTGCGCACGTCCCCCTCCCGTTCCGGGGATTTCTCTTCTCCGAGTGTGCCTCCTCCGAAGGAGAACTTTCTCGTTGCGCGTATAGAGAGATAAAGGAAGAGCGAGAGCAACGCGGCTAGTGGGACCCGTTATGCAACCGCCATATTGGAGCACCCAAGTTCCAGTTATTTTGGGCGGTCCTCACCGCAGTCGCCACGTTCAACTCGGGCGCTGCTGTGGTGCTTCTATAGGGCGATTAAAATGACTCTTTTCCGCGCGAAAGCTAACGAACAAACAGACGGCTGGCGTAAGCCGGGTTTAAAGCCTCTTCGCGCGTCGACGCTCCGGCTCCGCGGGTAATGTTTGATGACGCTTCACGCGTCGCCGATGTGATTGCTACACTAAGCCTTTACGTTTAGGCTCAGTTCAAGGGGAGAGCGCTTTTTCCTGCGGCGGCGTCGCCGTCGTTCGTACAATTTCGACGCGGGCCCCACTCCGCCGTCGGATTATCGTAGCGCGGCGAAATTTTGGCTTTCGGTGGCGTTGTCGTGTGTTCGTTCGCTCCGCGGGTTTACGAACGCACTGGCTTTTGTGTCGAAGCGGAGGAGCTCTGCTGCTCCCAAATGCGTTGTATAAATAACGAACTGTCAGGCGCTGGTGGTGTGAAAACCCCTAGCTGCTTCGATTTTTTTTTGTGTGTGATGTGTGAATACAAAGTAGAAGTTTTGACAAGCGCATGCAGCTACTTATCTGTAGAGTCAACCGCAAAAATGGGAGCCATCGCTCACACGTTGTGGCGAGGCGGGTCATTTGGGTCGGGATATGCTCTGCGAATACTGTATCGGATGCGGGAAGCATGGCGTAACAATGCACTCGTTGCTGCTGCTTTTTTTTTTAACACTGGTTTTGGTATTCTGGTGCTGTAATTGCGTTCCTAAATGTTTGCGTGCGAACCACCCGCTTTCTTTTTTGTGTCCTTCTTTTCAAGCATTGGTCGACATATTGATCCATGACTCTTCTGATTCTTCGCCTCTTTTGCACCCCGCCCGCCTACAAGGTGAACGAGACGAATATACAGCTGCGGCGGTTATTGGTTATGGTATGATTTTTGCAGTTCTTACCACCTGGAAAAGGACGGCGTTGTCAATCACCTATAGCTTACTTTGACAGGCCGACAAATTGTTTTTGTGGTCAGTGCGGGCATCCTCTGTGTTATTATTATTATTATTATTATTATTATTATTATTATTATTATTATTATTATTATTATTATTATTATTGTTGTTGTTGTTATTATTAATACTATTATTAATATTATTCTTATGTGCACATGAAAGTGTCGTGAGAGTAATATTAGACAATCATATGATTTAATTCGAATCAAGCCAAACTCGTGATATATCGTTGTCTAGAATTCGATTCACCTTGACAGAAACAAGGGCGAAGAGACAACCAATTTCCGGAGTCTGTTCAATTCAAAGGTACTCCCGTGCCTACGTACACCCCCTGGGGAACGTTATTATCTCTCTCATATCTTGACCAGCGAACCTAATCGCGTCTTACGATAGGTTGGTTTAAGCTATTTGCCATTTAACACGTGTACGATTTTCTAACACATTTTTCTGACCATGATAGCAATTTATGTGGTCTACCCACACAAGCAAAAACGCCGACTGAAGATTGCATGTAGGTGTTCACATGCACCGACGCAGGCGCTCAAATATGTTCACACACGGTTTAGACGCAGTCACACTAAGGCCGCGTGTGCACCTCACCGCGCTCCATGGGCCTTCAATGAGACACGAAAAACTTGTGTAATTTCGCGCCATGTCAGCTTCATTGAACAAGCCACGTACACACTGCGTGAGACAGCTAGCACGAACATGACATTAGTCGTTTTTCTTTTTTTTTTTAATTTTCGCATATTTTTAGCAGATATACATTCCGTTGCACCGACATTTCTCATAAAAAGTTTCAGCTGTAGAAAAAATTGGGGAAAAAAAACGGGGATTATGCGTATGTGTGTGCAAAGTGTACCTCGTTTTGTAGCTCGCATTGACGGGACATCATTAGCATTCACAAGAAACGTGAATTCAGTGCTACCAAGGTAATCAAATTGAGCGAAGCTGGATCGTCACATCGGTGAGGGAGGAAGAAATGGAACCGCAGAGAGGGTGGCTGTTGTGATTCTGACTGACCTGCCTATGCAGGCGAGCAAACATTATTGCGTTAGGAATGCTACAGAGCGCGGCAGGGTTAACATAAACAAGCCGTAGCATTTTTTTTAGCTTTTTTTAAATTAGAAACGTATCACTAGAAAAACTTGCTTGGCGAAGAGGGCTCAACTATGGACTCTAATAATAGTAGGCATTACAATATCACGTCCCCTGAGTGCACTATCTGAGCAAAAGCGCCGATACTGTCCGTGTTCGCGCCAGCCGTGCCGTGCAGATTTATCCTTGCGAACAATGTAAGCTGGCAACGCCCGATGCCGCCTTTTATTTTTGCGTCTGCCGTTTTTACAAGGTACACCTTATCTCGACCTGTCGGGGTATTCAAAGAATGGGATAAAGTCCTGGTTTGGACCAAACCAATTTCAAAGAAGCAGGCAGGCATATCAGTCGAGCATGAAGGATTCTTGTAACTCGTATTAAGCACAGTGGCACATCAACGTATCTTTGCAGCGATTGCGATACAATACGCGAAGTATGAACTGAACTTTGACTGTGGGTACTGAATGGTTCCGAGCATAGCCTCCTCTATACTCACAAAGCCTGGCAGTTTCACCGCGGAGCCATAGAGTGCCCAGTCGCAGATTTGGAGCGCGAGGATCTGGTAGCACGGAGCATCAAAGAGCCATTTCTCGGGGAACCTGGACGTCAGCGCACAGCTTTTGCAGCGCCGAGGACCCGAAACACACTTGTTCGCTCGGGAGAAGTGTGTTTCGGCGTCTCGCCGCAGCGGGGCGCCAGTCACGTGGCTGTCTTCTGATCCGCTGTGTGCCGTTCCACCTTTTTAATTTCGGCGGCTACTTCTCGTGACGATCTGACAGGCTTTGTCAGTATATGTTCCGAGCTTTCCGCGCAAACCCCCAAGTCTTTCGCACCAGAGATATCCGTTCAAGCCTATAATCAGTTCATTTCATCCTATGACGCAATTATTCATTTTCATTGCTACGGGCAAGAGGAATAACGTTCTTACGATCAATAAGAAGTCGACTCCGCTAACACGACACCGCATTCTTCGGGTGCCTGCGCGAACCTGGATCGACTGCGCCCAGACCTAAATAACTCCGATCGACCAAGTCCATTTCACACAGCGCCGATCCTTTCAAATTTTTGGCTACCGTTCTCCGGATATATATATATAAAAAGAAAAAATTTGAGAAGTGTAGCCCGTGGAAAAAGGGAGACGATCCATCGCTTTGGCTTCAATCTACGGATTTTGGAAGCGACGACAGCGTAGGCTTTTCGAGGACAGTTTCTGTTTGAACTTCGCTGGGAGCGCTTTAATTTGTCGGAAGGCTTCCGGTGGAAAGTTTGTCGCTGAGCGCTGTGTCGCCGCTTCGAACGGATTTGCGCCCAAAGCGTCTCGGTGCCTCTGTATACATACTCCATACTCCGTTTTATGTACCCCTTGTGATGGACCGAAGCCAAAACCTAATCGACAAATAAAATTTAAAAAAAAGGCGCGTCACGACTTTGCTGCGCACTTCTCTGACGTAGCACAGTCTTGACACTCCATTGTTTGAACGGGTTTATACGAGCGGTGGCACCCGGCGTGTATGGCAGTAGGTGGTTGGGTCTGCCCTCGCGTCGCCTTCGGCTCGGTTCATCTCTGTGGAGCAGTACGCGTTTAAATTGGCGAGGATGGCGCGCGCGCGCGAGTGAGGGTGTTAGGCGTTTTTGGATTGTCGCTGGTGCGGATATTGGAATCCGAGTGAGTGCTTGCTTCGGGGAGAAACGGATTTACGGGGACAGCTCCTCTCGTCTTTGGCGATTAGGTTCTCGTAGGATTCCTTCATTTGTCGCCGCTCTGGAGGCGCTGTCGTTCCGGCTTTTGAAGCGGTAGTGTTCGGTGGCGCGTGTGTATTTCGTTTCACCCTGTAGCGGAGCGCAAAGGACGTCACGTACCGATGGGGCCAATCAGTGACGCCAAAAGACCAACGTCATGGATTTCGAAGTCTTTCTGTGCATGGGATGTCATCAACTTAATCAAACAAGTTTTTTTTTTTTAAATGTGTGTTAGCGTTTGTGCGTTTTTTGTCCGCGCTTGACGTAATGTAAATCCAAGCATAGAAAAAAATCAGCAGAACCCATCCTTTGGGAATGATTATCTACGTTAATGCGAATAGCATCAAACGGTGCGGAGTTATGCGCGTTCGTCAGGTGGCCGGCACACTCTAGATACGCCAGCCCACTCTTGAGGCGATTCTAAATTTGTTGACACTTTCACAGCCCTGCGCACGATCTCCGCAGCCCAGCACGTGCGTTTGTGTCACTTAGGAAGGCGAGCAAAGCACGCGCCATACGCACAAACACTCAAAATGGTACCGACCAGACTTTCTGGCGTCTCAGCTAGTCTCAACCAACGGGAGAGGGTGAGCACGGCCGCTAGCTCACCCTCTCCCGCGCTCGGGAGAGGGTGATGTAGCGGCCGTGCTCAGCCTCACGAGAGCGGAATGAGCCCTCGTGCATGGAACGCGCGCGCACCGGTAGCTGTGACAGCGCTGTAAAGCGCGTCCTATGGTAAAGATATAAACAACCGATTAGAGTACGGTTGAATGACTGCCTTCATAGCTCTGTGGTTAGCGCGTCTGCCTGCTGATCAAAGGGTCAACGGTTCGAATCCCAGCCGGCGCCGGTCTTTTTTATTTATTTATCGACCCGCGGCGTAAGAGGTTAGATAGCCAGATAGATACATAGATAGACGAAAAGTGCGTGAAGTATCCAAAGAATGCTATTCGCATTAAAAAAAAAAAAGCTCAGTGCCGTTTGTTTATTTAGGGTTTCGTTGCCGAGGTCGCATCGGCATTCGAAGCGTCCCTAGATTAGAACCACCGTTCGATGCATGATAACGCGGTAATCAAAATGTTAAAAAAACAAAACTTTTTTTTTCCGATGGGAAAGAATGCGATGGTAAATCTGGCCTTCGGCATTGCGCGGATTTCTTTGTCGACTTTGATGATCCCTCCCGCAGGACTGTCTAGGCGTTTCAATTCAGTGCACTATTCTGTTTCTGTTCTGGCATAGCCGGTCGGGCCGATGGATGGACTTCGTAAACGTATATCGACGATGCAGGTGGTAGCGATTGGCGTTCGTCGGGAAAATGATGGCATTTCGAGGCTGAGAAAGTAAGAAAGAAAAAAAAGAAAAAAAAATTGACACACACACACACTCGCACGCACGCACGCACGCACGCACGCACAGACACACGCGCACACACGCACACACACAGAAAGAGAGAGAGAGATAGACGTACAGGTATACATACGAACAAAAATAGAAAAATCTTTTTTTTTTTTTTTTGTCGACGGAACCTATTGCCTGTCTATACCGGCGCCGAAATTGATCCCTTCCTAGGCGCAAGCTGGCGTTCAAACCCCACGCCGCCGTTGGAGCCGCAGCCTGAACCGTCCCCTCGCGGCTTTCCCGCTATCGCCTCGACGCTATCGCTTCTGAGGTTCCGGGCGTAGACTTTTCCTCCCAGCCTCCCGTCGATGTCTGCACGGCTTCCGTGGCCCTTCTCGTTATTTAGTGTCGTTCTCTGCCTTTCGAGGCCGTTTTCCGGCGGGCGGGAGCCTGGCTCCCGCGGAAGAAATAAAAAAAAAAAGGAAAGCTGCTCTCTGGTTTCCATGCAGTAGGGAGATTGATCTCCGAGGAAATGTCGGATCAGTCGCTGCATCCCGGCGAGACGAACCTGAGCGCAGGGCACGGACCTTGCTGGCTCAATCGCGCGTCCTGGATGCGTTTATCTTTAGGTTGAACTTAGATGAATGACAGAATCGAGTGAAGTGAGCCTTCGGCGTTGCTGCGTCGTTTGGGAGGGCCAATCGAACTTTGGGAACGAAGCATGGTCGTGTATTGTTCAACGCGCTACGTAAACGTACAACGTGTCTCCTTATAAAAAAAAAAGTTTACATTTTGTTTTTTTGTTGCTTAGAGCCGTTATCTCGATCAGGTGATAATTGATTTACTGAAATGTTCAATGGGAAAATGGCGGTCGACAGAGCTCTCAAATATATGGCGCTAAACGGCACCAGTTACTGAAAATGGGCCCCATTTTCCCTTTGAAAGTTGCAGAAAATCACTGTTTAGTTTTGAAACTTTGCCACCTGGTTCGAACTGTTAGCGCTACATTTGGGGGACAAGTTGTATTTTTGGGCGGGACAAGTTGTATTTTGCAATTTCATCACTTTTCTAATGTCTCGACATTTAGCTGGGGAAGCGCGTGATTATTCAGTATCTCAACAAACAAGAAAACGCGCTGCCTTCTTAATACGTTCTTTCTTGCCGTTACGTCATAGAAACAACCGGGAGCCATTGGATGAAGTGTGTTGCGAATTCCTTTGAAGGGCACGCGTTGCTGAAGAAGGGATATTCTTCTTTTTTTATACTGTGAGTAATAACGGGTTTGCCTGTCTTCCATTCCTTTCATCAGTGTGTTAAACGGTGTATTTATGAATATCGATAAGAGCGCTTATGTAATGTGCAGTCCTTCGCACCGCCTCCTGGTTTGCGAAAAGACCGTGAGATGGCGCCAGATGACGCCTTTTTCTTTCCACGCTCTTTTCGGTTTTCTTTTCCTCCTCCCTCCGTCTAACGCCTCTTCAAATTTATTCTCCGCCTCGTTTCATCCGGGTCCCCCGGGAGTCATCTCCGGAGTATGTCTTGGGAAAGATAAATCTACGGGTCTTTTTTTGACGTTGCAATCGCTGCCGCGGACGGACTCAATGCTGGCACCCCGTCGGGAATGGAGAGATGCCTGCGCCGCCGAAGCACCGATGTTTCCGCCGCCATTTGAGCAGAGGTGTAAAGGCTTTCCGAACCGTTTATTGAGTATTTTTCTCCCGTCCTGAAATGTTACACCCTGACATCGTGGTTACGATCGAGGGAATGGACAAGCAGGCTTCGTATACGTGTCGAGGGTATACAGATCTGTCCGATAATCAAATTTTGATACATACTTCCCGGTACATACGGCGTGAGATCAATCCGGTTGAGTTATGTCGAGTCTTGTATTTCCCTGCGATAGCGGTTTTTTTGGTTGGGATGTGGTAAATTCTGACTTATTTCTTGCGTTGTAGAGCTGTTTCTCTTTTCTTGCGTTTGCAAGTATGGTGTTTGGGCTCCGCGGTCTTCCTAATGACATGTGAAGGTCGACGTCTAATCGTCAAACCTTGCTGTTGTTGCTAGACTTCATGACGCAACAAATCGTTTTCCATCCACGGTGACCAGACTAACGTTTGTCATTATACTGGCGTCCTGCCTCGCTAAAGCTGCGGTCGCACTGCTTATACATCACACAAAAGACACGGTATTCGCTGCAGACACGTATGGCGTAGAGCCACTAATATGAGCTACGCTAAGAGCAAAGTTACTAGAATACTCAGTTGGGGAACTGCCACAGGAGCCTGCATGAAGAAAGTGGCTCCGATCAGTGCTCGAGAACCAAACTAAACGCGGTCGCAAGGTCGCCTTCCGCAGCGGCCACTCCGGGAACTGCACGGCTGGACGTATTCGTTCAGGTCGAGTCGCGCAAGGTCCGCGTGGCGCCATCTCGCGGTAGCTGAAGTGTCGGTGTCGATATCGCGTCCGCTGTTACTGTTCAATGTTGGCTTTGATCGGCCATTTTAGCGCCGAGACGTATACACTGGAAGGGGCTTCAGTGCTGCCAACTCCGTCTCCCAAGCGGACGCGCCGGGATGAATCACCGAAGTTAGGACCCACTTAGGTCGGAACGCGCTACCTGAAGTCACCGGTGAGACATGGCTGTATAAAACATTAGGAATTGTGCCGCAAAACCCTGTAAACGAAATTTGTATGCAAACATCACGCTCCTGCCATTCTGTACAAATCTCCAAAACATATTTCCTACATAAAGAGCTTTTTCCGTTTGTTTTTAAGCAAAAACGGGCTTTCTAAAAGCTCATAATGGGCATAAAAAAAAAAAGACAATTGTGTTGTCATTTTGGCATTTCGAGCCTGGGAGTTTCGGTACTCTGGGAACATTATGTGACTCTAGCAGTTGCCATATAAGCCAACTTTCATGTTTTAGCTTGTCGCTAAAGGATGGCGCTGTTATTGTATTTAGCTTGGCCTCGGTGGACGCCAGCGGTCCATGATACAGGGGTGAGTTTCCCAACTGAGTGTTTTAGTAGCGTTGGCTAAGAGTAAAGCCCGTTCACACTCTTGCGACCGAGTACGACCTAGAGAGACCAGACCGGTTTTTAAGCCTCTTGCGATGTCTTCGACCAGCTCCGCTGCAGCGCATCCGGTCCTAAGACGTCGCAAGAGGCTTAAAACCGGTCTGGTCTCCCTCGGTCTTACTCGGTCGCATATATGTGGACGACGCTTAACTCCTTTCCCCGTTCTGCTAGTGGACGCCGCCATCTTGGTGCTTGGAGCAGAGCAGACGGAACTGTCGATGGTCACTATTAAAAAATGCGACTTCCTCAGCTTTAGACGCTGTGGTGGGGGAAGCTCAGGTGATTTCGTTTTGCTCTGTCGCGAAACTGTTCTAACGTTTCTGGAGGGCAGAAAAAACGTTTCCCGCGATTTCAGATAAAGCTTCAGATAACTGGCAACCATGATTTTCAGCACCAAGATGGCTGAAGCGTCTTGTTTGTGGCTCTAGTATAGCATAATTATCGGCGGCAGTCCTGAAGCGTCTTCGAAGCGTGTTTCCATCGTACATATGCGTATCTTTCGAACATGTCTCCAGACAGTGTTTGCACGACTAACGTGACGGGAAAGGGAAAGAACACGCCTCTAACATCGTATGCAGACTGTCGTTTGTATGATGTATCGGCCGTATGGATGCGGTATCAGCACCGTGACTGACACTGCCAGCCATGTCGTTCTCAAAATACATATGTCACATATAACAGCGGGCAAATTATGCTATATTTCACGCTAAGTTCGAGCGCAGCTTACGCTGTACGATCGAATGGAGCCAACAGAGAGCGTCAAAACGTGCATAGTCATGACGCTCGTCGTTTTTGTGCGTCTCCTATTATTGGGTGACGGCGCATGAACGTCCCGTGAGGGCAAACTGCCCGTACTGTTACGCCATTTTCCCCGAGCCAGCAGAATGGCGGGCGACCCATGTTGAGAAGGTTTCAGCAACAGCGATGCGAAGAATGCAAACGAGTCGCAGTTGCAAACAAATATGCCCCCCCCCCCCCCGCGCTGCATCTGGACAACAGTTGGACGGCAGTTGGATAACTCTATTAACGAGCTGGCGTAATTTGATAGTGTCTTTGGAGCGCGGGTGCCAGCGGTAATTGGGCTAGGGCCGCGGCCAGTCCGCGTCGGACATGCGTCAGGTGGACGGGAACTCATATTGTACCTTGTGACTATTAGGTTAGATATATGAGATGTACGAATTCGCTCGCGATTAAGGAGCTGCGTTGTGCACCTACGCCTCTCTTCCACTCTAGACCTGCGTCGTCATTCTTAGAGGGGTATGGTAATGCCATTTTTTTAGACTTTCTCCGGAAAGAAACAAACAAATAAATAAGGTAGTTGACAAAAAAAAAGTTTGGGCGCTCCCTTGATTTACCGCATGCTGAATGAAATATCGATGCGACGGAAAGACGACTACGCTTGCACTGTCTTGAGCGTGACGTCACGTGTTCTGGTGTCACGTGACTCTGCGACGTGACGTTGTGTAAACTGGCGAACTTCACGCAACCACGGGGCTGGCAGTGCTAGTAGCCAGGTGACAACACGACCTCTAGTTACACCTGCCACGCCAAATTTAGCGGGACCCTTTAAATATATCGGTACGTCAGTCGGCTGAATTTATCTGACAATAGCGCTTAACTTCTGTTTCGAGTGAATTTCGATATGATGAAAAGGGAGGCCGCAATTGTGATCGACAATTTGAAGAAAAAAAGATCATCACACGAGGAAGTGGAGGCGGCCGCTAATGTAAGCCTTGGTAGCCACTAATGAAGCAGTGAGGATAATAATAACGTACTTTGTTACTAGGCATCAATGTTCACTAGGTTGAGTGTGATTTGTAACCAACATGAAAAAAGCGTTAAAGGCAGACGAAATCAGATTGACTAAAAACTTAACCGAACGTGAAAAAAAAATTCTTAACGTTTTTATGATGACAGAGTGCAAGAAAGGTGTTGGATGCCCTGTCTCGACGTAGGCAAGAAGGACTGCATCGAACGCTCGCACTGTCTGCCGCGAACAGTGTCTCGAACTTCAGCCTTCTGAAACAAGCTTATACTCTCTATCTGAAAATAGGCCCACAAAAACAGGCAAATCAAAAGCGACTCGACTGTAGGTGCACGCAACCGAAAAAGAAGGAAAAAGAAGCTCGACCAAAGAGCAAACGCAAAAATCTAAAGCTAAAAGTGAAAGAGAAAAAGATGAGGTGAAATGTTGTCGCGGCAGGTTGCGACCATTAGGCGGGAACTTTATTAAATCACCACACTTTTGCTAGTAATCTCGTTCCGAATCTGACTGCTGTGAAACACATCAGGGAGCGAGAAAGATGGAGAAAAAAAAGTATAAAAAAGAAATAAAGAGAAAGAGAGATAGAGAAAGACAGAGAGAAAGAAAGAGAAAGAAAAATGAAGTCGAATCCGTCGTACCGCCTAACGTCAGGACCGCTGTATGCATGTCACCGGCAGCAGACCCGTTTTTCGGGCTAACATCGTTTCGTCCTCTTCCGGGGCCCGACGCTGCGAACTGGCTGCCACCGGTCGGATTTGAGAACGGATTAAATTTGCCGATGAAAGTCCGTTTTTCAGACTCTCTCGAAAACGTCACGAAGCTGTCCTTCTTGCCGACGTTTCCTCGTTTCTTTATTTTCACGGGAATGTTGACGAGACGATGCTTGAGTGGGCGTCGTTCACTGACAGCGCATACGTCATGGGCTGCGAAGATGACCCCGGCATTCTCTTCTCTGTTTCGTTTTTGCTAGATTTTAGCCTTGTACATTGAGAAACATTGCCGTCTCCACTGAACGAGACCTGTTTTGACGTGCCGTCTCCGAAGGAAGCGGTCCATGTACCGCATTCGATGCTTACACCTGTAAACATTCAATAAACGCTCATTCTCACACACATGCACACGCGCGTACGGAACTACACATCAGACCGTCACGTACATACATAGTGACTCATGTTTTTAACACACGCCCGTGCAGACCGACGCCCTCCCACCATGTGCATATACTCACTGACGCGTTCTGAGAGACTCTCACATAAACTCAGATGCGCTCATTCAGAAACGCCTGACACCCACTCAGAACCTCACATTGTCACGGATAAAGACCCGTTCACACACTTGCAACTGACTAGGACCGGGATAGACTAGACCGGTTTTTAAGCCTCTTGCGAGGTTCTATAGAACCTGCTCCGCAGAAGCGCATTCAGTCCCAAGCAGTCGCAAGAGGCTTAAAAGCCGGTCTTGTCTCAGCCGGTCCTGCTCGGTTGCAAGTGTGTGAACGGGCCTTAAAGCCACGTACACACACACAGAATCATACACTCACGCCCAAAGAAACTCACACTGTCACGCAAAACCTCACGCACACTCACAATCGTACACTCACTACGCAGAAACTCACGCACACGCACTATCATACGCTCACTCACACTGAAGCTGAGAGACCCTCACACATAAACTCGGAGGCGCGCTCATTCAGAAACGCACTGACTCTCACTCAGAGCCTCACACTGCCACGCACAAAACTCACAGACAAATAAACACACAAGACACGTGGTTGCTCGCTATAACAGGCGTTGGGTGGGTATTTATTCCCTCTCGACTCGACAGAAGAGAAATAAATTCCTGAAAAAAGAATATATAACCTCAAAAATGCTCACTAAATCCGACGAATCACTTAAAAAAAAAAAAAACGGGGTGGAGGAGGAGGGGGAAGGTTGGAAGGGATGGAGGGTTTAAGGGGCAAGCACAGATTCAAACAAACCGCAGCCAGCCAGCCAGCCGTCTGTCGCATTCTCATCTCGCAGTCGTGGGCTGCATGTTGTGTCGCGGACGGGCAGAGCCGGGTTTGGGCGAGAGAGGCGTCGCCTCTCGGTCGCCGCCTGATCTAGTTAGCCGCGCGGGAACTGCTTTACACCCAAACGTCCTCGTCGCAGTCTCCCCCGCCCACTATATTCCCGGTGTTAAATGCGGAGAAGCAAGCGGCTTCTTCCGCCTTCGCAGCTACTGCAAATGAGAAAAAATAGAAGAAAGAAAATAAATAAAGTGCACCCCTTCGAAGCTGTACCCCGTTTCTCCTTTCGATGTACCGCAGTCGACGCTACGAGCCATCGGAGCCAATCCAATATGTCGCTCGACCTTAGCGCGGGACGCATCGAGGCTCCTATAGTCACGTGATACGCGCAGAGCGCCGGATTGGCCGGGATGGTGCGTAGCGTACGCTGCAGTCCATCCTACTGTGAAACAGGGTGTAGTCTCCGCAGCCCCTGAGGGCAGTTCTCGCTCGAGGGCTGCGGCCAAACGGGGAACACTCGAGGCGAGTCGCGACGCGTGTGCACTTCCCTCGCCCCTATACTGGCAGTGCCTTGGGACTCGAGGCTCTCGCCGCACCAGTCAACCGCCTTCTTTCGTCCCCCCTACCTCGCTTTATGACAAGGGGAGATATGGGGGTGGCGGGAGCTTGATCACGTGGCGAATGATGGACGTATGATTGGTCCGAAAGAGCACGTAACTTCTAGCGCACTCTCAGCACACGGGTGAAAGCATAGCGCGTATCGAAGGCCCCTCTCGCCGGGTGGGCGCGAGCAAGCGAGCGCGCGCTCACTCACTCCTTCCGGACCAC
This sequence comes from Ixodes ricinus, assembly GCA_037355805.1. Lineage (NCBI taxonomy): Eukaryota > Metazoa > Arthropoda > Arachnida > Ixodida > Ixodidae > Ixodes > Ixodes ricinus. The sequence continues at coordinate 278,653 of JAZHYW010010921.1, read as the reverse complement.
GCATTCCATTTGCTTAATCACATTATCCGACCGGGCGCGCGGTCCCGCGCGCGGCACAAATGACCGCGGCTTTTGCTGCTGCATAATAAATCGCAGCGCTCTCACTGCTTCCCTCTCCTGTCTCTGCCGACTTCTTTCGTGTCTGTCTTTTTGAGCGGGTGTCCCGCCGCCGCCTCTTCTTGTGCCTTGGCGGGCGTTTGGATGGGTCCGTCGGGCGACGCGGGAAGAACGCTTTATGATAAAAACAACAACAACAACAAAAACAACAACAACAACAACAACGCAACTTTTGATTACATGCACGCTTCGCTTTTCTTTCAAGTTCGGATGCTTACTGGTACGCGAAGGCGCGTGCCGCGAGCGTGTGCGGCAGAAATACCATAGCGTCTTGGTAACTCATTAGACCTTTTGCTAAATTACCCAAGCTCAAGGAGCCTACTGCTTTCTGCTGTACTGCTTTCTGCTGTACTGCTGTACAGTTATTGCGCGTACTGCCTTCTGCTGCAATAACTGTTCTTCAGCTCAGATGTATTGTTTGAACCTACTTGGATCTAGAGTAGCGTTGCTTCGTACGTATGTATGGTTCGAACATGCCAAAAGACCGTTTTTGTATGACCAACGTTACAAAACCGCCTTAAAGGGAAGTACATCAGACACTGTCTGCATGATATATTGGCACTGTAACTGCGGCTTGAAATTATTTTGCTGTGGCCTTGCTCGGCAAAGGCGCATTGTCCTAACGAGATTGAGTGTTTACTTAGTTGGTGATGCGTGAGGCTCAGAATAGAGCTCTGCATGGGGCAGGGACAACCCGAAAGCCCGGCCCGGCCCGCGAATTGTTTCCGGGTCCGGGCCGGGACCGGGCCGGGCTCAGGCATTGGTGTAACACACTTTCTAAAACGTTGATAAGAAAATGCTAGCGCGGTGATCGTTTAGATTTGAAAGAAACGAAAAAGCCTAAATGCAAACTCGCTACAACCATAAAAAAAAAGAAATAAACAAAGCTGTCTTGGACATAAGAACGCCCACAAGAAAATGCGCAGAATTCTGGCGATGTCATCGCAGAGTAGTGGGACACCTACCAGCAGGCAAGCAAGCGAGAGATCTCGAACACAGGGGACAGTAACAAAAAAAAAAAAAAAGAACGCTCTGTTCACCACGTGACTGCGATATCACTGCGTCTTTCATGGAAATTAGTAAACGACGAATGAAATGCACCAACACCTTCTTCCCAGAACAACTTTCAACTTAAGAGATGAGGCACGCCTGCGCCTCTCACAGGGCCGGGCCCGATCAGCTAGGCATCCCATCGGGCCGGGTCCGGGTCGGGTAAAACCAAGACTAAGCGGGCCGGGGCCGGATCGCGCCTCAAAACGTAAGCCCGTGCAGTGCTCTTGCTCAGAATATACTTGTAAGCGCAAACAGAAGCACACTTTGTGTCTGCGTCTGTTTGCGCTTCCAAGTTTCACGAAGCTCATTGTTTGCCACCAATTAAACGAAAGTCAGGTTTCCTCGCAACCCAATCAAACTCCCCCCCCCCCCCCCAAAAAAAAAAAAGCGAAAAATTCTAAAGCGTACAAAATCAGCAGAACCCATCCTTTGGGAATGATTATCTACGTTAATGCGAATAGCATCAAACGGTGCGGAGTTATGCGCGTTCGTCAGGTGGCCGGCACACTCTAGATACGCCAGCCCACTCTTGAGGCGATTCTAAATTTGTTGACACTTTCACAGCCCTGCGCACGATCTCCGCAGCCCAGCACGTGCGTTTGTGTCACTTAGGAAGGCGAGCAAAGCACGCGCCATACGCACAAACACTCAAAATGGTACCGACCAGACTTTCTGGCGTCTCAGCTAGTCTCAACCAACGGTGCTCTAAACGGTTGTTTATATCTTTACCATAGGACGCGCTTTACAGCGCTGTCACAGCTACCGGTGCGCGCGCGTTCCATGCACGACGGCTCATTCCGCTCTCGTGAGGCTGAGCACGGCCGCTACATCACCCTCTCCCGCGCTCGGGAGAGGGTGATGTAGCGGCCGTGCTCGGGAGAGAGTGACTGGCGCGCGCGCACCGGTAGCTGTGACAGCGCTGTAAAGCGCGTCCTATGGTACAGATATAAACAACCGTTTAGAGTGCGTTGAATGACTGCCTTCATAGCCCTGTGGTTAGCGCGTCTGCCTGCTGATCAAAGGGTCAATGGTTCGAATCCCAGCCGGCGCCGGTCTTTTTTATTTATTTATCGACCCGCGGCGTAAGAGGTTAGATAGCCAGATAGATACATAGATAGATACATAGGCGAAAAGTGCGTGAAGTATCCAAAGAATGCTATTCGCATTAAAAGTAAGACACAACTTCCTAACAAGGGAAGATATCTATACTTGGACTGTATAGTTGAACTAGGCTACCGAACACGAGCATGACGGAAGAAGAGTTATGCGGTGCGAAAGTTGGTCTGCTTTTCGCGCAGGGATTCCGGTGACGTCAGTACGCCGAGCTCTCGTTGGCTCCCACTGAACGGATAGTGGGTAGACCTCGAGGCAGCTAGCATTTAGGTCTATTCATTATCTTTCCAATCATAGCCAAGCACAGCTCAGCGTTTTGACCTCACCACAACCCCTGCAAAAGTAACAGACGAACTTGCGCTCCGCATACAGTGGGACGCATGTCCTTAGCGAACGCTGTACCGTGCGGAGACGGTTAAGCAGTGTATATCCTTTCCCACTGAGATGTTTATTCAACGGAGCCAATGGCAATGGGACGAGAAACTGAGGGAAAAGAGGAAATGAGAGAGCGCGGAGACGTCAGAACGCCGACCTCGTGGTTGGAATGATTAAAGGGGCAGACCGCCTAAAGCTATACTCTGTTTCACCTTATGATGTACCGCAGGAAAGGCTACAAGCGCGAGCCCTTGTTCTGGGGCACATCTCGGCGGCACAAGCTCTCGTGACTTAAGAGCGGCTGCCAACGCTATGAGCTCGCGCTTCTAGCCTTCGCTGCGGTACAACATAAGGTGAAACGAAGTATAGCTGCCGTTGTCTCTACTCACACTTCGAACGCGATCGGTTGCCGGACGCCGGCGCCCAGCGTTCGCGTTCGAACGTGTTCAAAAAGTGAATAGAGACAAAGGCAGCAAGCTTTCCCTCTACCCACTAACCATTCCAGTCAGAGCTCGGGGTTCCGACGTCCCCGCGCTCTCTCGTCTCCCTCCTCTTCCTCAGTTAATCGACGGATAGGGAGACCTCTCGGCCCCATGTCGTGTCAAAGAAGTCGGCGCTACTTTACATCAGTGAATTCGAGCCCAGTCGCCCCGTCAGCGTTAGTTGTGGCAGCCCACCTGACCAACTCCGTGAACTTGGTTAAAACGCTGCCATAAAGCCAAGGACGTTTAAATATGGCAGGACCCGGCATGACGTCATACCCAGCGACGCCGGAAGAAGAACCCAATCCCAGACTGCCCCGCGCACCGACGCTCTCTCATCCAAACTAAATTCAACCATGCTCCCATCGTCTGCTCTCCGCTCAGTCGTTAGGCTTAGGCTACGTCTGCTCCGTGCCTGCGGTCTGCTTCGTCTGCTCGCTGTCGCGGCTGGCTTTCGATTCGATCAGCGCACCAAAAGATGTTTCGATGCGAACCCGAATACTCATCACGGCGGAGTGAAACCCACATCTTCTCGAAGCAGAATTTGTACGGCTTTCTCAACCCGCGATGCCCTTCTCAGCACGACACACACCACAGCGCCTTCTCAGCGTTCGTGCCTACGATCCTTCTCAGCGTTCGTGCCCACGATGACTGACTCGCGATCGCTTTCCAAATCCGCGCTACGACGACTCGTTCGAGATGACGCTCCAGGCGCGGTCGCGCGGTGTCGAGAGCGTCCGCTACACGCCGACTTCCTAGTCCTACTGGTCAGGCAAGTGTTCGGCTCGAAATCTCGCCTGTTCGACACCGATTCAGTCGGTGCGTCGTCTAGAGCGTCTCAACTCTAGTCACTTACTTTCTGCTGGGCAACCAGGCGTTCGTTTAAAATAATCTCATCCAATTCCGACCATACCGGTTTAAAGTCTCCCGTTAAGCGCTGTTTCAAATAACAGTGGGTGCCGCCATTACTTTCGGTGCACACAATCGCGTTGCCACGGAAATGCCATGGCAACGAGGGTTGTTTGCACCGAAATTAATGGCGGCGCCACTCACTAGGCTTCCCATTGGTCAAGAAATGTTCGTCGCGGCTCGTGGCCACGCCTACTTCCGTTACACTTCGCTCCATGCATTGGGGATAGGGACGCCACCTCCTGCCCATTATAACCTCCTTGCATAAAGCCCTTACCCCCCCCCCCCCCAAAAAAAAAAAAAAAAAAAGAGGTTGATAATTTTGGGGACAGTCGACGGAAGTTGCCTACCACTCTTTTTGCTAACACCTTGCATTCCGCGCGCCGCTGGTGTGTGTGGGTGGTTGTGCGCAAGTTTTTTTTTTATGTCTGAAAAATCAGCTGCCATTTGTCAACGGGGAGCTTGTCCCCTGTCTGTTGGTTTGTTTGAAGGATGTGGCTCGACACAATCGTTGCTCGGAACAAAAGCAAAATTTGAAGTAAGCAAACGTTCGCGTCAATCCTGTTTGCTCGCGTGCCTTTTTTTTAATCTTTTATATGTTATGGCTGCAGCTTATTTCATTATTATTTGTTCGCGTGACCTCAAATAAATAACGATAAGGAAGCGGAAAGGCTTCATGATCTTACATATTCTGCCGAGCTTTCATATTAATTTTTTTAAATTTAATTGACGCGTCTTCTCAACGTAGATATATCCACGTTGAGTTTGTCAGATATTACTTTTAGGTGATATCTGGTAAACCGATCGGATTTCGCCGCAGTCTCGGGTAATTCTACAATTATGCACTTACACCAGCTCACTCGCGCCCTTACGTTCTGTCGGATTTCGCTTATTTATAGCCGTTCCTACTTGTACACTATACGGTGATTACATGGAGCGAAAGCTCGTCTTGAAATCTGCCCATATGATCACTTCTGTATTAAAGCTGCCTGGTTAGCTCGTTAGGTTAGACGCTTTCCAGCAGCTGTGCATGGGTCCCGCCATAACCGACTTTCAGTTTTTGTTTCCTCTTATTCCGTTTGCTTCACCCCATCACTATACCATAGCAAGCCAGGCTATTACTATTTTAGGTTCTACTGTGTCCTTGTCCCCAGCATTGGCCTTTGTGGAGGCTCATCCACGCTCGTTTCAGTGACTCGGTATCTCAGTAAGACAAGAGGAGGTCAGCAATGGCGCCTATGATCTGGCGCGTGTTTAAAGCGTCTATACGGGCAGAAATTGAAGGAGAGGAGGAGATTGAGAGAGCGCAGGGACGTCAGAGCGAGCTCTGGTTGAAATGATTAGTACCCAGTCATCATTCCACCCAGAGCTTGGTGCTCCGACATGCTCCTCCCCCGCTCACTTTATACCCGTATTATCCCTCCGCATCAGAAGTATCAAACCCCACTTTAAAGAATAGAGGCGCCCAGTGGTTTGAGAGAGATTCAAAGTAAACATGATCGATCCGCAGAAGTGAAAGAAGCCAGACCGCGAATCGCTTTAACGGCGTGCGTCTCGCATGTAGAACTGCGTCTGGGAGGACGAACGAATCTTTGGAATGCGACGCATTCCTGTTTGCCCTGGTGAGTCGACTCTCGAGTCCTGGCATTTATTTACGGTGGGCTGGGAGGACGCAGTTGTTTCTGAATGGGCTCCCCCTCCTTTCCCAAGCCGGTTTACGGCGACCTGTGTGTTGTGTGAGCGACGCTTGATATAGCCTGCTCGCCATTTTTACGCCACTTCCCTTCCGAGACACCCAACGGCGCGAGACAGAGTATCATCTAATGGTAGGTTGGAAGGTGTTGCATTCAGGTATATTTCTGATATAATGTAATAACACTCACTCCACAACCGCAAAATTTTTCGGTCCTTTCTGCGAAGCGTGTTGATGGAACTATCGTCTGTGGTTGCAGCAGATCTGAAGTGAGTCTTTCCGTGTCGAGTTAACTAAAACCCCGTGTAGTTTACTCCTTGAAAATAAACATCTTCGACACAGATCTCTCTGGTTTGGGGAAACAATACCAAACAAAAAATCTCAAACCAAAAGCTCAGAAACAAATAGTTCCCAACGTTTCATGGTCGACTTGACTCCTTCAGAGGGTGACTAAATGGAATGGGACAGCGAGAGTTTCGACGTCTTCTTCCTCTTCATACCTACTTGATGTTTTGTTAACGTGACGCAGGCCCTGGACGTAAACAGATGGTAAGGCACCGAGGGACCTGTTAATGTCCCCCGGTGTGTTCTGAATATGCCACGACTCCAAGAACAGACGTTTTCGGACATGCGCATTCGTGCTACTCCTGTTTTTTTGTTTTGTTTTGTTTCCCATTTACGTTGATTGTTACTGATATCGTTTGCGAGCCACCCACCGTGGGGCCATTTCGTGACACAGTTTAGCCCACGATACAGCCGTTTCGCGCTGATCCATAAGCTGATCTTGTGCTACTGAGATAATATTTTTTTCTTCATTTTCTTCTCCCGAACGTTGGTTTCAAACACGAATAATTATTCTTCCTTGCAGCTCGCAATTGACTCCGTAAGTGTGACGTCATGGGTCCAAACAAACCGTTGCTAGGGTCGTTGTTATGGACGAATACATGTGGCTCGGTTTCGCTACGAAAACCCGACCATTCAAAAATCAGGAGTAGGATTTAAACTTCTAAAAATCACAGATATAGAAAGCTTGAATGCCATATATGTTTCGACAGAAGTGTGCCGGTAATCGCTCGTTTCTGAAATATTTACGACTGCAACTTCCGGTCCTCAAGATGCCTGCAGCAGACGACGAATGCAAGAAGTATACCGTCTGCCGCACGCCGGCCGGCCAAGTGGGGCCGTCGTTTGCATCGTGTGAATAAAGACGATATTCTGACATCGCATTTGTTTGAAATATAATGAGTTTCATACACTCTTAAGATTTCATAGTGGGGTGCGATGCAAAATATGGTTTATCGAAAGTCCGGGCGTCGATCGAGATGATAGTCTGCTAAAAGATCGCATTGCACCCGCGAGAAAAGCACTTCAGGCGAACGGTTGAGATCCCAAATTTTGTTTGCGGACTCGCGCTATGCGAGGGTGCTTCGTATACCTGGTTGTAACCATCGCGTGGAGAGAGATTCTTGCAGTTTCTTCAGATTTCCGCAAGACCCCAAAGCGCGAAAGAACAGGATTAAAAACATAAGGTGAGTCTATTACAGACTGTACTCGCATCGCGGGTTCGATGAAGATCTTCACCAAAAGAGCACATCCACGGAATTTGATGTATATCAAAGAGGAAAAAAAAAGCAAAATACCGCGAAATCGCGATAGACATGCAATTCTTTAATAACCTGACAACCACAATAATAAAATAATAATAACAAACGACTTACCTCGACGGCGTACGATTTGTTTCTCATGGTGGCCTGCACCACGCCGGTAATGCACTTCAGGTCGTCGTCGTAACTGATCTGCGTGACGTGGTTTGATTTTACTGCATTTTCACCCCTCGTAACTAAGCTGGGTTGTTCACAGGAAAAAAAAAAACGCACATTGCGGAGGCCTCTACGGCCACGGCAATCCACTTGTTTTTGTCGCTTGTTTACCGACGCATTTCAATGAAGACGCCCGCTGCAACAGAGGCCAGCAAATCTATCGTGTCGTCTGCTACCAAAGCAAAGCGGAGTGTAAGACTTCAGAAATGGCTTTCATCGTTGCAATATGACACTGAGACGACAAGAACATCTTCATAATTAGATATCAAGAAGTTAGGTTGCTTACAAAAAATTATTTACTTACTTGTAAGCAAAAATCTAGCCTCATGTGGAGTCTCCATGCATTAGTCCATAGCAACGTCCCTAGCAACGGTTTGTTTGGACCCAAACGCCATGTTGTGACGTCATCACTTACGGGGTCAATAACTGTGATAAGATAGACGCGTCCAACCTACATGATGGCGCATGGACACAATGTAAATACCCATATCCCCTTCAGTATGGCGACTTCCATATCGATTTCAACTTTACTTGACAAATAAACACCTTTTTCTTTGTGCTATACTCCGTTCACCCTTAAGCTGAGACTAGAAGCCCCGCCTTCAACGCGAGCTTTCTGCCCTTGCTAACACAAGTGTGAACGCGCAGGCACGCGCAACCAAAGCACTGCGGAAGCCAGCGAGCTAGCGCTGAAGGTGGAGCTTCCAGTGTCTGCTTCAGGATGAACGGAGTATAGTCCGTGGCGCGGATGTATAGTTATAGTGTACAAGGGCTGACGACGCCGCAGCTGGCGTGATGTGTGGTATCGTGCCCCTGCCACAGCGGATTCACGTGGCGGCGACCAACTGCCGCACATCACGATCGGCACGGGACTCGCCCGACATATACAAGCTCGAGCAGAACAGCTCGAGACACTTGAACAGATATTGGTGCAGCAGGTCGACCACCGGAGACGCTCTGCTACGTTCCATTTCCTTTATTTCGATCATTTAATCTGTGGTGATAAAAGTCGGTTTGTTGTTTCAAAGATGTTTTTGTCACCATGTACGTATAGTCTGCTGCAGGTTTAAAATAGCAGGACAAGCCCCACTCTGCTCGCCATGATTGGTTGTTTCCTCCTCTCTCTCTACTCACCGCTTCTCAAGCGTTTGGCACGTCAGAATGTACGGGGGAGGGGGGGGGGCGCCAATGAAAGGGCAACGCAGCGGATGCGGCACGATGAGGCAGCCAAGCGCGCGCCTGATTGGTTGAGGTCGGGCAGAGGCAAAAGTATCTGCGCGACATGTGGCGTGTAAACAAACCCACAGGGAGCGCAAGGAACAGACGAATTTACACGCCGTATATGTAGGTGCTAGTCGTCCGCCGGACCAATGAGCCGCCTCCCTCGTATCACCTGACCTGGCTCTCCGTGCATGGGTACGGCCGGAAGCGTGATGACGTGGCGAAAGGGACGCGTATGACTGGTCCAACGAGGACGTGGCTTCCACCGCAGTCTCAGTTTAGAGGTGAACAGAGAATGGGAGGTCCAGGGGTGGTGGTCCCAAAGTTTCCTCTAAGTTTTGGAACGCCCGCTTCGACGTACTGTCCTTGTGCGGTGAATACACCCGAACAGCGTTGTCGGTGCAGTCGGCTCTCGGAGTCGGCTCGTCAACCGAGCAGACAACACCCAACGATGAGAACGTTGACGAGATGAAGGTTTCGTAGACTTCGATCGCCAACCGAAATGGGAGCGATCCGACGAACACCGAACGTCGCTCTGAGGCTCCGCGGGTACAGACGGAACCGCTTGCCCAAACGATTCTCGCCGTCCGGGGCCTCATCTACAATTCTCACTCCTTCTTCGAGGCCCGAGAGAAATACGGCTCGCTGTTCGCCGACAGCTCAAAGGAAGAGGCTAGTGTATGTCTGCTCGGGCAATTCAGCCGTCAAATAAACTTCGCACGTCAGCGGCCGGAAGCAAAATCGCTTAACTTCACTCCGAAACGCATTTTGTTGCGCATTTTGCGTGGAAAACTTTTCGACCGGTATATTCTGACAGGACCTAAAAGCTATCAAAGATATCACACATAGATCCTCGCATTTTTTATATTAAAAAGTATAAGTTTGGCTTTCTGTTAGTTTGACAAAATCCATCTCCTTCACTCTTAAAGCAACGTCCCTAGTATTTCCCCTTCCCCGTGTCGTAAGAATTATCCGAGTTATTTTCCGTCCCCACTTTGCGGGTTGTCTTTCCGCTCCTTCGATACCGAAGCTATTTAATATTATAGTTCGAATTTGGGAAATGGGAACCTTTAAAGTTTCAGAAGCAAGACACCGCAGTAAAGTTTATGGTTCTGCTTTGTGAACGCCCTGGTGCCCAAGGCGCTGTAATATACCGAGCGCACGATACTCGAACTCCAGTCGAAACTTTTGTCTAACTTCGGCGTTAAAAAGTTGGAAAGAAAGTCGAATCTGCTCGCACTCGAACCCTGGCAGGTTTGCGACATCCCTGGACAAGACAACACAGTCTCTGGTCGAACGAGAACAGCGGGGCGTGTCTTTGAAACGCCCCGCCTTCTGCACGCGCTCTATGCCTTCCGCTGTGCTTTGGCTGCGCGTACGCGCTTGAGGTGCACAAGCCTGGCAGATCGCCACGAGAAGCGGCCGCAGAAATGGAAAAGATGGAACGGCACACAACGGATCAGAGAAGAGCCACGTGACTGGCGCCCCGCTGCGGCGAGACTGCGAAACACACTTCTCCCGAGCGAACAAGTGTGTTTCGGGTCCTCGCCGCTGCAAAAGCTGTGCGCTGACGTCCAGGTTCCCCGAGAAATGGCTCTTTGATGCTCTGTGCTACCAGATGCTCGCGCTCCAAATCTGCGACCGGGCACTCTATGGCTCTTTCGTCGAACTGCCAGGCTTTGTGAGTATAGAGGAGGCTACGCTCGTTGCCGTCACTAAAAGGACGAGAATGACAGAGCGTCTCTTTTGCATGCTCGGCTTCCAGCACGCGCTCGTTTCCTCCCTTCGTGTCTCGGCTGCGCGTGCACCTTCAAGGCTGTCAAAGACAGGCCGCGGTGGTGGCGCTTCGGGCGCAATTCCGGTCTGGGGAGTGGGCGGAAGTCGCCATGTGGCGACAGCCCAGTCGGACATTCCTGCGGTGTTTTTTGGAAGAAATCAGACTAAAACCTGCCTGTTTGTCAGAACGCCGCCACTGACTGGGGCTGTACTGCTGTTCCCAAAGAGCCGGGAAAGGTGTGGAGATCAGTTTTCACGTGTTGTCTGCCTGTTCGGTTCGTCCGAGAACGTGGACATAAGTGCCGTCGAACCATGATTGCTTTTGCATGAAGCACTTTGGGTTGCATTCACGGAGAGTTGTGATCGACATATTTATTTGTTTTGTTCCACCGAGAAACGTGGCAAAACCGTCAAGTTGTGCGGACCACCCGCGGAGCACGTTCTCTGTATACTGGCTGGACGCCAGTATACAGTCTGATCGTTCAAACTGTCGTCTGGTCGTTCAAACGACAACGGCCTGCATGTAGACCAAGCGGTGACCCGGTACTTGTGATTAGAAGGAAGATCAGGCTTTGAAAGATTTTTAAGTTTGAAGGTTGTTTGGGGGAAGCGTTATCGTTGTAAGCAAGGACATGTCGTTCATTATTACCGGTATCTATCACCGACTTGTTATGCCTGACTCACTTGGTCCGATTATGCTCGCGATCTTCAGTATCGATTCCGAGCATCGCAGCTACCGTCCACGCTTTTGCAGCCCGAGCAACGTCGCGACTGAAAATAGCGAGCAGCATCTTATCGGGCTAATCGGGCTTAGCGTTCATATTCTGCGGCGTTCACACGGAATGCATCGGCGCATGCTACATTAGTTACGCGAAGTTCTACGGTGTAACGAGCCTCTTTAATTTCGCTCAGGCCGCCAAAGCGAGCTTCTCACCACGAATACAGGTTTGCAAGTGCGGATTTTGGGTGCCGGCCATCTTGCTCTGTTGGGGTGCGCTTGGGCGCGTCATAATCTAATTACGACGTCTTGCTAAGGCTTCATGATCGGATTATGGCCGCGCCCAAGCGCATCCCAACTCAGCAAGATGGTGGCGTCCTGAGGCTGTACTTGCAAACGTGTATGCGGTGAAGCACGAGTTCCTGACGCGTCAAGAACAAAGGTCCAGCATTTTCCGCAACACATGCACCGAAAAGTGGCGGCGTAAAAGGGGAGACGGTCGCGCTCGAAAGCGAGAAGGACCTCTCTCCTCTCTCTCTCGTTGTTCGATGAAGCTCATAAAGCGGCCATTCTTCTACAAAGTTTCGCTGCTCCGAAAGTGTTTGTGGACCGCCCCGTTTAACGAGGAATCGATGCGAGCCTCTGCTTTCGGCGAACAAGAGCCGCGGCTCGCGCATTGACTTGCATGAGCCTCGCTTGTCTGTTTGTACGCGCGCGTTTGTGCACTCGTAACTCTAGCACGCTGCCATAGGCAGCAGTACTGTATGGGCAGAACCACAGTATAAACGGGTCTGTGCGGAACATTTTTTCCTTCTTTTTGCTGGTGATAAAAAAAAGTAAACAAAGATTTCGCAAAAACGTTTCGTCTGCTTTTTTTTTAATTTTCAGTGGATTGGAACTCTTCCACGAAGTTTGGTCGTGTGCCCTAAATTTCCAATTTGTTTCTGTTTTATATATATTTTCTTTTTTGCTCTCGCGCTTGTATATGTTGAAAAGCGGGTTTAAACTTTTGCTTCTCTTATTATATATATATATATATATATATATATATATATATATATATATATATATATATATATATATATATATATATATATATATATTATGTACGAGAAGGGTCGGAAAGGGCGTCTGGTCTGGAGGCGGGGTACGTGCTTGAAGGAAGTGATGAGGCTAATGACACCCAAATGAGGAAAAGCTCGATTTAGTTTTTCGAACGGCCGGTCAGTTCGTGTAGCGTTGATAACGATTGATTTGTTTTCCTTTTTTTTTTCTCCAGTATACGAATCGGCAGAAAAAGAAAAAAAAACTATTGTACGATCTTAAGTGTTTATGCTTCCGTCAAATGTGATCGTTCCATCATAAAATTCTTCTCTTTTCTGACTGAACTGACTATTACGCATATTTCATCTCACATTACAATATTTGTTTTGAAGTAGTCTGTCTCTATACCTGAGCTCGATATCGCTTTATTAAATAAGGATGGATGAGTGACTGTGCATACAGGACGTGTAAGTTCGGCCGGGTTAGTTGCATATCTTATTTCTCTCGTCAAGCCTACATGTGGGCCTCTATTGGCGACTTCCGCAAAATCGGCGGCACCTAGCGGTTAAAAAAGAAAGTTGTCACGCCCTGTTCGCTCGCCAGCTTTCTGGAGTGAATGAGATAGTCAGAGCGCCTGGTGGCTTAAAGCGTAAGTCGTGAAACAAGGTTCAAAAACAAGTGATGGTAATCGCCAATACTCCGTTCCATACCTACACACCATTCCAATGTTTACAATTTCTCAGCCCAGCGCACGAACTTCTCAGCACAGCGCGTGCGTGTTCGTCGCCTATAGGAAAGCGAGCAAAGCACCGCGCCATACGCATCGAACACTAAAAAATGGCAGCGGCCACACGCTGTTCTTTTTTTTTTTTGGAAAGGTCTATAGTAGTCTATAGTATACACGGCGCTCTTAAAGCTGCTGGAACGAGAGCACGTGCAAGCATACCGCAATTTCGAGCCACATGTTCGCGCCAGCTGCTTTGACAGCGATGTAGTCGAATATCTATAGTTACACTAGCGCTCTCAACTGTCATTAAGCTAAGGATCGTTGACATCTCCCAACTGTCATTGAGCTCAACTAAGTGTCCGGTGTTATACGCTACACAGGCCTAACAACCCCAGTTGAGATGCGCGTCAAGGGACACAATTGAACCGAAACGACACCGAAACTGAGGTCAAGTGGCCTCAGTTTCCTCAGTCAAGTGGCGTCAAGTGGCCGCGCCGCGCTGAGCTCGGCCGTGCAGCCCTTCCGGAGTTTGCCCGTACGAGCTCTGCGGCCAGGCCGCTGCGTGCGCTGCGCCGCCATGGAGAGGGCTTCTCTGGTACTATGACGCGCGCCAGCCAATGGGAGCCTATCCATCAGATTTCTGCTACAGATGACAGGCTTCGCCTCATTGAAACAGGGGAAGGTGCCGTTTGGCGTGGCTTTAAAAGCTGATAACGTCGGTTTGCTCCATGAGACAGTTAATGCTTTCTCATTAAAAACACTCATGCCTTCCTCCGCCGGCTCTCCGCACGCATTCCTGCAGTTCATCACACGTTCGCTCTCGGTCGCACCAACGTGCGCGTACCGTTGAAAGACTCAAATTTTCACCACCTCGCATTTTCTTCGCCCACATACTCACAGACACACAAAGAAAACAAAAAAAAAAAAAACGTCCGGGGAGATTAAGGTTCCGGGAGGACGTCAACGGCGTAAATTAATGCTGCCGCCGATGGCTCTCCCCCGCCGCCGTAACCGTCGGACATGGAGGGGCGACAGTTGGGCTGCACGAGATGGCCAGACGCGATAGCCCCGGGCCCGGAATAACGGCCTGGGAGGCGCGCTGTTCCCGCATGCACCCGCGGGATCATATCATTTCGGAACGCTGCAATATTAATGGACCGACGCTGGGGGCCATATTGCCACGGGCCGCTACGTGGAGCGCGCTCTCTCAGAGTTCGTTTATGCGAGGTCGGCAGCTCGGTCACTTGGCACCGCTTAGCCGACAGTGCGGCGAGAGCCATCCGGTGTCCGGACCAATCAACCGCCTTCATTTCATCACCTGACCCCGTTTTCTGCGCGTGGGTGTGGGCAAGAGCGGAACCACGTGGCGAAAGATATGACCCGTCCAGCGAGCACCTATCGCCTCCACCGCCTGCCAGCTTACTTACGGGTGAACGAAGGATAATACACTCGCTTCGCCCCTCAGCTGAATGCGGAGTAGAAGCTACGTGTTTGACTGGACCCTCCGAACCCGTCACGTGACCACGTTTTGCAGCAATATGCGGAACGCGCTGTTACATATGGGGCGAAGCCGGGCGCGGATTGGTTCACGGGGCGTCTATACGGCCTTGCGTTTGGTTCCAGGATAGCGGTGGACGCGGGAACGCGAATTTCCCTCGCGCTTACCGCCTGCTTTTACTGGTGGTTTCATATAACTTGGACTTCGTGAAAGGCTACGATCGCGCTTAAAAGGTTTTCGTTTGTTCGTTCCTTCCCTACGCGAATCAGCTAAACCTGAACTACAGAAAGGACTACGGCCTACGGGTACACCAATGAGGCGTCGGACCTTTGTTATGCCATTCCTGCTCCAGCCGTCCGTACTCGCCAAAGGTCGCTGTGCCTTTTGCTGCGTAAGCCCCGGTCGAGAGTGTACGTAAAGCTCCACGGCTTGACTCTCTCCGTATGTCGGTTTGCGCTGTGGTAGCGTCGGCTTCAGTCCACGCGAGTTGGTCGCCGGGTCCTCACCTTTTATGAATAAGAATGCAACGGGGATCTGCGGCAATAACGCTGGCGTACGATTAATGAGCAGAAAGTGTCACCGTCGTTGATGATATACGACTCGTGGCGCTGAGGCGATTTCGTGCGGTGGCTGCTGCCGCTGGCCGCAAACTTGGGACGTGTTCATCCGGATGAGAGCGGCCGCCGCTTCGAGCTCCGATGGGATTAGGGAAGGCGTCAGGGATTTAGCTTTGGGGAGGGATTTAACTCGATTCAAACTCGGCTGCTCTAGAATAGACCGGATAAAATATTTATTTATTTGATTCTATAAGAAGTGTAGAGATCAGAATACTTTTTTTTTAAGTTTCTATTTTGTTATTTTACGAGTTCTTGTGCCCTCTTCATACGGAAAATCGTCCTCTCTACCCTTTCCTTCTTTGATTTCTTTCTCTTAGAAACCGAACCTCGAAGTAATTTTCAGCAAAAACGAATATTGTTCCCCTTATCTCTCCCCTTGCGTTATACTCTTTAAAACGTAATTATAGTTTTTGTTTCTCGAAAAACAAAAAAAAAATACACAGTGTTTTCTTTATTTGTTTTTCGCTGGAGGTATTTTTTCAATGGCAGAGTCAGGCTGCTCATATATCATACGAAATACGCGATGTTGGCAGCAACATGATTACAGAAGTATTTGCGTACAGGCCTCAACCACCCTCGAAAAGCGTGTTTGCTTCACACATGTGTATCCTTCGAACATGTCTGCCGAATGTCTTTTGCACGATGTATCAAGAAGGGTGACTGCGGCTGAACGGTTCAGTGTGTAATGGCACAAACCATCCTTCATTCACAGTTTGGGCTGGCAGTGCTGCAGAATGGTGCGGAGGCTTGGCCCTTCTACTTTAATAATTCATTTATTTACTTTTATCTTTTACTTCTGTGCTAGTTCATTCGACGTCACGTACTCGAGGGGATGTACAAAGAAATCGCCACGCAATACGATCGAGTTATCGAGGAAAAAGAGACATGTAAACAAACGAGCAAAAAAAACAAAACAACACAGGTTCTCTAGAAATTTTTTTCGGAGAAGCAGAGAGGACAAACAGCCAATATAGTAGATCCGTGGACAGACAGAGCGTTGAAGCGCAAAGCCGACAAGCGAAAGTGAAATCCGACATGATTCGCGCAACGGTCAATTTTGTTTCCTTAATTTTTTTTTGTTGGTTCATTTTTGGTTGTTTTCTTATTTCGGAAGCGGAAAAGCCTGCGTCCCACCCAAACAAGACGAACGCCTGGAAATCCCGGAAATTGAACTTTCCCGGAACGGCGTGCGATTGCGTTTTGCTGCCTCTATTTTCTAAGCAAATCTACCACGACAGCGATACGCATGCATAACAAAAAGAGAGCAAGAGAAGTATATCTATAAATATATTCGGGTCGATGTTTTTATTTCCTGGTTGTTGAGCTGCGGTAAATTCTTATGTAGTACAAATTTTTTTATTATTATTATTTTTATTTTGTTTTTACCGAGAACATTTTCCAATTGGATGTCTCTTCTCCGTAACACGGGTTTGTTGTTCACACGTTGACGATTCGCTCGTGAAATTTCAATGCGAAAACTGGTGAACCTCTCACATCTAAATATTGTCATTGCCAAGATCGCGCAGTGTTAGTACATTATACCAAAGACTGTCGGAGGCGTGTTTTTTTCTTAAATAACAACCCTGTCAAATTAGTCAAAAAAAGGAAGCCCTTTTTGTGATCACGTTTGAGACATACATATGCCTGAAGCCTTTCCGCGGATTATTCTGTCCTGGTCTCTCCAGCGCATACCGTGATACGAGCGCGCCCACAATCGCATCATCATCTTTAGACGAGGCATCGTAGGCCCTCACGGTATTGGCTAATTGCCTTTCTTTGGGGACGCAGCTCTTTTCTGAACATGATAAATATTACTATGACTTTTCGAGCGACTCGGGCAGTCTTAAACAACTGCCGCTTGTCCTCGCACGAATGTTTTTTCAATGCCGATAGGTGTGGCTGGTACCTTACAGTCTCGAGTTACCAAATTGCTTGTAATGAACTACGTCTTGTAGCGATTTTGTAATTGGTCGACGACGTTTGTTGCGTAGTAATAACGACAGTGATTTTACCAGACTCTTCGTATAATACCAATAACAATAAAAACGAAAGAAAAACACAAAAAACACCACTATTTTTGTGGAATCCCACCGTTGTTGTGAGATCGAGCTTACAACCAACAGCGACGACCCTGAATGAGGGCTCCTGTATTCCGTCTCACCTTAAGATGGACTGCTTCAGAGGTTGCCGCGGTGGGAGCAGATACCTTTGGTTGGTGCCTTCGAGAGAGGCACGATCTCGCGGTTGCAACCGTCCCTTCGGTCCACGTTGAGATGAGACGGAGTATGAGCATACGCAATGGCAATCTGCGTCGGTTTTGGGAATGTTGACACAGCACCGGAGTCATTTCACTCCGACTTGAGCCTTGAGCGTTTACGCTTGTCTGTGTACTCAAGGCGTGTTTCTTGGTGCAAGTCGCGTCGTCTCTCGTACCCTCGTCTCGCGGAGCGTGCCGTAGAAAACCGGATATTTAACTCCCTGGCAGAGCTACGCAAAATTGAAGAGATGTTTTCTCCCTCCTCGGAAATCGCTTGCTGCGTGCAATCGTCGTTGTCCTTTGATCGTTGTTTTCGTTATTTTGTTTTGTTTTCTTAAGGGGGCGGGGAAAGCTTCGAACGGTCGCATTCCTCTGGGAGTTATGTATCAACCGCTCACCGCAAAAAAAGAATGAAAAAAAAGCGTAGACCGTTGTTGATTTACCGCGTTGCTTATGTGTGACTTGTAGGAGAATGAAGACCCTTTGTAGGTTTTCTCCCGACAGGGACAGAACTGTTTGGGATGGCGAGGTAATGCTTTTTATATAATGATAAATATGTAAATCTAGCTTCAGGTTCACATGGCGAGATTCTGTAGCTTTTCTTCCTTTGTTGATTCGCCTTCGTGTAGAAGTGCTTCTTCACCGTGAAAGAGGCCCGACAATATCGATATGTAGCACATCGTCTCTTCGGTCATGTTTTTCTTCGAGCTTCTAGCCAACGTTTAGCGCAGCTCTCGACGTACGTATCGCGAAATCTCGAGCGAACACCAACCCTCGAAAGATGGCCCATCTCGTATTTGTTTCACTTTATTTCCTCGCCTTAACTGGGCGTTTCTTCGGGATTTTGCTGTAATACTTGGTCGTGTATTCGTTTTCCCCATTCTTGTAGTTTTTCGTGCCTCTTCGTGTTTGTTGATTTGTTTGTGGAGACACATGGCGTCAAACACAAGCAAGGGTCTGGATTGGCTGGATATTCCGAGAGGAACCCTTCGTGGTATTGGAGCAACGCTGGAGGGACTTGACATTGAAAGCGAACTGAAGAGAAATAGTTATACGCATGAAAGTGCGAAGCCATCACTGCGCAACACCTCTCCTGACTTCCGATAAATTAAATTGTTAAGAATGACATGGTTTTAGTTAGCATACCAACGTAGTGTCCGAGATTGGTGCTTGCTTATTTAGTGAGAGTTCAACGCAATGATTCGGGTGAAGCCGCGCTTAGCACGAGATCCGGTTATTTAATGCCTCGTTCTATATTGCGTCTTAAGCGGCCAAACTCGCCCCAATTTATACCGCTCCGAATCTTCGCTCGGAAGAAGGCTTCCATCCGGTCGAACGCGGCACGCGCCACCGCCCTCTAGGGCGATGTCGCGCCGGCAGCGTGTCGTGGCAGCCATAGAGGCTCCCTCCCCGAGACGAAGTGTCCCATCGCGAGGGCCCGTGTCAGCGGCAGGGCGAATTGCTCTCACCGAAGCAGGTCCGGGCGGGCCCTGGGGCTCTAATTACGCGTGGCGCGCTAACTAGCGCCGCCGAAACGACTTTTTGATGGCGGGACGCGCGTTCGGAAGCGGCGCCCATTGTTTGCCTATCAGCTGATCGATGTGTCATCGTTCAACTCGGCACCGCGCTCCCGAAGACAATGTCTCGCTTCCGGCGCCATGCAGCGTCGCCCCTTCTCTCGGGCCTCCTGTCGCGCACGCGCGTTGCTGCAGGGTGCATACTCACGCAGAAGCGTTTGACTATACGGTTGACTATATACACAGTGGGGCTTACAGCCTGTTGCGACGTAAAGACACTCTGCTGACACTGTCTGAGACGTGTTTGTTCCTTGTATGGAGGTCACATTACACAGACAAACACTGTCTGAAGACATATTCTAAGCATATGTATGTATGATGCAAACATACTTTGGAAATGCTCGGTGCGTTTCTGCGGATAAAACTGTCATCATATGGCTGCAGCGAACAGCTTGTCTTTTGTATGATACGCGAGCGGCGTAACTGCAGCTTAAGATTTTCAAATAATGCTTCACTTAGCAGATGAAAAGATAAAACGCTTATAGCATAATGCGCCGAGGTGCATTGGTTCATATCAGTTCCCTTTTCTACGGGATCAGCAATTAGAAAGTTACAACTCACGCACTTCCAGTAGAAGTCCGCCTTCAGCCCGTGTGCGCCGCCTTCCGTCGTGCCTTGGTTGCGTGGGCGGGGAAGTGTAATCAGATGGGGAAAGCTCGCGTTGGAGGTGGAGTATCTGCTGCATTTTTAACCTGTGCTCCGATTATAGTATTTTTAGGCCATGACTCGGTACAAATGCGTTTCAAGTTTGTCGAACGTATAGTGCGTGTTTTCCCTCCCTTCAACTCGATGTTTATTTGTGGAAATGAAGATTTTGTTCCCCTATTCTGGGACCCGCTATGCTTAGACCTCGAGGATTGGATATGATGTATGGATATATGAACGACAATGTTGAAATCTCTACACAATGAATAACGCACTGAACAACTAATAGAACATAAACATGAGGAAGATACACAGAAAGGGGGACGGACAACGTTGTCCGTCCCCCTTTCTGTGTATCTTCCCTCATGTTTATGTACCGTTACCAACACGCTCGTTTTGTACTTAACTAATAGAAATCACGAGAACTTACGAAGTGAGAAATTGCTCGTTAAAGTCATATATATCCAGTAATATGATGAATACGATGAGTCGTCTCTTCGGTACCTCAAGACGGAAAGTGACAAGCGACGGCGTTGTTCGAGAGCGTTGCTTGCAACTTAAAACAAATCTTATTTTCTTGAAATACTCGCTGTGGAAAATACAGAGACTGCCCATTTACAACGACGCTTTTTCTTCTGTTTTGTTAGTGATAGAAAGGAGATGTCGGGTACGGTTAGCCGAGGTTTGGACCACGGTCTGGTGAGAAGGAAGAGGGGCCTCGGGAGAGGGGAAAGAGAGATAGGGAGAGAGGGAAGACCTCGCGTGGCCAATTACAGACGAAGCGTACGTGCCTTGGGGAAAGGGGAGGAGGAGAAGGAAGAGGACGGGATGGGGACGGAACGCACGGAAAAGTGCATACGAGTTTCCGGCCAATCTAATCTCCTTTTCCCGCTGCGTTTGCATTAGAGACCGATCGCGGTTAGCTCCTCGGGGTCGGGCTGCTCGGGCGAACCCACCCGAACACGCCGCCCTGCCTTCTCTGCTGCTCCGAAGTGAAGGGAAGAGGACGGGAGAAAACGGGAGTCTTCGTGAGGTACCGGTTGTCGTTGCCGCTGCTGCTGCCGCCGTGCGGGTCCGTCGAAGCTTCGTCAGCTTTCCCATAGTTTATTTATTTGTTTTCTTCCGTTCTTTTTTTTTTTTTTTAACCTGGGAGTGACATTGGGGAACCCTGGTTTGGGGAAGAGGGGAACTGTTTTTCCTTTGCTGGTTTTCTGGACCCAAGATATGATGGAAGTTGTGAAGTTCTGGTTGGCGCACAATCGTTTCGGAACGAAGGATATAAACAAAGTGGTCTCCGTTATTCGTGCATCTGCCAGACATGGGTGTTTTTCATTTTTAATGTATCCGTGGCGCCTGTGATTGGCGCATCTTAAGAGCGCGCAAGTTATACTCACTGGGCACTTGTAGTTGAATAAATTGCTCCTGAGCGCACGCTGAAGACAGCGTTTTTACTTCCCCGACTTACATCCCGCAGTATCGTAACTTGTCGCTCTGAGCAGACGATAAGTTGGAGTTCATTTCGAGTATGTAGCGCGAACAAGGTGCCGAATGAGTAGGGCGGTTATTCAGCCCGAACGTACGACTCCAATATGCTGTAATAAAAAATAATAATAAAAAATACTCAAAGATATTTTTCCTATAGGTCGTTTCCGCCATACCGCTACGGCTAGGCTCTTAGAAGGGGAGATTCCGTTTCTACTGCGCATGCGCGCCTCTAGCTTCGTCGGCTGTGCTCCTGATCTCACAGAAGGTTGCGGAGAGCCCTATATGGGATGCCAGAAACGATCTAGGAAGGTCCCTATTGATTCACAGTGCAACCTTCAAAACACATTGCCCTGTTTCGTGCGCTGGGGAACGCGATTTACGTTTCGAAGTAAATTGTGTTTTGTGTTAGTCTTTAGGCCGTGCGAAGTTCGTCAGGTGGGCGCCTGGTGTCTCCCGCTGTGAATGAGAATTTTATCCACTGCGGTACCACTGCCAGCCCGCGGTCTTTAACGTGCATCACGCAGTATCATACACGAACACATGCCGGTATACGATGCTCGTCTACAGATAGAAGCGGGCAGGGGCAGGGACCGAACCCGGTATTTCTGTGTTCGGCAGCGCAGAGCTTTCGTTCCACGTGCTCCGAGCTCGGCCGCCGATCTCCTCCTGTGATATTCGTGCGATTAGGGAGTTGTACAATAGGGGGCGTTCCCCGACTTGGGGCCCAAAGCGTTGGAGTCGCCGATTCTAAAACTATATTTTCCTAAGTCGCTTCAGCGGGGCTCGAGATTTCGTTGCACGGGCCGACGCAGTTCGCGTCATCACCAGAGCGCTGCCCACGACACGATCGTCGCAGAAACTTCTCTCGCCGTAATCGAGCTTTGATTCTAATTCATTCCGCAGCGCGGGCGTTCCGGTGCGCATTTCCCAATTAAAGCGTCGCGCGCTGCGAGACGCGCCTGTGCCAGGGCGATACGCTAAGAAAACGGGCCATCCATCATGGCCGCTTCGATCGCATCTCGTCTGCTCGCGCTATTCCGCGAGACGGCGTAATCTCCCGGTGCCAATTCATCGCCGGAAGTCGGCCGCGGGGCTTCGCGGATCCGGAAGTTTCCTTGAGGGGGGACGCTCGGCGATAGCCGGGTTCGCACTTTCCACCCCTTTCTTTTCTCGCACTTTTGTTAACGGGATTAAAAGCCTGTTTAGGAGTGCTCTGTCAGGCTTGGTGTCCAGAGCGCCCGTGGGAGGACTGATGAGGAGTTGTTCTCTGAACTGCGCTCTTTTAGGCGCTTTGCAGCGAAGTTTCTTTAATCGCTGAAGCAGCGGTCCCCCTGCTTATACATCGTACAAAAGACGGTCTGTAGACACTGTCTGAAGCGTTCTTGGTATGACGATCCTCTTACATTGGTCATACAAAAATTGTCTGCAGACACGTCCTAGGCCTTGAGTCTGAATAAAACAAACAAACAAAAACATCGTCCACAGGGCCTTTCAATGCTGAAACAAGCAATCTTCGGTCGGTTCGCCTGCGCCCGAAGCCTTCTAGACGTCGTCCATATCGCCGGCCTCCCCGCTTTCCCTTAATCGCATCCACTTAGGTCAGGGGCCTTTCCTCTGGGCAATACAACAACAGCAACAAAGCAACAACAACAATCTTCGGTTTGACTAGTAACATTACCGCAATCTTTTGACACTCCTAATTCGTCCAGGATCATGAACAGCGAGCGCTAATCTGACTGTTTCCCGCGAATTGCATGGGTCGGGGGCTGGCCGCCTCTGAAAGCGGCTTATCACGACTTCGTTCATGGCAAACTTCCGATTCTCACAAAATTAAGTAGCTATACATCCTTCTCTTTTTCCTCGTCTGTGAACGCGCGCATTCATGTTTCTCCTTTACACATTTTCCCCAATACCCACTTTGAAAAAAAACAAAAAAAAAACAGTGGAGCGTCGTCTTTGCGCGCGCCACTATTACCGGCGACTTTGCTCTAAGCGCTCAAAAATACGGCCAAGTCCGTCGCAATTTTTTTTCCCATGTTTTTTTTTTTTTTTGTTTTTTGTTAGCGGATGCATGCGCGGGTCGGAGTTGCGTGCGGCGGGCGACTGAGTTATGGGAGTCGAAAGCTTTTAATGCGTGGGCGGCGGCGCGGTGTCGTTGTGGCTTCCTGCGCCGAGCGGAAATTCGGCCTTTTTATGTGCGGGAACGGTCCAGGCAATCTTGGCTCTGATTGCGCGAGCGAGTGGAGCCGGCTTTCCGAGGGCCCCGGCTCCGCTTTTTCTTTCCCGCGGACTCCCGCGTTGTTTAGAACCACGAAAAAAAGTCGTCAGAAAATCTATGGGTACCGGGATTGCAAAGTTTGACCCGAAGTGAGCATTTTTTTTTGTGCTTGTGTGTTTGTTTTGTTTGGGATGATGACGACGGCGATTTGTAGTGTTTTGTAAGGATTGGGTTCATTTGTTGTTGGTGAGCGCTGGCGTTATTTGTATTTCCTCGCGTGTATGTGTACAGTCGGCCACAAATGATTACGGACCACGCGAGCCTTGGCCGGGCTGCATTACCGCGCTTACCTTGCGGCAAGGCGCCTGTGATCGAGATCCGTGATGCGCCCTTTGGTACTGACAGGCATGTCGACTCTCCCGCTTCCGGCCGAAACCTTCTTAATTTCGCGAATACGACGCCGGGCGCCGCTTCGATAGCCGCTGTTGGCAGCCGTATCTCGGTGGCGCAGTGAGTGGCAGAAGCCGAGGCATCAACTCTACCTCCCGCCGTCCGGCATGGTATCATTTTTCCCAGCTCAGCGGCCAGGAAACCAGCCAATCTGCCTTTTCATTTTTGCTTGCTTCAGAAGCCTTTTATTTTCTCGGCACTTGCTGCCCTATCAACCAGTCAGTGAGAACAATTATTCCAGAAAGCTTAATAGACCATTTGCTGTCTTACCCAAGCATCAAGGAGAATGCAGGGATTGGTGTTCCACGCGCCACGCGCACGTCTTTCCTGTATAAATGATTCGAAGTAAATAACCAAAGAAAGCATTGACGAACGCGCGTGCAAGATGCCATTTGTTTTAGGTTTTGCTTTGGAAAAGTTACTACTGCTGAGGCCAGCACGTGCGGCGCGTGGAACGCAATCCCTGCATTCTCCTTGATGCTTGGGTAAGACAGCAATGGTCTATTTCTTATAGTATATTGCACACGTTATTAAATAAAATATTAAAATGATCTTAAAGGTTTTAAAACCTTTAAACAATTCCTGCTGGACGGCGCAAGATAGAGTTTCAAACCTCTGCTGTGCGCCGTATTCGCTTCCTAAAACCTGCACCGTCACGCGGTCGGCGCTTCAAAGAATGTCGCTACTTGTAGGATACTCTTATCTAGGAACTTTAGCTGGACCACGGCTCGCATGGTCCGTAAACTTTTGTGGCCGACTGTACGTTTCTGTGTTAATCTTTTCCTTCGTGTTTGCGTTCAACTGTCAGGTTTAATGCACGTAGTAGTCCACGTGCAAAGAGAAAACATTTTAGGACACGACGCTTCGTTTAAGTACTCCAGTCAATTTACGTACAACTAAAAAGACACGCATAGCGACAATAAAATAATTTATTAAATTAATCCGGAGAGCCAGAAACTAAATAATGGCAGATGCCATAAAAGAGTGCTTGTTGGTGTGTTCGAATATGAATATTTTTTTGTTGTTTTGTGCGCTTCAACTACTGTGTCTAATACAATTTAGAAGAGAGGGACAAATTATGTTTACTAAAAACCTAAGAAAAAAGAAGCCGCACATTTGGACGCGCATTAAACGACGGATGATACACGCGTTCGGAAACTCGCGCCTGCCCGATGGATAGATGAATGGATGGATGGAAGGTATTTGCCATACCCTTTGTGTCAGGCGGTAAATAGGGCCGCCTAGCCCCCGCCCCGCCCTATACCTTGGTGGGCATAGATGATTCTTCAACAGCGCGGGCACAGCTGGGGCCCACCCGACGTCAGAGCACCATGGATGACAGCGAGCTCGCACTGGGATTTCGACAACAAAAACTCCTTCCCTAACGCCCTCAACACACCGCTTTAAAAAACAAACAAAAAAATCTTTGTCCACTGCATTATTCACAGTATATAGACCAACTCAACTCACTGACGTCACGCCACTGCGGTGGCGCTGCTGTCGGTACTGCACATGCGCAGACGCTTCACTCCTCCCGAATCTGGTCTCTGCGCACGCGCAGTGCCCACACCTAGTGTCGGCGAAGCGGGATTGTTTGTAAACACTGTGTTGGTATATACGCGTACCACGTGCTTGCCTTCTAACGCCATGAACATGCGCTGCTGAGCTTCGACTCCTGGGCGAAGGATTTTCGCAGTATTGCGTAAACATTGAATTCGCGTGCCAGACGCGGACAGCGAGCAGATAAGCCTTTTGCTACCGATTTTACGTAACTATCACCCCGTTTTCCTCCTCCCCTTTGCGAGCCACATCCTCCGAGCCGAATCTGCGGGGACAAGGCGCTATACATATCTTTCCGCTGCACAGCGGATTCTACGAGCCATCCTAGCCAATTCAGCA
Organism: Ixodes ricinus; assembly: GCA_037355805.1. Lineage (NCBI taxonomy): Eukaryota > Metazoa > Arthropoda > Arachnida > Ixodida > Ixodidae > Ixodes > Ixodes ricinus. Next base: position 252,959 of record JAZHYW010010921.1, on the reverse strand, counting down.
CTGTTGACTCTCATGACGTGACTACGTGCCCTGTGCGTCGCCGCGCCCCTTTCGAACTTCCAGTAAAGGGGTATGCAAACTGGCGCTGTGGCGAGCGGGAGATAGTTCACTGCAAAGCCGGAGAGACTTCGCTCCTCGCTACGACAAGTCCCGGCAAGCTACGGCGTCCCGGAGAAGGGGCGCTGCCGTGCAAAATGAGCCAATACACGTAATCGCAAGTAATATATAGGTTGTGTTTCTCGAAAAAATACGCGGACAAGAAGGTATAAACGACGTTTCGGGCGGACGCCCTTCTTCAAGTAATAGACGCGAAAGACGGCAAGACACCCCGTGACGTGTTCCATGACGAAACTACTGGATGCTACCAATCCCGTTCACGATCGGGGTGGAGAGGGGGTCTTCGCTGGACAAGGCTTGCGCGGAGTCGGGCTTCGCGGCGGGGCGACCGGCCCGACTCCCGGATGCGGCGAAACGCACCGAGCACGTAAGCAGAGGGTGGGCCGGTCGGATCGCTTCCCCTTCTCCGACTCACCACGGCTGGCAACGGCTCGCTGTCGTGTTCAAACGGAAAGGGTGTCCAGCTTTTTTGACGGTGCGGTGAGCCGTTCACGGACCACGCCGCCAGTTTGCATACACCTTAATAACACTCACGACATTGAACTGACTCCGACGGCGGACCGCGTCGTCCAGTGCAGTCCGCCGTGAGGTGAAACGGGGCGCAGACAGTCGGCCAGGAGCGGCGACGTGGCGGTTGTCATCCCGAATGCCGGGAATCCGCCATTATTAAGCCAGTCGAGGACGGAGGGGAACTTCCCGAAATTAACAGGGGATCGGTGCGCGCTGGGGAAGGAAGGGGAAAGAGGGGGAGTCGTTAATTAGTCGAAGGCGTATGAATTGCCTTTCCTAATTAAATTGGAGATCTCACTTGCCCGCTTCCGCTCCATCCCTTGGGGGTGAGGGGGAGGGGGGGGGGGTCGAGAGCGTCGTGGACGCCTTCTTGCAGGAGTTCGGGTAGTGCCACCGGAATAGGCGCGCGCGCGCTCTGGTGAATCTCGCGACTGCGCTCGAGTGTTTGGAAGAGTAAAGAACGAGGCGTGCGGCCCTCGTTCCCAATCTCTGCTTTCGTTGCCTCTCGAATTATCGATTCATTCCGTTTGCCCGCTTCTTTAATTTGCCGCGCCCTGCCCGAGAAAGAGCAGGCGCCGAGCCGTGCCTTAATTTTGATTAGAGACGGGTTAATCTCGTGGACTGCCCCATCTGGTTAATGCCAGGAGTTTGTTTCGCATCGAACGTTGAACTCCGTTCGCTTCCAAGTCACCACCTGTCTTGTAATGCAAGCGCGTGGCTCTGCACTGCGTTTCAGTCGCAGGAGTTTTTGCTGCGTTATCACCACCTGCAATGAAACCCTGGATAAGCGACTTGGTCGTGACCCTGAATCATGGCATCACTTTGGTATCAAGAAATTATTTGGAAGGTAAGCGCCGTATGTACTGATATAGCCTCCTTTATTCTAGAAAGCCTGTTAATTCCACGACGGAGCCACTGAGCGCGCGGCCCCCGAAAAAAGGCAAGGAGCATGCGCCGAACGGTTACCCATATGTAGAGCCCTTCCCGGATAAAACAGTTTGCATCCGAAGCGCGTCCGCAATATTCTTAAATTATTGTAGGCTCATCCTATCCGCATCCGCAGACTTTGAATTCTGTTTTGTCGTTTTTATTTAATAAGCGATCATCCTTCCAGAGACACTTCGCATCGCTGGAAAGATGATCGCAGTTATGAGATCGTCTTGGGAGTCCGTGACACTCTGTCCTAAAGATGCGCTCAAAAGAAAATAATTTTATTTTTAAATTTTTGCTTTGTAAATTTTGTTTCGAGCAGACGCATATTTTCCAAACATAAAAATGAACAAAGAACATTGCGCCATTTTCTTTAGGCCAAACTATAAAACAAAAGTGGAGGGGAAAGGCGGTCACTCACCGCAGCAAAGTACTCGTGTATCCGTGGTGCGGCGCGAGTCACCACTGGGAAAATTTCACAATATTCAATATTGTCAACACCTCCTAATTGGTTCAAGATCTAAACACGAAGCCTGAATTGCACGCTCGAGACCACATGCCTAAAAAACGAAAGAAAACGAACGTTTTACTTATTGATGTTGCTGTGTAGAAGAAACAGAATATCGTCAGCATGGGCGGATTCAGCCTGGTTCGTCTCTCTTAAATTAGGACCCGCTAATGAGAAGTCTCTCTCCGTTGGTGCATTTGATACTGGGTGGCGTTCACGGACTGCGCTACAAGAGGAGGTACGGGAACTCGTGCTGGCGCAAGTTCCCGTATCACTCACCTCTTCACTCTACACTCTGTCGGTCGCACACGTTTATAGCGCGCCTGTCCAACGGCGGGCCATAAACGTTTTTTTTTTTTATAGACTGTTTGCTAGACTTTTAATGCATAGAACATGTGACGTCACGCCATTCGAGACGCGGGAAAATTGGAATGTTGGTTTTGGCATAACCTTCATCTACCGCTTTCTCAATTGCTATCTTGAACTTTGAGATAATAACTAGCACACCGGGAAGGGTAAATCCTGGGTATTCCGAAAAATGTGTTTAGTTTCGGGTGACTTGAAAGACCGCTTGAGCTCTCTTTTAAAACGGGTCCATCACACACGTCCACTAAAGGTGGTGTCTGATTTTCTCGTCTCGGGAGATATCGCGCTGAAGAGCATTAGGCGACTCTAGGTTGTGTGTATGCATTTAGCTGTTTGCGTCCTGAGTCATCTATCACGCATAAAACACATAAAAAAATCGCCTTCTTTGGCCCTCTTCAGAAGAATCGTGAAGACTGATCGATCCCATTCGCGTCTGAAAAGAGCGAGAACAACTTCGCAACTCCGGTTACAGAAGCGAATGGAGACATCGAACTGCTCTGCACTTCTTGTCGAGACAATGTGTCCTAACAAAAAAATAAAAATAAAAATCCTTTCTCGTTACCCACGTCTTTTGTTTCTTTTTTTCTTTTTTCGCCCAGTGTCTCGCTATTTCGCGTCTCTCGGCTCCGTTTGAACGGTCCCAAGCCACGGCAAGCGCGAGGAGTCTCCGAGACCGAGGCGAGAACTTTCTCACAGACCCCGAAATGCGATGCCTGGAATGTCTGACAAATGCTCGTAGTGGCTTTTTTTTTTTTCTTCTTTCTTCTACCACCGAAAGTGCGGCGATCCAAAGCCAGCCCCGGCGCCACCACCAAATTTATGCGTCGACGAGAGTGCCACCTATTTCTCCCCCTCACTCTCCGAGCTTTGTTTTTACACCCACCCTTCTCTCGAAGCCTCCGCGATCCTCTGACCCGTTCCACCTTCGGATGGACCGCAGCCAAGCCACGCAAGCCTCATTCTCACTCAGGGAAACGCAGCGTCATGCTTCAATTTCGATTCCCCGATTGCGTCGGCCGCATAAAGCTTTCACGGACGTAAGCACTTTCTCGGCATCCGATTGGTTCAGCCGGTAGAACACCCCTATGACGCAGCGCTTTCACCTGGCACCGTAGCCTACCACTTTGGTCCAACGCGACGCGCAGCGGGGCGCGGCGCGAACGCGGGAAGCCACCGGCAAGGGAGCGAATTTATGCCTCTTTTGTCGGACTCTCCGCCATGACAGCTTGTTCTTTCTAGAGAGGCGCCTGCCCCTCGTTTCGTTCTTGCTTCTTCTGGCGCGCTCTTTGTTGTCGAGTGTTTGTTCCTCCTGACCGGCGCCACCGAAATTCATTATTTTCTCCTCCCGAAGGCGTTTGTTCCCCGGCGGTTTTATGCCGGCGACGGTCTCCCGAGGCAAAGGTCCTCGGGGGCCAAGTGTGCGAGGGCCGAACCGTTTTGGACCTCCGCGAGTTGGATCTGCTTTTCTTCTGGGGGCCGAGAGGGGGCTACCCTGCACTTCTCTAGGACGTGTCACGGTTATTCTTGTTGTTGCTGTTGTTTTTCTGGCTCATTTTCCCTAATTACGCAGTTGCTTGAGCAACTTCCGTGCCTCGGCTTCTGGGAGGAAACCGTGGGGAATTCTTTTTCGCTACCCAGAGTGTCTCGTTTGCAGCCGCTTGCGAGAACCTCTTAATTTCACCCCCTCAGTTAACGCTTGACTTCTTTCCCTCTTCTTTTGAATACTGTTTTATGTTTTATTGTTTGTCACAAGTTTGGTAGAGGTTCGTTTGTGTTTTCGTGTGTTTGGATGGATCTGTGTGCGATCGTGCGCCTCTTCGTCTGTTTTTTGTTATCGTGTTTTTTCTTCTTCCTCGAACTAATTTGTTGGGTTCTGGAGAGACGATTTCCTTTAAGCCGTCGCTTTTTGTGCCTTTCTCCCGAGCACAATTTGAACATTCCAGGCTAACCGGAATTGGCCTTCACCCTCCCTAGACAAAGAAAACTAAGTAAACCCAGTTGACGATGACCAAGTCGAGCCGCCACCTGATAACATCCCCAATTGTTGGTTCCCGTAACAAAGCAGGTGGCAACTCGAGGCCGCTTATTCCCGAAGCATGACCCCTCCGCGATGTGGAACGTTTTGTAAGATGTCGGCGTTATACTCCTTCTCAGGGTCACTGTGGCTTCGTGTGCCATTTGCCAACACTGACGTAAAGTGGGCCGTGCGGATGGATTCGCCGCTGTGAGGCGAAGCCTACCTCGGTCGTGGTCGCTGTATCATTTGCTTCTTAGCGGATCGATGGCGCTTGTCGACCTGACTGTGGTTCAAAAGGACAGATAGGTAAAGGCGAACGATTGCTGTACACTTTAGGAAAAGGGGCTCAGCCGTCCCGATGGTATGTTTGGGGAAGTCGACTGGAAAGAAAGTTTGATGGCTCGAGCTTTATGAAGCTGCTACCTTTTTTAACCCCTTTATCGTCCGTTCAAGTCGACGGTGTACTTACTAAAATATAATTAAATAACGCGCGTTCTCATAACACGTAGATGATGTTTTGCTCTGATTGTCAAATCAACTAACAGCGCTTCTTTTCTTTCTTTGCAGGTAAGTCGAACAGCGGTTCTACTAGCCCTGGAGTCAGTTTCATCGTCGTCTCAGTCAAGCGAGACGGCTCCAGTAAGTCCGTCTGTGTATACTTGCCGCACATGTGCAACTCTACATGGTGTGAATCTCCTTGCTGTTCGGCACTTACTGGGAGATATAGCCTTTGATCTTACGCGGATTTGCTTATTTACGGTTCCATTCGCAGAAATGAGGATGCAAGAAAAATGACACGTCGTTAAGATATTTGTTGTCTACTCGTTTACTGTTGGCAACATGATATAGATAATGAAATGCTAGATGAATGGATGGATGGATGGATGCTGACGGCTGTACCTTTTATAACGGGCGGTATCTTGCGCCACCTAGCTTAGAAACTAAAACCAAAAGTATTCACGCATAGAACAGTGTTGCCCGACCCCTTCGCAAGACTTTCGAATTTACACGAGACAAATAATTCATACGGTATTTTGTTTCATATTTCACCCGTCATGAAAGCAAACATATACACTTCTAACGATTCAGTATTGTTTGTTAATGCGAAGCTATACACCCAATAAATAATGCGTCCTCTTCTCCGGCAGGTGGCGTTAGCTCGTTCTCAAATTCCACGCACGCGTATCATAGTCGAACCTCATTCGAACCTTTGGTCGAAGTTTGCGTTAAAAGTTTGAAAACATCGAACCTGGTCGAACTCCAAGCTCGGCGGGTTCGCGACATCACTACTTAGGGCGCTCGGTTCCCAACGAGCGCGAGAGGGGAAAGAGGGCGGGCGTCGAGTTACGTCGTCGGTCGTGTCCGCGTCGTCGTAGCCGCTGGGTCGCCCACTTTTCCGCGGCATTGGCTTCCGGTTGCCGGCCGGGCTAATCCAATTTGGGAGAGGAACGAGATATCCGACTACGGCGCGCAGAAGCACCGAGAGGCTGGATTGCCGCCGCTTTGAGTGACGCCGCCGATTCTCCTCCTTCTATCGTCGCGAGCTTAACGCTTATACATCGCTTCTTATTGTTTACTTTTATCGTCAAGTTTAGCCTTACGTGTCCCTGTCCGTTTGTGCAGTTTGTAACAATATCGGACGAGGGTTTTCGCTTAGTTCGTGGTCCGGTATGGTTAGTTTCATTATATCCGTTTAAGCTTGATGACTGGCTGCTGTTTGAGCGCACTTCGTGTGTCGTTGATCGAGTTGATGTGGGTGCATTATTCGTTTCTTTTCTTGAGCTCTTTTTAACGTTCCTTTTTCCCAGTAAAGTTTAGCGGGGGGGACGGGCTGTTGAAGGGTTTCATACTCTTCACGCCTGCTTTCCCGCCGAGCGCGTAGACAGACCAGGAGGAAGGATGAGAATGCTTTATGGAGCTTCAAAGGCCATCTCCCACCGGCAGTGAGCGTGTGAAATCTCACGCTCAGTGTTCTACCGGGCGGAATCTTACATGGATGTGCAAAGCGGAAAATTTATTAGTGTGTGGACGAGATATTTATTTTCTGACGTCATAGGGTATCAGCGTTGTGAGGAGCGGAGATAGCCGATCGTACGTATTTAGGCTTAAGTTTGCGGGCTCACATTCCACGACGCTAGTTCTACTTGACGGTCTTGATCGACGCATAACATAAAGCGTACATAAAACGCGACTTTCGCGAGAGGAATGCCGCATTTCAGAGAAGAACCATTGGCCTCAGCAAGATCTCTGGGCGCACGTCTTTTTCCGGTGAGCTTCGTACTATGTGGCCTGCAAGCAGTACGGCTTTTGGCGGCGACGCGACGTGATGGCCGCTCGTTGCCTGGAGCGCGCGGCAGCAACTCCGTTCCGCTCGGCCGGCTTCCCTTTCGAATTAGGAAACGGCGGTTCGTCTTCCGCAAGAACGTTTTCACTTCGTTACGTCCTATGCGGCCGGGTCGGGGACCCCCGTCTCTTCTTTACTGACGTAATTTCCTTGGCGCCGTATCGATAAGCTGCTGCGTCGGCTCGCCGTAATCGAAAAAGGGAGGGGGAGGAAGAAGGGAAAGGGGAGGGCCCTCGCATATTGAACGGAAATTTAGCAGCGACAGCAACCACGACGACGCCGGCTGCTAGTGGCTGCCGTCGTGTGGCCTATTGGCCGGGAGGCTGTGTCGCCCGCGGAAACAACGCGGTTGCGAGAGAAATGTCCCACCGACGTGTACACTACACAGGGAGCGACACAGTCGGCGCGAACCAATGTTACGGCGGTAGCTGTTAGTGCCCCTCCCCTTCAAAAAAATGCTCACGTAAGAACGCATAAGTCCACTCTACAGCCCGTGCACTGTTCTCGCCCTCCCCTTCGTTCCGCGAACACATTTCTCGCTCCCTTCTCCCCTGCCTTCCCACTGTCTCCTTGCTCCGGCGACGTTGCGCTGTGAGGACACGGTCCCTCGCTTCCCTACAGCCGCCGCCCAGGGTCCGTTTCGTGTTCTCTCCGCGCCTCCAGAGAACAGCCCGGCGCACGCACCTTTCGCTTCTTCCACCGCAAACGTGGTCACATGCGCCCCCCATACAAAAAAAAAAGTTTTAGCCCTTTACAAAAGAAAAAAAAAGACATTTGCAAATCTCTGTAACGTGATATTAGAGCGCAGCTCTTGAGGAGGAGGAGGGTGCAATGGCCCCTCCTCTGCCCTTCCTCTTCCTCTCCTCTCCCCACCTCCTCCCCTCCCATCCTCCGTACCCTCTCTTCCCCTCCTCCCACAGTTTCCCGCTAAATTTTGCTGGAAAGTTGACGCCCGCGACCTCAAGACCAGTTCGGTTTCCCCGCCAAGTTTGGCGGGGAAAATGAAGTTCGTGTCACGTCACCCGGCAACAAATTCAGTTTTTCCGCTAGATTTAGCGGTAAAATTGACGTCTCGTGACCTCAACACAAATTCAAATTCCCGCTAACTAAGTTTAGCGGGGGAAACTGAATTGGTGTTGAGGTCATGTGACGTCTGTTTTACCGCTAAATTTAGCGGGGAAACTGTATGCGCAGTGTTGCATTATGGGACGTCACAGACCTGCACACCAATTCAGTTTCTTCGCCAAATTTAGCGGGAAATCGAACTGGTGTATAGGTCACTGACATCCCATAATGCAACGCGCACGATTACGCATCGACGCCGTTATACTCAGAAACAGGCGCGTAAAAGCTGCGCTAAAAAAACAATAATAAAGCACGTTTTTGCGTTCTTTTTCAGCCCATGCAACATTCCGCACGAGTCGCTCCACCAAATCGCACACATGTCTTCACTGAAAGCAAAGAAGCCATTGCAAACATTGTACAGCACACTGGCCGAAGGCACATCTCCTTCAAAATGCCTTTCCACGACGCGGCCGCTGTCAGTCGTGTCGCTTCGCCGTACTGTCGGCGTGCGATGCGAGTAACGAAGAATGAACCACTCGCACGCGCCCTCTCGGAAAAGGAAGCCTCGTGTTTTATTTCGTCAGCGCCATTTATAGGCGATCCTCCAGACGTCACCGATAACCATAGCACAGCACGTGTAGCGTTGTCATTGTCACACTGTTATCACACTGATACCACAAATCGCGGCACACCTTGTGTTGTCCTTTGCGATTTTGCTTCGGTATTTCTCGCATTTCCCTGACAACTCAGGAAGGTTCGGTGGCCGAGTGCGGTAGTCACATTGCTCGTCGTACATCGCACAAGAAGGCAGCGTGCTCGCTGCAAACTTGAGGTAATTATCTGCGGAACACGCCTCAAGCACCTTCGAAGAAGCAGCTTTGTACACATGTATGCCCCGAACATGTCTGCACACTGCCTTTTTCTACGTTGTATCAGCAGCGTGATCGCGGCCTTAATGCACCGCGGCTCGGAGCAGGTGGAGCAGCGAAAGCTCGCGTTGCAATACCCAGGCATCCTCGGTTTCAACCCGCACCCCTGCCTGCTTCGTTCCGGATGAGCATCGTATACCGGCGTGCGGATCGCTATACTATACTGCGTGATGCACTTTAAAGAGCCCGGGCTAGCAGTCTACCTGCATTGGCGATATTTCTCATCTACTGTAGAGACACCAGACGTTCACTGGGGCTGACTAACTTTCCCGTAGCTGAACATGAACTCGGCACAATTCACTTTTCTGCCAACTGAAGAGCTATGATTGTAGTTGCTATGGTGCGGTGGATTGTCTCCATCAGGGGCAGCGACTAGACGGTACAACTTGGTGTTGTTCAGTGACATGCTTGACTGATGATCCTACTTCCGAGCTCTCTTTCCGAAGAGCTACACTATTTGCGATTGCTACACAATCAATGCCGACGCTCGGTGTTATTCTTTTCTTTTTTTTTTTTGAAAATGGTGGGCAGAGGTTATTTTTTTCCCGTTTCTCTGAATTTCGTAGCGAGTTTCGGTTAATTTTTTCGCGCACGTCTTCCACGTGCGTGGAATTCTGCGTCGCTGCTCGTCTTGAACGTAGCCACGTATATATGTCGGAACACAAAATGCCGTATGGGAACTTTCCAGAAGTTGTTTGATACATGGAATCTTCGCGGACTCGTTAATGGCCCGATTTCACGACGACATCTTTCGAACGGGCAACGATCCCGCGCGCTCGATCTGCGCTCGCGGAACCCGACTCCCGGTTTCTAGAGTTTCAGACTTCCATCGAATTTTTAAAAAAAAAAAAAAGACCCACGCGCGAAACAAAAAGAAATACGATTCAATTAAATCAAGAAGGAGGCGCGGAAAATAAAGAAAGAGATAATAGACGCGATCGGTGCCCGGGATCCTTTTCGCTTTGCCTCGTCGTCTCCTTTCTTCGTCGCGCTTGCTCCTCCGGGCCTTCGTGACGTCTATCCGTATTGATTTACCATCTCACGGGGTATCTCCAGATTGAAGCCGCGTATTTATGATCTCCTCTCCTGGGGCCTCGGCCGGAAGCCTCACGCCCGTCTCCCCGAGCCGCCGCCGCTTGTCAATTTGGCCCCTTATCAAATTTCTTCTGCTTGTTCGCAATTAGGGCGCCGCTCTGTTTGCCCACGGGCGAGAAGGCTCGTTGGGTCGCTAGAATGTGCACACACGAGCGCACGCGTCGCTCGCGCCAGGACGGAAGGATCCGCGACGGTTTCTTCGGCGACACGGTGACACTTCCTCGGAGCGCACCGTGTTTGCTCTTTGGAATATGCGGGCCGCTTCGTGACTTTCGCTCGTTTGATCTCGCCGGTACCTTTCATGTCTCGTTCGTCTTCCGCGTTCGATTTTTTCCGCGTTCCGTGGATTTCATCGTTGGTTCAAGGGAATTTCGGTTGGCGCTTAAACTTGGAAACAATAAAATGTCGTGAGCTGCCTTATTTGGCCCCTTTTCACGTTACGCATAGCCTCAGCCTCTCTGCGTGCAAACCTAGATGCTACAAATGAGAAATAACTAAACGGAGGGATATTGTGTGTTTTTTAGTTCTTTCTCAGTTCACGTTATTATTACGAACGTGTTTATCTGAATATCAGATAAATAGTTGGTTTATTTGTAGTGGACGTGTTCTTATTATATCCATTAGCTATTACGTGCTTGCCGACATTGCGGCAACAGTAGATTGATTGTCTCGTTCAGTCGGGCAGAATATGGCCTCCGTAGCTTTTGTGCCGTAAAACCTGCGAACATTATTATTATGATTTTTCTTTCTCTCTTGTTTTTTGTTTTAGAATGCCACTCCTGAGACGGCCCAAAAAAACTATCGCTATTGTAAATAAATAAATCAAAAAATCTAGTGACAAGTCTACTCTCCTGACCGCGAAGGCAATAAAACCAAACCTTACACTTCCTATATCATACAAAAAACAGTCTGCAAATACGAGTCACCGCAATATCCGTGGTTCGAATGCCGCGTGCAGGTTTCTCCCTGAACTCATTGCTATGCGGCGCTCGAAGCACGGATCTCGCGCTGACTCGTGTTCGAATCTACGTAGACTGTCTTTTGTATGATGTCTAAGCAGTGTGACCCGGCTTAACGGCGCGCCGGCCACACCTACACTCTAAAAATAATGTGGTCGGTCCATAGGTTTAGTATAGCTGCATAAAGTACCGTAGAACTGAAGAAACGTCCGGAGTCCGCCAGCACATGTCGGGTGTGCAGGAATGCCCGTAGCTAGGAGTCCGGTAGAAGTAAATGTGCAGCCCCTTCGCGCCCCCGTCTCCGAGGCACATATGCGGAATTGCGTGCGATTATTTTTAACGTTTCGTCGAGTCGCCCGCGAGAGTCGCGTGAACTGCCCGTGCCGCAGAGCACGCGAGCTCGGCCGCTCGGCCGCTGTCTAGAGCGACGAGCGAATGATTGTGCTATCACGGCTGCTGGATCGGCGTCTATCGCCGTTTCAATCAGAGAGGAGCGCGTCGCGCTGAAGCGACCAAACGAGCAACCCAGCTGATAAGAATGGATGCGCGCGCGCGTGCTGAGCGGTTCTCGGCAGCATGCGACGCGCCGTCAGGGAGCGCAGCGATGCGATTCGGTCGGCGCTTCAGTGTTTTCCGTGTGACGTCACTTCCGGGACCAAGTTTTCATGACATCGACTTCCCAACTTTGCACCCCCTTCCAAGCGCGGAGAAAGACGCAGTCCTACGTCAAAAAATCTTTCCTTGAAAGGTTCTTCGACACCCCAAGAACTCCTTCAGCTCGTGAAGAATGGTTTCGCCTATCGCACTATCGCCCCCTGGCCCAGTTGCCTTTCTAGTGCACTAGAAACGCAATTGAGCGATGAAGAACTCTTTCGCATAAAAGGGCTCACGAAGAACCCTTTAGGGGGTACTTAAAAGAACTTTTGGGGTGCAAAATATCGACAAGCCGAAGAAGCCCGTAAGAGTTCTTTTACGGCCAGATTTTTGTTTTTTTTTTTTTACAGTGCAACGTTTCATCCGTACGGCAGCCTCGCGATCGACGCGTCTCCCGGCGTGAGGGCGGCGAACTTCAGTAGTGGGGAGGCGTGCGGCCAGTAAGCAGACGGGCTAGTTTCCGAACCGGGGGCCGGTAGAGGCCATTTGCCGGCGTCGAAAACGGGGCCGTTAATGCTATTAAATCCTGCGAGAGGTTCCCGGACGGCGAAACCGCGAGGCTCCGGTTCTCTGCTGCCGGGGTTCCGCTGGCTCTAATTAGAGGAAGCTCTCGTATACGCTGGTCGCTAATAGCGCTGCTTTAGGGACACGCGGCACCCGGAGGCCATCGCTGACGGCTGTCACCGGAGCTGAACTGATCGCCGTTCGCTGGGTTATACTGCCTCCGTCTACGTCGCGGCTGGGCGATACGGGCTCGGTAGTTTTGCTTAAACCCGCTCTTTATATGGACGCTTGTATTTCCTATTTTAAAGCGATGTCTTTATATGGGGACCCTCCTCGGACCTTGCTTGTTAGTGATGGTCGCATCGTTTGACGTTATATGTAACCTGACGCCACAGGACCCTTTGACGTCATGTTGTCATATTGCCCTCGGCAGGGTCACATGGTCACGTGACGTCAGGTTGTCATATGGCCATACAAAGTAATGTGGTGCCATGGTGTGACATGCTGTCGCATTGCCACGGGACAACACAGTGTCACATGACGTGACAATTTCCCCGCTAAATTTTGCGTGGTAATATATCAGCTGAATTCCAATTGAACGTACTGCGTGTTAAACAACCCCATCTAGTGCCATTGCACTTTCATTGGGTTTTAGCGGAATGGCTAAGCCAGGCCATCTTTGGTGATTTTTGTTTAAATGGGGGTCGCGTAAGCAGTCGTCGGGTAGGGCCCATCGAAAACGATTCGTATCTGTAAGTGGGCTGGTTAACGCGCTGAAAATGACGTGCTGGAAAAATCGCACTGGGAATTAGATTGGTAAAGAAAGGGGATATGGTATAGGGTATACGGTAATTCTTCAGAAAATAAGGCCTCACATTTTGTGCTTCGCATCCTGAAACAAAGATGATACAATAAAAGTTTGGTACGCGGTATGGACGTTCCCTGCGTGCATAGGTGTAATTTCGCGGTCTTCGCACAGAGAGAGCCGTTGTCGGTGAAAATTGCATTTGTGCCCGACATTTGTCGCACTCTACGAGCGGTAATTGGATTCTTAGTGTCGGAGAAAGCAACCGTGGGGAACATTTAGACCACCGTTCATATGCCGTGTAATGCAAGTTGCGCAATCGAGAGGCGGTACCGTTCTACGCCGGGTTCAGAGAATTAAGTCCCTCAGGAAGTTGAAAAAACGGAGGTGCATGATACCGATTTAATTGGTTTAGCTTGCTCTCGGATCGATTCTTCTGCTTTGGTCAAACCCATGAAAACAGTGTTGCTTCCCGCTACGTTTTGTTTTGATCCTCACACTGGCTTCCGTTACATTTGAGACTACCGAGCCAACTAATACCATCTAAAGCCGCTTTACAAATGCGCCAGACTACGGCCGCCATTGCCGACCTTCTCTTGTCTTGCCGAGTTACCGAGCCACTGAAACGGTCGTCAACGAGCCTCCACTAAGGCCATTGCTGAGGAGAAGGACGCAATTAAGTCTAAAATGGCAATGACCTGGCCTGCAATGGTAATGGTGAAGTGAAATAAAACGGAATAAGAGGAAACAAAAACTGAAGGTCGGTTATGGCGGCGCCCATGAACAGCTGCTGCAAAGCGTCTATAGTCCGTTGCACCTAAGAACGAAGGGCGAGGGTAAGACGGGCCGGGGAAGGAGGAAGCAGACGGAACGCTAAAGAGAGAAGGAGGTTTCCCCCTCTCTTCTCCAGCGTTCCGTCTGCTTCCTCCTCCCCGGCCCGTCTTACCCTCGCCCTTCGTTCTTAGGGTTGCAACGGACTATAGAGTAATGGATGCCTCAAAACTCTTCCTCCATGGAACGCCATCACGGTCGGATGGCGTCAACTCTGCAATTGGACCAAAGCCCGATGCCGAGCGTTCTTCGACGCGTTCATTGGACACGAGGCCCCAGCCAAGCTCTGACGCAGCAATCGTATCCAATCAGTGTCTTCGCTCGATGTCTCACTGTGATAACGTAATAAATTCTACTGCGCAGGTTCTGACTATTCTAGGTGGTGTTGGCCCAGCCAATACCAACGCAGAAACGCAAGGCCTACGCGTGACGTCATCGTTAGTGGATTTCCGATCCGCCCAAAGCGGCAAACACGCCGAAGCGCGACAGGAGACGCTGCAAAGCGGCAGACGCGTGCGTCTTGGCGCGGCCGCGTGCTAACGTCGCGCTCGAGTTCAGACGCTGCACGACTCGCTGGCGGGGGATCCGCTTTGCGGTTGCGATTCGAACGCTAGTGTGAATGCAGCATTAATCTGGTTCCACGTAGGTTCCAGCTAAATTAACGTTCCATATATTTTTTTTTCTGGAATATGTGAAAATTGTACTTGTACCGGGTTATATATATGTGGGACATCAGTTCTATTCGCTTTATTTTTGCTTTTGTTACGTGGAACCCGTATAGGTGTTACGCGGATCGGACGGTTGTTCCAGTATACGGCACTTTTACTCGAACACTGCATATACGTATGCCCCTCCTCCCACGCACGTCTCGTGGGGCCACTTTCGCTGTGGGAGCGCCCCCTGTATACACGAGAGCCATGCAAGAAAGCCCCATGAGCCGACACGGGGTTTTCGGCGGCGCGGGGAACCCTTACCGAAGCCCTGGGCCTAATTAGTCGGAGTGTGTGTGTTCTTATCTCGGTCACGTTCTGCCGCGGGCCGGCCGACAACGGCGGCGCCCGCTCGCCGATCGCTGGCGTTCTGCTCTGGCAGGACCTCCGTGCTGCGCAGCGAGTCGGTCCGTTTCGCGCTTTTGTGTTCGTGTCTGCTCTCCGTTGACGACGTTTGCTTCCCGCCTATTGCTCAATTACGATTCGGCGTGGAGGCACGTTCTGTTGCGGAGCGTCCCTGGCGACGCGGGGATCGCGGGCCGTCACATGCGGCTCAATATTGTTGGACATGGTAAACGCAAGTTCCTGTTCCTTTTTTGTTGTTGCGGTTTTTGGTGTGGTGGCGAGGAATGATGAAGCACAGGCTTGGCTACAGCTTCTTTATGCTTCTCCAGGTTTCACGTCTGCTGTAACGTCTAGCCTTAGCCATATCCGCTAGCAGGCATTCGGGCGAAGTGAGCGGCGCTGCAGCAAGTGCGTGTCTTAACCTCAGCGCCATATAGTCAACCTCCGCCATAGCCTTCTATATTCTTAGAAAGCTTGTCAAATAGTGAAGAAACGTGGTCGCTGTAAAGTGGAAAGGAGATCAAAGAAGAGGGGCGTGCAAAGGTCCTCTTGGGCTGCGCCAAACAATGCCCTAGCGGTAAAATCCAGAAACACGAACGCGCTACTTTTTTAATCTTTTTTTTTTTCAAGAAAGGCTAACATTTTGCGTCGCATCCTCGACTGTCCCCCTATTCCGCCCCTCTCCCGTTGCTCCACGCGCCGGTACACTCCTTTCTTTGTTTCTCCGTTGCGGTTTGTTGTTTCCCCGAGAGACCACTGCGCGTATTGTTGGCGTTGGCTGAAGGGTTACCTCAGAAGGCTCTCTGCACTATTGGTAACCGTTCGGCGCTACTCCTCGCCTTTTTCCGGCGGCCACGCCGTCAATGGCTCTGTCGTGCAATTGACACACTTTTCAGAATAAAGGGGCTATTACTCTGTGGACCATTCGTCTGGTAACGTGCGTGCGGCGCGTTCTCCTCTGCCGCTCATATTGGCCGCGGGTAACCCAGCAAAACGCTTTCTCGACATTTCATTTATTTTATTTATCTCTTTATAGCCGATTCACACGACGGACCGAATCGCGATTTTCGTCCGCGGACCGTGTACCACGTGACCGGCACGTCACCGATTCCTGCGATCCGCGCCTCGTCCGCGGACGCGCGGACTGATAAAGTCGAGCGCCTTTTTCACTCGCGGATTTTTGGCGGGAGATTGACCTGAAAAGCGTTTAGTCTGGCAACATTACATTGTTTTCTTGTTTTTTGTTTCTGGACGATGAAAACAAAAATGGCGCATCGTTGTGTTTTGTGCGTTCGCTGGTTCATTTTGTCGCGCGTTTCTTGGTTCCACGTGTGAAAGAAACTGCAGAAACTTTGTCTGGCTGACGCGACGCAGGTTCCGGTACTCCTCTGGGTCCGCGTCAAGAAGCTCCCGTCAAAACTCGTCTAGCACGCCGCGATAAGTCTTGCACGTCCAATCAGGGTTTCACCGAGCAAGACCTCTCTTGTGGCTGTGGTGAACTTGAGTGTTGTGCACGAGCGCGGAGTGCGTGAAGGCATCTCCAAACTCCCCTCCGCGAGCCCAGAACTTCGTCGCTTCTACGCTGAACCCTTCTCGAGCAGGACCATGCCTGTGTCACTCTCATGCTTTGGGTTAGTAAAGCTAGTGGCGCTTCGCGCGAAGCCTATCACGGTGTTTTGTTTCGATCTGTACGTAACAGCGGCGTACGACTCATTATCGCGGTAGCAAACGTCGATTTCTCTCTTGGACAACCGCGCCACGGTGTGATGTTGGAGTTTCGCGGCACTGTGTGGTGGCGACCAGGTTCGGTCCGTCCTCGCTGGCGTCTGCTCGTCGTCTCCCTCGTGTGGATGCGCTTGGTAGACGGACGGACCGCGGACATGTCGTCACGTGATCAATCCGTCCGCGGATCAGTCCGTCGTGTGAATCGGCCATTACCCTCACGGCCAGAAGCTTTACGGATGGGGAGTGGGGTACACAAGTAAGAAAAAAGAAAAAAGAGAAAGGTGAGAAAAACAGGATAGAGCAAAAAAATTATACAGTACTTAGAGCTCTTTCACAAAAGGAAAAGAGGTTAGTCGTGGCAGTTGTAAAAAAGCGTACTATCAAGGATGTTGGCGATGGCTCCGGGAAGGTGATTTCACATTGTTGAGGTGCTAAGAATAAGAGAGTCATGACAAATGTTTTGTGCGACTAGATGGAATGCCAACCTTGTCATGGTGATCGATGCGTGCTGAAACATAACGAGGTGCTGTTAGTAGCCTTTATTTCAGAATCGAGTTATGATCAATCAGACGAAACAATTTTCTACGTTGTGAAAGGAGAAGTAAGTTGTTGAAGCGCAGTCTACGAGGAATCAGTTGATTATCTCAAAGTATGCTTCATGGGTGCGATAGGGTGTAATATTAACCTAAATTAAAACGTTGAAAAATCAAAATTCTCTGGCCCTTTCGAATTCGCTTCATGATCATTTACGTGTTTGATGTGTGCTAAAAGCAGGGCTATGAGATCGTTTGTAAATCTTTAATTTCTGCTGATGTATACTTTTCAACTATTATATCACTTACGCGTCAGATAAGCTTAAAAAACAAATCTTCAGTATGTTGATAGCGAGAAGCAGGCCAGCCGGCGTGTGGCGAGACTGGTTAACGGCAATGGCCAATGCAGTGCCACTGCAAACGCAGGGTCTTTAACTTGCATCACTCAGGGTACTGCAACACACGCCGTTACGACGTTCATTTAGATCGAAACGGGCAGGCACGGGGATCGAACCCAGGATCCTTGGGTTTTGAATAAGCTTCTCGATCCTAAACAAAAATCCAAAGCTATCCATAAAAAAGAAAAAAAGAAGAAGGCGATTCAGAAATTTTATTTTACAGCTTCTGGGACGTTTCGGCAGCGTATTCTGCTTCCTCGTTATTTCGGCGGCCCAAGAGACGTGGGACCCCTATACACTAATCCACGTGCACCCGTTAAGTCGGGGTCTGTTGCTGATCGGCGCTGCTGCAACGTCAATCCGATTCCCGTGGGCAGCTCTCTTAATCCCCCTCATTACAAGTCGCGAGCACGCGGGGCTCCCGGCGTGCTGAGCTGCGCACTCGGGAAATAAATAAGCGACGTGTGTTACGGAGATAGACCTTCCACCGAAGCGAACTTTTGTATCATTTTTCAGGAAAAATGACAAAAAAAGGTTGGCTGATTGATTCCCGGGAGTTTTAGCAGATCGTGCGCTCGCTAAACGATCGACATTTGTATCGAGAGTTCGCAGCGCCGCATTGAAGCTGCTATCAGGCGGTATCCTGGGGCCGCCGGAAATATTTGATTAAACTCTCTGATTTTTATTTCTCGCAATGGCTGCATCGCGCACGTCTGGTCATCAAGGCCGCCCCCAGTAATCGTGGCCCCGATGCCACAGCCCCAGATATAAATTGCGCTTCGAATATCGACGTGACCTCAAAATAGCAAATAAACGTATGCGCCCATAGGGCGTATTCGTGCGACGTTAATCCGCCATTTCGTTGTTGGACTTGGGCGTGGAGAGATTCAGGATCTTCTGTGCACTATGTATTAACACGTCAGGTTATTCATTGGAAGGGATCGCATTTGGCACGCTCCAGACAGCTCGAAACAAGCAAAGGGTGAACGAAATTTTGTCACTAACTTTTTGGGCTTTTACGAAAGGGGACGTGCGTTCGGGCCCAGATTTCATGGGCACTAAAGAACGCATCTTTCCGCATACCTTTGACTGCATGCATAACCGCAAAGAGATGTCCCGAGCGCTATCAAAAGAAAGTGCGGCCCACTTTTTGGTCGACGTTCGGGGAGTTTGCGTTCCCGTCGAAGCCGGTTGAACTTGTAACTGACGATAGCGACCTCCACCAACTGCCGCGGTGGCCGACTGTGCGAAACGCATCGCAGCTGAGCAGCGAGTGGAGCGAGAGCCTCACGGTCGAGCAACACCGTCTCGGTGGATTTCAGACTGCTTTCTTCTCGTCACAAGACCTCACCCGTTGTTTTACGCCGAGGAAACTTTCCACTCTCAAAGTCAGTCACTTCGTATATACTTCCAACGCTTTGCTGTCTCGAGCAGCCCCCCGCATCGACGGCGTCGACGGCAAAGTCGTCTCGCGTCGAGCTCGTCGTTTTTCGTAGGCAGCTTTGAAAGGCGCCAGCAGCAGGTTCTCTTTTCTTTGTTCTCCACGCGGCTTATTTACGACTCGGGGGGCGTCGGTGGTGGAGCTGCGTCCGCCCCAGAGCCAACGCCGGCGCACCAGTTGAGCGTTGCGGAAGCAGCCGGCGCTGGGAAACCGAAAGTAATGGAGTCGGCTTTTAGGCGCGTCACTTTTTCGCCGAAGCAAAGCGGATATTTCTTTGTCCGCATGAGTTGGCAGTCTGTAGTATACACTACGTCATGAAAGAACTCATTCCAAACTTGAACCACTTGTATTCGGACCCGGGCCCGGTTCTCAGCTTTATGTGTCTGACCCAGATGGCTCCCCCACCGACATCGCTTCGTCTACCGTTTGGGCGTTTTTAGTTTCGTTTGTTTCGATGCCACGTATGTTAATTCTTGCATCTGAAAGACCTGCTTACATACACACCGTAGCGTTAACTCGGCGCTCTACACCAACTCAACTCTCTGACGTGACGCACGCGCAGACGCTTCCTCTCACGCGAATATAGTTTCTGCGCAAGCGCAGTTCACACACCCGGTGCGGGCACACAGCGCCATATCAGCGCTGGATCAACGCTCCACTGCACGTGATTCAATCTTTAATGCAGTGTTAACTCAGTGTTGAGTCAGCGCTGACTTTTCGTGTTCTCAGCGTTGAGGTGCATGTCTGAACCGGCCTGAAAGGTGACACAGCACATTACCATACAATAGAATAAATGTTGTAATTGGGCACACACAGATTCTTCGTCTCTAAAAAAAAACACACACAAAAAAACACGAGGTTTTGCACACGTTCACTTCCGCTTGTGGGCATGCGCGCCTGTTTACACACAATGAGTCGGGTTACACGCGGACATTTCGCCGTTTGCGTTATAAACACCGCTATGATGATAACCACGTCCAGACAGAGGTCTGGAGCGTTACAAAAAATGAAGATTTCCGGTGAGGGCCTAATGTGCGGGTCAAATTTGTCCCGAGTTTTATACGTACAATCTCACGGCGTTTGCTTACGACCGAGCTTTCGTGATCTCTTACGACAAGAGGACACACTGGCACCGTGGTGCCATCTAGGAGGTGACCCCGGAACTGCATTTCACTAAAGCGAAAATTAATCTTGTCGTGCTCGTTGGCCTCACCCGAATCTGCGCCACTTTGCCGTCTCCGGTGAGCGTGCGCATCGACGAATGGCGCGCCATCGCGTTGCAGAGCTGAAGCCCGACTTTGGGGCGGCCGACTTTGCTCGGGCGCAATTAGGCGTGAAGGACGGCTTCCTCGCCATTTCGGAAACGCGTCGTTGGTTCCCCTGGAAAAACGTTCCGAGTGTTCCACTCCCCGGAGAGAAGACGTTCGCGAAGACGCTGCGATGAGTGTGATGACCACGGTGACTCTGAATGGGGATGGGAGGAGTGGAGGAGGAGGGGAAGAGGAAGGGAGGTAGTGGTCGGAGCGGCTGGGAGATGTTCAGGACCGCGCTCGTGCGATAACTCTTTCAGGTCGTTCTACGCGCGTCTACCGGAAATATGGGGAACCGGAACTGGGCGGCTGGTGGCGGATGGCGGCGCCGGCGTTCGGTTGTTTCAAGACGAGTCTGCGTGCATCCACGTTGATGTGTGCAATCTTTGCGTGCGTCTTAAAAAAAAAACAAAAAAAACAACGAGTTTTTGTTTTTAGGAGTTTTTTTTTGTTGTGAAAATTACAACCCTTATAGGCTCTGTGGTCGGTTTTACTGCTAGTGAGTTTTGTTTTGTTTACGATAAAGCGAGGCCGGTAGGCTTGCCCACATATGTCGACTCACAGCTTGCGAATGACACTCCATCGATTTACACTTCAGTTCGTGGGTCGACAGCGATGGAATATTTTTAAGAGCACTCTGTCCGAAAGAGAATATCTACGACTTAAATCACCTTGCGTGTGAGTGAAGCCAGAGTGCACTGCTTCTAAATATGCAGTGTTACTGGAGTTGGGGTTATACTCGTTTATAGCGGCGCCTTAGCTAGCCTTGACTTTATGCGGGAAGAATTTCTGAGGAAATTTCCTAAGTTAGAAGGCGATGTCTTGTTTCAAAGACTGGGCGGGGGGGGGGGGAGGGACAGGCAAACTCTGCGTACCGTCCCTATGCGGTACTATGCTGGCAGGCGCGGCTGTTCATACACCCGTGTTTCCAGCGCCGTTTGCTACCTCTGAGATTGCCCTAACGAAAGGTGAGGCGCTCTGTGCTAGGACAGGGGTAAGCACTGATGAGAAAGGGCGTACGCTTTAACGTGCCATTTTTGCGTTATTCCTGGAGGTATAGCTTATCACTGGGTTTGCGTGTTTTGCTGTTGAAAACTGCTCAAATGTTTAAAGGTGCGGTGCGGTTCTGTATGGATGGATGCCCTCAGAATAATCATAATTTCTTGACAACTAATGATTACAAAAGTACAAATATAAAGACAAAAAAATAATTGTGGAGACAAGGCGGGAACTTTTACTTTCGCCTTCTCCCCGTCACTGTAATAACGGTTAAAGATATTGGTTATGCTTGCACAGTGCATCTCTTCAGCTCGTAAAGTTGCGACGTTTATAAAGTCAAGGAATGAAAGAGTTTTCGTCATCCCATCAAGAACAGGCCGTTGTGAAAGGAAACGGGAATGTTCTAGACATATTGTTTTTGTGGTTGTCAACTTATTTCATATCATGAAAGAGTTCCATTTCCCAAATCTAACATCAAGTTCGCAAAAAATGTGTGAACATTCGAGAACGCTCCCCCGGGTCTTTAACGTTTCCGTCGTAACAGCATCAACGTCTGTCATTATCTGCACAAAGAAGGAACAAAAACTGTCAAAGATGGCAAACTCGAGCAGCTGTAGAAGCAATAATGAAACGGCAGCACGTTAGATTCAAACCGAATCTCAGAATTGAAACCGAATCTCAGACTACTTCCCACTCTAATCTAGCGGAAATGGAACTGTCACTTCGCAGAACTTTCATTTTTATTCTCCAACCCTCGGCTTTCCAGAAATCTCGACGACAAACGGTGGCAGTTGCGCCGAGTTAAATATCAGCCTTCGAAACAAGAACCAAACACGGGAAAAAAAGGCGCCGATTGAACTGACATTAATGTCAGACCTATCCTGGACTCGGTTTCACCTTGCTCAATCGGAACATCTGATTGACCGAACCGGATGCATAAAGTTTACTGATGCCATCCTTTTTCGGCGGTTGATTGGCCCGTCTAATCCGAGTTGAGACAGACAACGCACATTCGATACATATACGTGATTGCCCTTTGTCCGCCCTGGTTTCGGTTCATCGGGTCGAGTGGTGTGCTGTTGCTCAAAGTACTACTAACAGGGAGTTTCGGTAGATCATTCCGATTACTCTGATAAGTATTCTTAATACTTTGCCGCGGCATCTTTGTGCATGCATCGTATAGGGAGTATTCACTGGCGGACATACGT
Organism: Ixodes ricinus; assembly: GCA_037355805.1. NCBI lineage: Eukaryota > Metazoa > Arthropoda > Arachnida > Ixodida > Ixodidae > Ixodes > Ixodes ricinus. The sequence goes on along the minus strand of JAZHYW010010921.1, from coordinate 230,656 downwards.
GCACACGCGACTGGTGAGCGCATGCTGACGGCGACCTTCCAAGGTTCTTTTGCGACGTTCCGCACCATCAAGATTGCCGGTCTTAGCAGCCTTTTAGTGTAAGCTCGTTCTGAGCATGCGCTCTGAACATCACTCTCAAATATGGTATCCAATCAATACCTTCTGTTGTTATCGGCCATCGTTATTGGAGGGCGAACACGATCTACTGAACCTCCTTTATTTTATGGAGTAATTTAGAAGCCACGTGCGCGACCATATCCGTTGCTTTGTTCGGTCATTCAAGATGGGCCAAAGGCTTGCTATGGCGTAGTTCTGCTTTTATCGACGGGAATACAGGCAAATTAGAGTGTCATAGTTGAAAATGAATTAATTCGAGAACGCAATGGCATCGAATTTCCACTGTGCTCTTTGCACAAACCGTGCCAGTTGTCGTTCACAACTGATAATGTGTAGCCAGGATCACAAGCATTGTGGCAGATCATGGCCGTGAGATCATGTGGAGGAACCATAACTATCGTCGCCTGGCTGCCTGCCTTTGTTCCAGTCCATCTGAGCGCCTATCGGTGCGTGTACGGTCTCGCGGTAGCGCGCCTCCACGACGAACTGCAGCAGCTGTGTTGAACAAATCTATTTGGACGCTCCCTCCGTAGAGAAGTATTCGAACATCAAAAGTGGCGGAACTGGATTCCTCTCTCTCGGCCGCTTCGGATGGATGGGGCGGTTGTTGCTGTTAAGTCGGGACGGCGCGCTATCGCTTTGGCAATCTCCATATCCGCCAAGGTGAAGGGCTCCGGAAAAAAAAAAAAAAGGTTCTGCTTTTGTTTGGGAGGGCCTCGCGGAGCGCCTGGTTCCGCCAGGAGAGCAGCGTTTTCTCGTTGGCGTTGTGTTTTATTCCGTGCAGACTTCTCTCGGAGCACGGCGGACTTGCCAGGGGCCCGCGATTGGTTTCGGGGAGCCGATCGGATGGTCTGCTGTTTTTCTATCTTGCTTTTGTTTTGTTGTAAGAGCGCTCCCGGAACGAGAACGCCCGTCCGTCATCGGGCAATGAAGAGAAAGGCTTACGTGCGGCTCCGCATAATGCCTTTTCGTTTTCTGTCACAACCCTTTTCCAGCCGCAACGGTGCAGTTACTTCAGCTTCACCGCCTAACGTCTTTGCGTCAACCGCGGCAATGTGCTGCAGGATAGCTAAATATGATGTGTGTCAAAAACAAGCCGCGTGAATTGCTCATTTTTAATGCAGAATTGCATTCCCTACCAAAGCGAACTTGGTGGTCGTTGCGCTGAGTACAGCTTTAGTTAGCTTCGGTGAGGACCGAAGCTAACTCGGTGTTTGATGCGTTGACTTCTCGAGTGTCTGTTGCGCGCCGTGGCCTAACGCAGCGGAAGCCAGGCAGTTTGGCCCAGTTGTTTCTACAGAACAGCCCAATGGACCCTTTTCCGGACTCCCGGTTCGAGGTCTCTTGGGTGGAAGATGTGTGGGCGGAATATTCGCGCGCGCTCGTATCACGACCACACATCTTCCGCCCAAGAAACCCTCGAACCGGGATTGCGGAAAAGGGTCCATTGAAAAGGCCTTCGCGTTGTGTCCGCTTTTGGTTTGTTGGAACGATTTTAACGCCGAGTGTTAAAAGCCTCGACCGAACCTCGGTACATAAGTACTTCAATGTTCGGAAGAGAACGATTTCGAAGTGTCTCTCTGCTTACGCTTTTCATTGGGCAACGAAAAATCAATCCTTGATACGAAATACAGAAATAAAAAAAAATGGATGAGAAGTCGCTAATGCTAGAATATTGCGTTTGCACTCCATTCTCTCCCTCTCCCTCTTTTTTTTTAAGGAATAGTTTTTTTTTGTTGTTTGTGTACTTATCATCACTCAATCCCGCTAAGAAAGGTAAGGTTTAAATACATGTCACTTTATAGTGACTGAGAGTTAAAAAAATATTTTTCACGCTTTGTGATTCGGCGTTTTCATCGACGAATGCCGCTATCTCGTTGGCTAAGAGGTGATGATAAGGCTCTTCGCCCTCACCCCGCTGACTGAAGGTCGCTCCGCACCATATTTACACACTAAAACTAGTTTGCGTGCCTCACTTTTTTTGATGACTTACGCGCTGTCGGATACCTGTCCGGGAACTCGAAACTCGACCGCAACCAATCAGCGACAGCCCTCTCCCGTATGTTCCCGAATCCTGCGCGCCTTCGAGCATTCGACGACTCTCCCCCCTGCCGCCTGCCTAATAGATGCGCGTTAAGCGAACGCCGGGGCACCTCGGCGCATCGGGGGACAGACGCCAAGTACTCCCCCAAATAGCCTTTTAGTTACGCGCCGGGTGTACAGGGTTGCCCGCCTCGTTGCGTATTGAAGATGTTCCCGGGGCGTCGCGCCATAAATCAGGCCCCGCGCGTTTCGCGGCCCCCTCCCCCGGTGCGATGCGGGTGGGAAGGGGGCCATCGGCCATATTGATTGGCGGCCGTTATGCGGCAGAGTCAGCTTCCAGGCCGGGGCGCCGAAGAACCGCAGCGTCTCATTACGAATGAAAAAGCTTCCTCGATGGAGAAGGATGGTTACATTTTTTCTTGGTGAAGGGGGGGGGGGGGTGCATTTGAGCTTTCTTTCTGCCCGAGGGAGCGGTACAACTCCCTCAGGCGGCCTGCTCCTTCTTTACTAACCTCGTGTTGAAGCTTGCGGTTTGCTGCGCTTGGCGAAAAACGCTTTGTTTGCCAATTTTTTTTACCGTCTTTTATAAGTTGTTGTTTTCTTGTGGGGGGGGGGGGGGAGCACGGAAAGGGGGCAGTATTCGATCAATCAAAGCATTGCTGTTTTTTTTGTTTTTTGTGTGGAGTGCTGGCGTCGAATGCGCGGGGCTGCCGAAATGTGTGGGCTGGATAAAGTGGAGGACGAAAGGTTCGCGATGAAAGTTGGGGCTATGCGGAAGGATGGAATGTTTTTTGGGGGCAAGATGCGTTCAGAAGGCCGAACGGGTCAAAGAATGCCGTCAGACGTTCCGGTTAAACTGATTTGCTTTATGTTTTTTTTTTTGTGTTGCTTTTTCGGTTGCGCGTGTTTGTTTTTGCCGTGCATTCGGTCTTCTGGAGTTGAGAGTGAACGATGTGCTCCGCTTTCGCGCGCACTTTCGGAGTCCACCGGAGCGAACTGAAAGCGGAAGCTGCTTGCACCGCAGAGATGCCCGCGTGCGGCAGGCGTTGGCGCCGATGGAAATAAAGTATTATTATTATTACTAGAGTTTCGGCACGCGCTGCCTGGCGGCTTTCTGCTAACGTAAATTTAGGATAATTCGGCGTCTTTGTCTTCTGCTGCGAAGAAACACGAGAGGCAAGTGATACCAAGCTTCATAAGTTTGTACCACTATACTGCGTGATGCGCGATATATAGTTTTAGGTCAACAGTCGTACGGTGCACTGGCAAAATGTCTCATCTACAGCGTGAAGCGATCTCTCCAATTATTCTGGCAGGCTAAACTCATGCTGTCTTCAACATCTAATAACAAATTTGTATTTTGACAGAAATGTGAAGCCAAAAGACGCGAGCGAGGAAAAATGCGCATGTAGGATGTTGCATGTCGCTCGCCCAAGTAAAAGTCGCTCAAACACCAAGTGTGTTTGTCTGTCGACATCCGTATCCTTTCACTTTTTTGTCTTCTGTGGACTGTCGGGCGTGTTTTTACGTAGTTCTATGTGCACAAAGTTTTTGGAATGCCACGTACCATTGGAAGTTTGTTCGTAGTTTCAGTTTATATTAACTTTTTTTTATAGTATTTGTTCACGTGCGTTTCCAAGAGGTGCAGATCACGAGGAGCGAAAGGTGCACATTCCCAGCGTTGATCCACGCCCAGGACGCGCTAGAGCAGGCCGTGGCCGTAAGTCTGGCTATATTGGCGCAGAAACTTGTCATCAAGGATACGAGCGAGACCACCATTTCTCTTCTTACGATTCTCCGGGGCGAATCGGCGTTCTCGTGGACCAGTGTATACTCATCGACGACGAATAAAATAGCCTCACTGTTTCTGCTTCACATCCCGCTCTGCTAGTACGACCTTCTGCCCCCTTGATCGCAGGTAGCCTTTGAGTCGCTGACCTTCGCTTGATCGCGGACATCAAAACATCCGTTCTTTGCAGAAGCAAAGCTTCTGCCGACACTGCCTTTCACATGCGCGCGCACAAACACGCGCGGATCCATAGATTCGCTTCTTTCTACAGCCTTCGTGTTACACATACACGCGCGCAGTTTCGAATCTACATCGATACGCTGATCCACGTCCGACATCTAATTGCCCGCCAAGACATACAAACGAAGCAGAGCGTTCGAACAAACGACGCATCGCGGAGCAGCATCCGCCAACGACGATGAATTCGCTTCTTGGTTTTGCGCCCCATCCAGAAAATGCCCATTCAGCCCCACCGTGGCGAACGCATATCGCCGACCCGCGCAACGCCGTGCACGGCGCACGTCACGGCTCGTGCACGGAGACGCGCAGGTGATCGCGGCAGGTGCGCCCCGCGTCGGCCCTCGAATTTCTCAAATGGTTTCCGGGTCCCCGAGTGCATGCAGTCTGCTCGAAAATCGGCGCGTCGCACGGCGCGCGCGAACCGTGCGTGCGAGCGCGGTGGTCTCACGACTCTCATTATTCCGGCGTTGTGGGTATACGGTGGTAGGGCTGCGCTCAGGCGACTCACGCGGATCCTCTGACCGCGGAGCGTCGAAAAGCGAACAACAGAACGACTCCGCGCTGTTTTTGCGACGGCCGACGGGTGCACGCGAGGCTCGAGAGCGTGTGTTCCGCGATGACCGCGGTTGGCCCCGCGACGTGTGCATACGACGGGGTCTTCGCCGCTCGTCTCGAAAGCTCAAAGTGTGTCGTAGTCATCTGTGTGGTTACCAAAGGGCTAGCGCATCTTTTGCGCGTGAGGTACGCGCAAAAAAAAAAAATAAACTCGCCGTCTCAAGAAAAAAAAAAATTGGAGTGAGGACATTATTAAAACTTGAGGTTGATGTATACTCAGCTCCGCTTTCATAAAGGCCATGCACTTATATTCGTATATCTTTCTCCCCGTTTGCAGTTTTAAGCTATCGGGTTTGCTTACATCCCGTTGCCGTATATAAAATACCTTCCAATGAACGCATTCTCGAATCCGCCAGATGCCCGAAAATGGGTTTCCCTGTCATTTCACTTTGATCTGAGCGCGGTGTTTGTGTCCCTTTGACGGCAGGTGTTGGTATTTAGAAGTTCAACCAACCGTTCACCTGGACAACCCAAGAAACAAGACTCTACATTACGGATCATCTTTGTTAATTTATCTTTGTGCAGAGCGATTTTATTGTCGCTCTGCGTGGATGCCTGTCTTCCATACGTATGATACGCAGCTTTGACTCTTGTTAGGCTGCTTGAGAGTGCGTATGAAAAATATTCAACAAACCCTCGCGCCGCCGCCGCCGGCTGAATGTCTCACACTGGTATACGCTGCAGGGTTAGGAAATTAAACGCAACAGACAAAAAGCACGTTGCAATCAACGTGTCATTTCGACGGCACAAAAATATGGGCTTATTAAAAAAAAGACACGAAAATAATAAAAACTGTCCGCCATGTTTTTTTGTTGTTTCGTTTTTGCTTTTTTTTTTTGATCGGGATCATTCAAGTTTGTCATTTGGAAGGTAAGGTTTCATCGAAAAGTACTCGCTTTTTTTTTTTGTAAAGAATTCGGTACCGCTCGATCGTCTTTCCGTTTATACTTTTTGATTAACCGGCGACACGACTCCCCGTGGTCCTTTCGATGTCGCGGTATTCGCGTGGCTCACCACGGGCACCCTCCATGTACGCGAGCATGCATCACCCAAAATCCTGGCATATTACCATCTCGTCACATCTCTTTCCCTTTTTCTTTAATACCCGTACGTTTCATATATTTTTCTTGTCCACTTTTTGTTGGTTTGTTACAGATGCAGCGGTTTATAAGCCGTGGTGTACTCGTCTCACGAAGCTTTTCCCGCTTTAATTCGAACTCTCTCTCTCTCTCTTTTCTTTCCTCTTATCTTTCTTTATTTATTTCTTCGAGCTTTCTTTGACGTAATTTGGTACCTTGCCCAAGCCGTGAAATTACAGCTTGTCTCTGGGCGAAAACTCACGGCGCCGAGGGGGCGAAAGGGAGGGGGGGAGGGGGTGCAAACTCCACGCGGCTGTGCTGACAGGTAAATAACAGCGGGTGGGCATTCATCCGTCCAGACCTGGCGTTTCTTATCCCCGTATCGTTTTTTTCCTTCATCTTATTTTGTGTTCGCTTTGTTTCTTCCTAGCCCCCGCCACAACCGCTGTGTGCGGCGTATAGTAACGCGGTGTGGCACTTTATGCAGTCTTAGTCTTGTGTTTTTTCGCACGTCGGAGAATGGATGCTTCGTCGCGTCGAAATCTTTCTTTTTTATATCTTTTTTAATCTTTTTATTAGGTGTCCAGCTAACACCAGGTCCACCAGTCTCGTGCACGTTCAACAGAAAAGCGGGGAACGGAAGCACAATAATGATCGACCTTCTATCGATCTTCTCTGTCAGCCGGTACCTCTCACCAAGTATATGTAGCCTCAACACCTCTCCCTTTCGCCGAACTTTGTTTTTCTCCCGTACACGCAATACCGAATCTTGGGGTTTGTGAAAATGCCCGAGGCCCACGGGACCTTCGGGTAGTGCTAGCACTCTTTTGATTCTTTTCCGAAGAGCAAAGCATCGGGGCACCCGCCGCGTTTGCGTGACGCCGCGTTAGCGTGACGTTGGAGTCGGTTTGGCATATTCGCAACTTCGGAGGAGGCGACGACACCCAGCGGAGAAGACGCTAAGGAGAGAAGCGGGAGCGCTACGGGGCCTCCATGTGTGCAGCACGAAATTTCGTGGCCTGGCGGCCGATGTGTGAAACAGAGGAGCGCCTTTGGAGCGACGAAATTAGAGAAAGCTTGTGAAACGTGCCACAGTGAGCGGTACGAGCGTGGCCTGATTCGTGCGCGACAGCAAGGGGCATCAGAAGCCAGAGTTGTGTATAGAGAGAGTCTGGTCATTGGTAGGCGCGGGCAGAGCCAGGGCGTGCATCATGCGCAGAAAGAGGGCTTGACACGCTGTCTTGGCCAACCAGAAGCCGAAAAGAATCTTGTAGCGGTGGTAGCGAGAAGCTCTTTTTAATCATAGATATGTGGTTTTAATAAGCGCGTAAGAGTTAAATGTCGTAACCCTTCATGATTGAAAATAGAGTGCACGTGATGTTTCGATCATGATCACGCAGAAAGATGCAAGAAACGAATGTGCCGCTCGAACTCTGTTTCGCTCGGACAGAATGCGACCGCTCGGATGGCGGATTCCCGGCCCTCGGCGCTTGGCGTACGGATTAAGTCGATCGTTCCGCTTGTCGCTCTCTTCCACCATGATTTTGAATGACCGTGATTAAAACATCACGTGCCCCATATTTTCAGTCACCAAGAGTTACTCCGACGCGCTTATTAAGTTTGTTTCGCGTGACCGCCGCCAGGGTATTATTTCCGGCTTCTGGTTGGCCGCATTCGAATTTGTGAAAACGCCTTAGAACACGCCCAGCCCGCTTTCGGCCAATGGCGCCTCCTCATTTGCTTCCTATACTTCCCAACAAATGGCCAAACTCTCTACATATACGGCTCTGCTAGAAGCTAACGCAGACACGTGTCACCGCAGCAGGCGCGAAGCATTTGCATGCGGGGCAGGCGTAATCGCGGATAAAGAGCAATCCGCTCCACTCGTTGCCGCCTTGGCATGGCGCGGCTGAAGCGGCTTACGTCGGTAATCTCCCGAAAATCTTGTGAGCGCGGGAGAGCAGGCTACAGGTTGTTTCGGTCTGCCGACCCTTTGATGCGTTGCTGCCATTGCTGCTTCGTTGGCTGTTGCTTACTTATGCTCTCGATGACAGCAATTGGGAAAGTCTTTTTCTTCTTTATTTTTAATCGAGTTTTATGCAGTTGTGGTAGTTCAATGTCGTTTTTAAAACGAATGCCGCTATAGTTTTGGCTTCTTCTCTCCTAATATCGGGGCTTCGATTCTGAAAGCCGTTGTTGCGATAAAATGCCTCATTTATTTCTTTGCTGCTAGAAACGAGCCTCGCTGCTTGAATGAACCCCTCTTGGAGTTCATCTACTGAGTTGTTGCTGGGAATGAAAGTAGCCCTCCTAATCATCTATGGAACCTCGAGACTGAGGACAAAACAGACGAGACAATATTCATACGAGGAGGTCACAAACCTAGCTGTGTTTGTGACCGAGTTGTGCGCGTACATCAGTGGAAACCAATAGTCGGTGACAAGTCAAGAGTTCACGGGAAGCTCGTCCCATCTCCTCTTCCCTTCAGCAGAGTGAACGCCGGAGATGAGGTCGCTTCCTCTCCAGCGTTCGTTCCGCAGGAACTGGGGGAGCTTCCATTTTACACTTAGCCTCTCACCGACTATAGAAGCTTAAATGTTATCGCAGTGACTTGTTCATGCTGTAAAACACACACTTATGTACGGAACTTCGAGATCTCAGGGCGTTGTACTGGTTGTGAAGGATTTTTTGTCGACAGCATTTTACTCTAATGAAACTCGGGGAAGGGGAGGAGGAGGGGAGGGGTAGGTGGGTAGTGGGAGGGGAGGGGTAGGGTGAAATCTAGACATGGACTTGGGGTCCATTATCTGAAGCATTCTTTGAGGAGCGTGTAGCATGCACTTCTCGTGTGCCAATGAATGCCAGTCATCATGCTCTGAAACTCTCAGTGTTACAGCACGCTTTGAGCACGAACTCGCTCACTTAAGCCCATCCGTGAATGCTACCCATTGGCCAAGTTCGACTCCTCCCGATTGGCTCATCCTGATCGGCTCAACTTGATCGGCTCCTCTTGATCGGCTCATCTTGATGGGCTCGTCTTGATCGGCTCATCTTGATGGGCTCGTCTTGATCGGCTCATCTTGATCGTCTCTTCTACGCCTTCTGGGATGGGCGGTTCAGCCACGGAGTACGGTGCCTACATTCCACTGCAGTTCGGTTCCTTGCGCGGCAATTCCGGCGTGGGCGTCGAAAGCCTTACGACGCTGCTTTCCAACGTGCTCAGAAAGGGAACCCCCTCCGCGAGGCGCCATTCCCCAAATTGGGTTCTTACAACTTCTTCGGCGGGCATGAAGACTGGGCCGGGCGGACTGCAGCAAATTAACTAATTCCGTCTCGGCGCGCCCGGTCATCGGCGAGTAGGCGGCGGCAGCCTTTTTACTCGTGCCGTTTACGACGTGGGCCTCCGGCGAGAATCTCGCGGCTCAGTTTAGTTTTGCGGCAGGTTTACGAGCAGCAGCTCCGCACTGTTTGCCCTTCCTTCACCCTGGTCCCGACCAATCGCGGCCCGTTTGCCGATTGCCGACCCTCGTATTGCGAAAGTTTCGCCAACTCCAGCGCGCCCCCGCGGGTCTTATTTTATACGGCCCATATATGACCCCGCGTGCCCCGAGACAACAGTTCGGGGCGCTCGCACTTGCGCATGCGCGGTATGCGTGTGTTTATCGAGAGCCTCGTGTACGAGTGTCGTTACTCCGTGGGATCAAGTTGAGTCTCCTCTACTTGGTTTCCTAGCTGTTATCTACACCGAGTCTACGAACGCCGGCGTACCCTATCTCTGTGCGCGCGGACTCCCCAGAAAAAGACAGCTGATTGTTATTAGTTCTAAGCGGTAGTGTACCTGTCGATAAACTAGTTGGTTGTCCCTAGTTCGATGACGTCGAAGTGCCGTAAAGGGTTGCCTGCAAGCCGCTTTGGATGCGTTGGGTCAGTATAAGCGAGGATCGTATGTTCCGTTTCAAACTAAGTCCGAGCGCAGCTACCCACGCTACGAGTCGATGGAAGCAATCAAGCGGTGCTGCCAAAAGTGCCTGTCACGGCGCTCGTCGTGTTTGTACGTTTGTCGCGTAAACCAATCACGCGCAGTGGAGTGCTGGTTGAATTCACGCAAAGCGACTTTTCGTCTGGACCGGAAAGGGGCCTATAGCTGCCAGCTTTATTGCGGACAACTAAAGAAGGCCCGTCCGATGACGTAGTTGACGGCCGTTCGCTCGCCGAGCTCCGGGCCAATAAACGGAACGGAAAAGGCGCCGACCCGCGGGGTCTATTGCAGGCCGGAAGCTGTAAAAGGAAGGGGCCTGCTTCGTTTTGATGGAGCAATATTGTTCTTCTCCGATTCACGACCTACGGAGAAGATGATAGGACCCTTTCCTCTTCCTGCCTTTTCTGGGTAGATGGAAATGCGGATATGATGATCACTGATCATATCTGAATAATGAATCCGGGACCATTGAGGGCCCCTTCTGTATGATCCGTAAAAAGAAGCATATGGCTTTCTCAGAACTTGGACTGCCTGCTTTGACCAATCAGACGCAGTAATAGAGAAGCACAAGCATGACTGTCGATTGGTCTTGAGACTTCTTAAAGTGCAGTTTTGCTTTCCAATCGGGATTTTCAGAGGCACCAACCTTTCCGAGAGGGTTTGTGCCTTTCCAGCAGTTGAAGGATTTTTCAGTCGTTAGCATCGCTCGCGTTTTCAGCGATTGAAATGACTCCAACGACAAAATGATCGGAACGTAATTGGTATATATGCCGCGCGTGGTAATGCAAGGAGTACGAGGGATGTTTGAGAGGAAGTGAGCCTACCTGGGGATGAGCTATCCATCAGAATAACACTCGGACAGCTTGCACAGCCCTCGTGGACCCTTATATCGCTCCCGCAGAAATTGCAGAACCGCCGTTGTTCAGCGTCGTCTATGAAAACTTGAACGGGGCGTGATTTTCCTTCTGCGCCGTGTCACATTACAACTGCCCGCCCCTCCGTTGGGAGGAAGAGGAGGAGGCATATCCATGAGCGCGACTCTGGACTGTCACCCCACCCACCCTATCTCGCCGGATTTGGCAACGTCACACATCTGGTTGGTCCCGTGCACTCAAATGACATCTGAAGGGACGGTATTGACACACTGACTATACGCCGTCATAATCACGGGAGTGGCTGCTAAAGCCGTGTTCGGGTTTCTATCTTCCGCTGCGAAACGAAGTATAAATCAAGAAGATCATGCTTATACAGTTATACCTCTTCTCTAGAGTCCAGCATGTGCTGTGGCTGAGAGTTCAGCTGCTCATTGAATACATGCAAGCGGCTTTGCCCACAGCAAAAATAAGCATACGCACATGCTTTTTTTTGCGGCGGTTGTATTTTTGCGTTACAGGAAACGTTTTTACGGCAACTCTGTTCCGATGGTCGAAGGCGCGGCTCTGAAAAACGGCTTCCATTGTTCGTCTACTACGTAACAACCGAGGCGGGACGCTGCTTCAACAAGGTCCGCACCAGCGGCGCAGAAAGAGGTCCGTCCTCTCAGCGCTGCTCCGCCGTCTCTCTCGGAGCGCGCCAGCGGAAAGGCAAAAACGCGTCATCGTTATCGATGGTCTCGAAAAAGTCTACGGAGATCATAAAGATGGATGGCTTCCTTCCTCGATGAACGAAGGGAGGATCGCGAGGGAGGGCGTGCTCCGAGGGGCGTGTAATGGGCGCTCGCGAAAGAAGAGCCTGAAGAATGGAAAGCAGATTTCGTGGTCAGATTGCGCCATGAATGCTGTTCACACCCGACGCTGCTCGGCGCCTTATAGCAACTGCACGCGAAGCTTTATAACTATATATATATATATATATATATATATATATATATATATATATATATAACTATATATATATATCCGTATATAGCCACGAGGTGGATGGGGAAAAGGGGGGGGGGGGGAGCGAAGCGGGTGCAACGGATGAGGAACAGCTGGGGAATATTTTGAAGCCCTAATTGTATCTCTTTCACTCTCTACCTCCTCCCTCTCGTCATCTTTTTTGTCCCCTTCTTATTTGCCTTTTTCTTCCCCTTTTTTTAAAATATTCCGCTAAATTCCCTTCCCGTTTCTTTCAGGCTAAAATTCGGGAGGGAGCAAATAACCTCCGGGGAATCGCCTTCATTAAATGCGACCGGCGGCCTGTTTTACGCCCACGCTTTTAATGGAACCAAAACCGAAAATAAAATGGGGAAAAAAAGTCGCGTTCGAAAGAGGGAAGAGGAAGAGGGGACCGGCAAGGACTTCCTTGTTTTCCGATTACAAATGAACTGTATGACGTGTTTTATGCTCTGTTTTCTGTCTTTGCCTCGTTAATTTTAGCGGGGGGCGGCGGTAGCGGGTGGAGTTCATGACAGAGAGTTAGAATTCGTTGCGCAGTAATCAAAGTTAATCGTCTCGCGCGATGCTGCTCGGCAGCGCGCTGCCCTGGATCCTTATTAACAACCTTTCCTCCTCTTGTTCGGAATGACGTTTCGTAAATGGCGGTAAAAAAAAGTTTAATGGGGTTGATTTTACTCGCCATTTATCCCGACCTTTGTGTGCGTTGTTTCGTTGTAGCAACACGTCGAGTCGGTCTGACGTTGTATTAAGCACGTCAGCTTTCTCGGTCAAAAGTCGTTTGGTCGTCGTCTTTGAACCTTACACTTCACCTAAGTGCCGCGCTTGCCTTGTTCTTCGGGTGGGCCAAGTAGACAGCCATTTCCAAGATACCACTGAAGCACTCCTGCGAATGAAATAGGCCCCGACATTTGTTTTCATCGATTATATTTACGTTTGGCGGAAGTTAAGTGTACGGATACGTGTTCTTTGCAAAATACCCGTGTCAGACGGCCTTCTAAAGATCCTTTTCACTAAGCTCTTTATAAAATCGGCCAATCTGCTCGCGATGTTGAGTGCACACGTGCCCTACGGCGTGCGCTGGTTCGCGATTTTATCAAGGCAGCTGTGAAGAGACTTTAGAACGCCGTCTGACACGGGTATAAGAAAGTCGAACACGGAGAAACGTAAGGACAGCGGCAGACGCTTCTCGCTGTTAAATGTTTTCTCGAAGCGCCTTTGAAACGCAATGCGAAACGTCATTTTAGTGTTCTAGCATAATCTCCAACTCTGTGCAGGCTCCGTTAGGGTTTTTCAATGTTTTCTTGTTTTCTTTTTTTACAAAAAGCGTTTTTTTTTTTTTAGGTTATAGAGCATCGTTATATTTTAGAAGCCTCGAGTAAGAGTGTGCTCAACTGCTCGCCCGTGGCACTTCGTTTATGGGCACCCATTAAATTGCAAAATTTTGCTGTGGGTCTAGGGAGCTACGGGTGGTTTTTTCAACGTAACTCCGGTTATAAACAGCCCTGAAGAGGCTCTGAATATTTTACGCAAAGCATAACATGCACACTTTCTCTAGACGCAATATTTATTCCGATAGGATAAGTATTTGTAAACGCGAAAAAGGTTATCATCCAACACCTCTAACGCCGCCATTAAATTGCGACCGCTCTCCATCTCAATGATTTGAGTTTAACACACTTTTACTTGAAGCTTACTGCCATATTTTGCCGACTGGGGCGCCGTCTTGTGGGCATTTCTGCGGGGACTGCGGTTGAGCGGACATTTCGCAATTTTCGCTTGCGTTAAAACCAATGTTAAAGCCGCACACGTAAAACAAAAAACAAACAAACAAAAAAAGGCACACCGAAAGAAATTGTGTAGGCTGTGCGTACTGCGACGTACCACCGCAATTTCCGCAGTCTCCTATGCTGTAAGCGCCGTGCAGTGCCGAGAGTAGAGCACCGCTCGCGTCTGCTAGCAAGCCGAAGAAAAAATCTGGTCTATAGCGTTGCAAAGAATAATGGCGGCGTACGTACGCCACCAAATTTAACTCTAAGATGCGATTTTTATCCCGCGAAATATGCTTTGTCATGTGGGCTGATTGTCGTTACCTGTAAAGACGACGTCCGGTTTCGAGAGTCTTCAGCAGACATGTACGTAACGCGTTACAAGTAACGAGTTACTTGTATCTAGTTACTATTTTCGGTAACGAGTAACGTATTTAGTTACTTTTTCAGAAAAGGAACGAGTAACGGTATTTAGTTACTTTTAAGGCCAAGTAACGAGTAACGGTATCTCGTTACTTTTGAGGAGTAACGTGTACAACACCGCTTTAACGGCCTTGTTTTTATTCTAGCCTTAGTATGTGTCTATGGCGACAAAGGCAGATGGAAAACCCGAAGAACAAATAAACAGTATGACAATACAGCAACATGTATCGCTGAACACGTCAGTCGAACAGTTCGACTGACGTGTCCAGCGATAAACGTTGCTGTACTGAACTCTACAGCTGAGAATGTCCTTCACTCAGCGAGCACAATCAGGTTCGTTAATTGAACTTTCTAGAACCGGGTACGGACCGAATGTAAACCCGGAGGTTGCAAACACGGGAAGGCACAAAACCCCTTACCCGCTGTCCTCAATGAAGGCGCAGTTCCCGAAGATTCACCAGCTCTTGCTGAAGCACAACACTGCCGTTCCTCCGAGCGCGTCAGTAGAACGACGCTTCAGCGTCACCGGAAATGTATTTTCAAGGAAGCGGGAAACATAACTGATGAAAACTTCGACAGGCAGCTGCTTAAGGGCAACGACTACTAAAAAGAAAACAATAAACCATGAAACAAAAACAGTTGTGTATTTGGTCTTCAAAGTAACGTGAAAAGTAACTCGTTACTTTTGAGGTAACTCACGCGTTCCTTTTGAGAATCGGTAACGAGTAACGTATTTAGTTACTTTTTGAGCGAGTAACGAGTAACGGTATTTAGTTACTTTTTTGGGTAACGTGTACATGTCTGGTCTTCAGTTACCATGCATACGTTTATAATCTTCACGCTTTCAGATCTGTAGGGCATGGTTTTGGTTTGCCGAATGGACTTGTTCAGTTAAATACACATTGTCATTTTAAGAATTTGTCTTTTCTGAGACGTCAAGGCGTCACGCGTTTTATTTTCTGTACGTATATAATCATGAAAGTATGTAACAAGCATTCTCAATATTCAGCTCGCATATCTCGACACGCCGGTTTTCCTCCGACATCTTAAACTTCCAAGAACGAGGCACCACAACCCTGCAGAGATATCACACGTTATTCGCTAGTGAGATTCACCGACAACGCCTTAGTTACAGCTCAAGGGTAACGAGTGACCTTCTCCTTGCTCTGGATGTATCGTCTTTCTGAACGCATAGCCGCTTCCCAATAATCTTGTGTCGTTAAAGGAGCGGTGCAACGATATTCAATTGGGATGTTTTTCACTTTACACGAGCTTACTGGCACTAGTAGGACTCAAGGATACTCGCACGCAACGCCACCGGCCAAGAAACTCCTTTGGTGCGGTGTAATTTCAAGGACAAAAGCGATCATTTTCATGCAATCTCTCCTTTGCAAAATTTGATGACGTAACGTGGGGACCGCAGTACACCCATATGACGATATTTGAATGCTGTTCATAGATTGGACCCGAGCATTGCGTGGGCACTCGATTTGGGATCGTGATAATTACTAGCTCGAGAAGCATTCGGGTAGTGGCCCGTGTCCAATCGCTGCAACGACGACAGTAGCCGAGCCATAACAATGTCTGGAACTACGCGCGTGTCCTGTGCTTTGCCAACCCCAGCGCGTGGCTATGATAAACATTGGCGCCATATAATCGGCTGCAGATCACGTGGCCGCTTGTTCTGGCTGCGAGTTGAGGGGGTGAACGATGCTCGTTTTTCTTTAATTTTTTTCTGGGCCTTCTATTGCGTGGGGTGAAAAACGAACGCGTGTTTTATAGGTCATTAACGTCAGGGATCCGTTCTAAGTGGTATTTTTGCAAAGTACAAAAATTGTTGCATCGCCCCTTTAATAATGCCTAGATTTCTAACGAATTCCTTGGTATCTTTTTCTTTTCTTTTGGCTTTTTTTTTCTTTTTGGCACTGAAAGTTACAAGCGCCAGCTGGGGAAAACCAAATAAGGTAACACATGTATTGTACACGTTCCTCTCCAGAAGCAACTAAGTACCTTTAACCGTTACTCTCCCCAAAAGTTACAAAAATACGTTACTTGTTCCTTATCGCGAAAAGTACCTGCCTCGTTTCTTTGTTACCGAAAACAGAAACTAGATAGAAGTAACGAGTTACCAGTAACCCGTTGCGTAGAAGTCTGGCAACCTGTCAACGTCCGCAGAAGCACACCGGGGGATCATTCACTTCTCAGAATCGATTCCCACGTCCGTATTACGTCACAGTATGTTTGTGCGCGCCGGATTGTGGTACACTTTTATCCCACTTTTTTCTTTCCCTTCCTTCCCCTTACCTTTTTCCCCAACCGTGTTCCCATAAGGCGCGCATGGTTGCCGCTTTTTTTATCCTTCTTTTATCTACCTTTTAAACGACTTCTGCGATTACATTTTTTCTCTCTTTAAAAGTCGCAGATCTAAACTTAATGACTTCGCGACGAGACAAGCGATTCGTTCACCGGGAAAGCCGCTTTCGCCGCCATTTTGAAACCTATATAAATATATATGGGTATAAAGAGGAAGCAGAGCCGGGGCGGCCTTATAACGATAAGAAATGTTTTTTTTAATATATATATATATATATATATATATATCCACTATGCAAGGAGAAAAAACGGAACTCTAAATAAAATACACACTTCAAAACACAGACAAAAAAAAAAGGCAAGAAAGAAACAAACCTTGACTTCGCATCGCATATCCTTTCGATGCGGGTTTTCGTACGATACGACTGCGTCGACATTTTAATTTTTTTTATTTCTTTTCATTCTTTTGCGTTTGTGTGGCGCGTAAGAAGTGCAGATACATTTAGCTGATCTCGTTCGAGCTCCATTTATTCCCCATACGAACACGGAGATTGGAACTGCGCCTTGCGTCAGAGAATTACGTATAAGCACGTTTCTAAAAAAATTTTCAATTTTCATTTTTTTGTTTTTTGTTTTAGTGAAAACGATTTTTTTGGCTCAGCGTCTTTTTTTGCTGTCGGTTGCTCCCGAGCGATCGCAACGGAGCGTTTGATGCTCAGTTCGACTCTTCCAGAAATAGGATGGTTACTGAAACGACCCGTTACGAGTGATGACACGTATACTTTCCCAATCGAACGAAGACTCGATTAATTTCGCGTTAACAGTTTGCTAGATGTACGGTGCTCTTATCCGCCTGGAATACCTGGAGCGTCTGGTGGAGGGCACCATGATTACTTTTGTAATGGCGAACCAGGAACGGCTCAGAAGGTACATATCATGTAGCTCTAGAAGTAAGCTCGTTGATCGCACTTACTCGACTACAACCAAGATCATCTCGTTTTGGTTTTTCCCAATATTAAAATATTGTGTTAAAGGGATTGCTCGGTGATATATTAGGAAGTTACTAAGTTTTATCGCTGGTCACGAAGAGAAGGCCTATATTATAGTCATGTGTGATACTTATTTCATTCAAAGACATCCCAATTTGCGTTCAATAAATTGGGAACGTCAGTACGAAACTTTACGCCAAATTTCGCTTGTATGCATGGCTGTTTGTGTCGACTTATTCGCTGTTCTAGTCGACGTGGTTGATAGTGCGTACAAAGACCATCGTCGAAGAATTGAGGTTCCTTTAGTACCGTAAATCGTGTCTTTCTTAGAACGGAATCATTGTACTAAAACAGCAGTCAAAAGCTGAGGTCGCTATCTTTGCCCGATGTTAAGTCAGAGCTTTTGCTGTTGCCAACGAAAACGCCGCGTGTTTGGCAGGGGCAATCTGAGCAGCTGGGCTCTGTTTCAAATTGAATTACTTGTGCGACGGAAGATTAGACGTTGGATATTGCGCGGATGATGTTCCTTAAAGCAATGACAATATAATTTCATTGTTTTCTCAAGGACAACATTTTACCGGACAACCAACCCCTTCAAAGGCTTTTACAAAGCTTCCGCCTTAATATATTTCGAATATTGTCCATGGAGTGACTAATGGAATTGATATTTTCTCTACCTTTTTACAATGTTTACAAATCCACAGCCATGCGTGCAAGCTCCGCACACCAACACGTGCATGTTCGTGGCTTCGGAAAGCAAGTACGCGCCATACGCACGTACTATAAAAATGGCGTCTGCCAGCTCTTTTTTTTTTAATATACTTTAATCAGGATTTTTTTTTTCAAAGTTCATTTTTGTCAAATTCGGAAGGCGTTTTTTTGGAGTTTATTTTTTTGCCGGAAATTCGGTGTTTATCAGAGTATATTTACATGTGATCCCCAATACTCCGAAATTTGGAGTTTAATTTTGCAGTGTTTTCTATTAAAAATGACGATGATCAACTTTATTTTCAAAAGGGTGGGCCATGGCCTCATTGGGGGAAGGGAGCATAGGTAGGAATAAAATAAATAAATAAACAATATCCGTGTTTAAAGATATGCTAGATTAAAAAAAAGTAAAACGAGCTTGTATCAATTAACACTTCTTCAGCTGGATTTGGCGTTGTTGCCATTGCCATTATCAATACTAAATTGTTACACGACAAAAGTTGTACACAAGTGTTGCTTCGCTAAACGTCGATACCTTAAAATCAATAAACTCCCGGAGGTAGTCGGTGGGAAGCTCGTATTCATCTCATCCTATTCCATGAACCTATTTCCCGAGACCGCGCGAGGTGGAATGGCAAAGGATAGAATAGGGAAGTTTTAACAGCACCTCAGCACCTCTTCCCCAATGTGATGTCTATGGTTCATAGTCTTCACTGTTACAAAACACAGCCTCTCCTTCCTCTAAAGCACAAATAGTATGGCCCAAATTGGAAACCAAAACAGTGACTTTTGTCGTGACCCAAAAGAGCAATGAGCCGTTGTCCTGAATGAATCTTGACAAGATAAGGGGTAAGACCCCTTTTGACAATGCTCAGTGATTTTAAAGGTAACTGTGGTGGCATTTTATCCAGGGCCATTGACCCTGTGCGCTGATAGTTAGGGCTCCGTGTTTTATTACTGTTTTTGCGCTTGGAAGCTGTGCAAAGTGGAAAACGCAATGTCACGAAAACTTGGGCACGAAAGTGACGTCACGCACGTCAAAGTAAATTTGAAGTTATTTTGAACGCGAAAATAAGAAAACAAAAGGACCTGCGAACTCTCAACCGTGACGACGCACTCTTCGCACCGCGGTACACGAATGACACGGCGAACGTTCTAGCGCGTCCGCCACGGAACCGCCGTCGGCCCCTTTCATGCGTGTCTGCGTCTTCCCCCCCCCCTACCAAAAAATAAAAAAAATAAAAACAATTTTGTATTGTATGTTTGGTATGGCCCAATAAGCGCGCCCAGGTTTTCTCTGTCGCCTTGCTTCGCACGCAATTCGGCATATGCGATTCGGAGATGGCGGCGCGCGGGGGGGGGGGGGGGCTGCAAATTTTTTTTAACGGGGCTCTGAGCCACGGGTATTCACTTCTTCCGCATCCGCCATCGTCATGCGGCACGAGTCCGTGGGCGCATCTCCAACTGCCCCAAACGACACGTATGGTAGGATTGGACACGGCACGGCCTCCTTCTCATTTCTTGTGCCCCCACACGTAGTTCTACGGAAATTTATGTAGCCTAGTACGCCTATATCCACCGACCGAATTTCGGGCCCCGTTGTAAGGCTTAGCGTCGTTTTCGAAGTGCTCAAACACTGTCAAAGTTACTTGCGCGTGACTTCGCTTGGCATCGAATCCAAAAGCCAGACGAGACGCAGGCCTACACAGTTGCTCTGGCAACTGTGCGGGCCTGCAACACTCTGCAAACAACGCTAACCTTGACAACATAACGCACAAAATAAAATTAAAACATTACGCATTTTAGGGATACGTCGGAGGTTCTAGCGAACCGTAGGCGCGTGCGGGGAGAAGAGAAAGAAAGAATGTGCGTTCATAACCCGCTCAGCCCATCAGGCGGTCGATGCTGCCAGTTCCCTTCCACACCGAACTGCCTAAATAACACCGAGTGCTTACCTAACCCACCGCAGCCACCGGTATGTACTACCCCCTTTTCCATCTTACTCCCAAAATAAAGCAGCACGGGGCGACATTTCGAGCGCGCGGAATCCCGGCACGCACCTGTCTCCGGGGGCTGTGCCCGCGTCGCAACCCGGACTGAGAGAATAAGTAAATAAATAAACGAGTCAAAAGACAACAGCAGCAGCGACAACAACCGGCGCAACAAAAACGTCCCCCGGTTGCTGGGAGGCCGCATTCCGAAGCCGGATGAGTCAATAAACACCGGGGCCGAAACCCTGGTCTCTATTAGTTTCTGCCTGGTCGCCGGTGCGGATGCACGGCGCCCCGGGCGGAGACCTCCCGCTTCGTCTGCGTCGTCTTTGGCTCCGTGGAGTCGTAGTGACGCTCTCTTTCGTCGTATATATATATATATATATATATATATATATATATATATATATATATATATATATATATATATATATATATATATATATATATTTGTAAGGTTTTTTTCTTATGTATTTGTGTTCTTTTTTTTTTCTCTGACGTTTCAACGTTTTCATGTTTGGTTTCTTACGACCTAGGGCGGATTAAGGAACAGTTTGTTTCTATAAACAAAAAAGAAAAAGAAAGGTTTTTTTAGTGTGTTTTCATTGCACTGTTTGAGTGTTCGAATACAATTTAGGTTTCCAGGGATGGAACAGTCACGGCCCCTAGCGGTTTATTTCAGGTGTGTGGTGGCAACGGACATCAATGACTCGTTTGTTTCTGGCGCAGCGTTGTTCACGAGTCCCCGCCGAGTGTTGGCCCAGCACTCGTGACCAAGCTTTGCCCTGTGCGAACGCCACCTAGAATAATCAAAGCCTGTGCACAAGAATTTATGACGTCATCGGAGTCGGGTATCCAGCGGAGGCGACGGTGGTGGGGCGTTTGTTGCCTGTGCTTGGTCGAGGAAGAATCCAGTGTACAGGACTCGTGCTGGGTAAACACAAAACTGCACGAAAAAAAAAAAGTTGCAAAGCGCATTTTTTTGTTCGTGTACTTGCCGATGGGCGGACATCGAACTGTTAGTTAGTTTGTGATGAGACTTTTAAAATAGGTGTTGATCAGTGTGCGCTGTGGTCGAAAGCAACCTTCCTTACGGCGTGAACGCCGGAAACAATTATCGGCGCATATGCACCGTTTCAAAAATGGCTTCTGACATCTGTTATTCTGTGTCTTGGCCCGAATTCCATCGCGTGTGGAAATGGCAGGCACGGGCCCCTGGACTGTCAGTGTTTGCAGACAGTGGAGTGATATGTAGTACAGTTCCAGGAAAACATCTCTGGTTGCATCCGTTGCTATATACATGTTCGTATCAGTGGATCGCTTACGCACATATCACAACGGACAGTGGAAATATGCCTGAGAGGAGATAATTTACAGGGCTCGTTTTAACTATATAAGTTCCGTCAAGAAGGCAGGGCGAGGGAAAGGAAGGCCGGGGAGGAAGAGGCGGACGGAACGCTGGAAAGGAGAAGGGAAACCTTCTCCTCTCTCCGGCGTTCTGTTTGCTTCCTCCTCCCCGACCTTCCTTTCCTCGCCCTATGGCCCCGAGCGGGACCGATTGGAGCGCTGCAATCGCTCGACCGTGACGTAGGATGGAGGATCACGTGATAAGGCCAGCTATTCCGCCTTGCTTTGGTCGGGGCCTTCGGAAGCCCTTCAATCGGTACTTTCGCATTTTTTCTGTGTTTGAAGCTTGATCAGTACAGGCGTGGATCGGCTTCGGCAGCTGTCGATCTCAGGGAGCAATGGTAAAGTACTGTTCGGGGCCGCAATGCCGCAGTTACGCGTCCGACCCAAACATCAGCTACCACATCTACCCCAAGGAGAAGCATTCCTATATGATTCATGAAATGTGAACAGTCTCACCCTGCGTGGCAGTACCTTTCTCATACAGCTTCAATATTATTTGTACAATTGGGTTAAAAATATATGTACAAGTTGGAGTCACGCAATGCAAGTAGAGCTGAGTGCTAATAGACTTGAAACAGTAATTTACAGAGGGTAACAAGCCATAAACTTTCACTGACTATTTTAATGCAAACATCACTCACAGCTTAGTGGTATTTAAGCAACCAGCAGCTGCATAAATGAGAGAATGTTACGTGGCTTTATTTATTTTAATTTAAAGATTGCTGATGCAAGTAGCTGCACTCGTATTAGCAGGTAATATTTTTATTTTTGTAACCTATCTGCTTATCCTGTAGGAGCCCAAATAAAACAATTCTAGAACTCTAATACACCTAGCTACAGGAATATTTGCATAATCTTTCTTTACAAAAAGAAAAACAGCGATGCTGTACACGAACTGTCATTGGCCTTTAAATGGTCTGATATTAGTTTATGAAATTAAATGTTGTCAACAAGCTTTAATATTCGTCGCTCGAAAATTCCGACATCGCAGAAAAGTTACAAAACCTGTGCTTCAAAAACGAAAAAAAAAAGTTTAGTTGTATTGTATTGATTTTGCGACTCGCGTCTTGGGAAGCGAGCATGTTACCACTGAGCCACGAGAATTAGTTTTCTTGATTCCTGAGCTACGATAACAACGGGAGACGACGGATTATAATTGGAAAAAGGCGCTTCACTTCACCGTTCATCGCAAATCGCAATCTCTAAAGGCCGGTTGAGACACTTGCGTTCATGAGTGCGTTTAACTGCGTTGTGTTGAGAACCGAAAGCGAGACACCGGCACATCTGTGCTTCGTATGAAGCGTGGAATCCAATTCAAGGAATCATGTTTGCACGCGATATAAGCAGCATTAATGTCCTGGTTTCTCGCACCCGAAACGCAGTCAGACGCAGTCAAATGCAATCAAACGCAACTGCCTGAGTGCTCCAGTTGTTTCGCTCCCGGCTCTGGCCGCGAGCTCGATTGATTTCACAGCACGCTGGCCGGTGGGTACATACAACCTAACCAAGTAATGATACACGGCATGTTCCTTCACCCATGCTTTGCAGGAGCTCGATGTGTCACCGACGTTTCTTCCATCCAGCGCGTGCGGGTACGAAGTGAGTGCCGACGTTTGGAGTACGAATCCAATGAACGTGTAGCAATCCTTATCCAGCTTCTTGATTCTACAGAACACGTGTCCCGCTTCAAGAACACTTTCGCCCTCAAGCAACAGGCGGGACATTTAGTGGGCCTTGTCCACGAACGCATTGATGCTGCTTACAGACAGCACAACTGAAAAAGGGTACACAGTTGTAACGGAATGCCCGGTCGAATAGAAGTTAAAAAAAAATTCTCCTACCTTCAACGGTAGGTCGCACTTCGTAAGCATTCATTGCGATACGCGAGACAGCCGCCGAAAACGAATAGTTGACCCGTATACCTCCGCCGCGCCAGTCCACGCCGCCGCGCTTCCGTGCGGCGACCGTTTCCCTGCTGGCCTGCAACCGGCTAACCGGCTCCCCGGAGGCATTTGTACGGTAGCCGATTTAGGAACTCGACTGGGTCGAGTAGTGAAACGAAACATTGGGTTAAAAGAAGCCTTAAACACCCGTAGTATTAAAAAAGTGAAGACCGAGACACTCCATTCTTGACGCAGAGTGCAGGAAACGGTCACGTGATCCCTCATCCTACGTCATCACGATAGGCCCTTTGTGAGTTAAAAACAGCGCGAAAAGACGGGGACCAGACAAAGAAGTGACACGGACGCAGCGCTGGTCCCCGTCTTTTCGCGCTGTTTTTAATTCCGAAGTATGTACCAACTCGCCCAAGCCTCAAATTAGCTTTGTGAGAGAGTACTTAATTTCGGTATACGACAGTCTCGCAGAACGCCGTTTCACTTCGTTCGCACGTAACCGAATCCTCATTAGCACCGTGTTTGGGCTCGGTAAAGTCCGTCAGCCTGACGACTAGCTCCGTCAACAAGGGAGGTCATAAGATCGAGGACCTATTTCGGGCTCATAAACAGAAACTTAGGCCGTTATTTCTTTTTTTTTCTACTGTGAAAATATTTTTTCGGCATCTGCCGCGGGGCTACTTTGCCCGCCGATGAACCGAGTTATCAAGCACTGAATCGCCTTAACTACCAATGAAGGTTGATACGCATAAAACTCGAGTACGAGGCCAGGCTCGTTTACGTCACCGACTACTCCCCCAAGCGGAATCGATCACAACCAGACCCAAAGAAAGACATCCCGCGCTCTGGCACTGAGTATGGTAAAACGTCTTGCTCAGCGTCCCAGTGCAGACGTTTTTATATATGTGTAAACAGACTCTTAGCCTCGTAATGCGGCGAACTCCTTCCGTAGGACTCCTGAGAGCTTTGCGGGAAAGTAGACGCTCCAGACTCTTTAAGCCGCGTTCCCCCTGCTTATACATCAAACAAGGGGCAGTCTGCCAACTCTGTCTGAGGTGTTCCTTGTATGACGATCCCGTCACGCTGCGTCTCGCACAAAAAACTGTCGGCATCCATGTTCCAAGCATATCTGAAGCATTCGAAAACGCTAGCTGTGTCCGCTGATAATTTGCTCATCATCTCTATGGCGAACGCTGTTTTTAACATGAAACGTTCTTTGGCTGTTGTTGCTCCGGATTTCGTGAAGCCGCACTTCGCGAGGCCGTGGCCTGTGACGTCCCATAATGCAACGCGCGCAGTGTTGCACTATGGGCCGTCCCATATATACCTACTCACCAATTCAGTTTCTCCGCTAAATTTAGTGGGGAAGATGAATCGGTGCATAGGTCACGTGACGGCCTTCTCCCCGCTAAACTTGGCGGGAAAAAAAACGTTCCGTGACCCACACACCAGTTCAGTTTCTCCGCTAAATTTAGCGGGGAAATTGACGTCACGTAGCGTGATGTCACGTGATTTCTAGAACGTGTTACGTATGAAATACAAATACCCAAAAACTTGCCGTACATTTTTTTTAATGATGTATGAGCAGTTTGATTGCGGCTTTAGAGTGCAGATTTGTCATATGAACTCAATGGACTAAGAGTGCAGATTTGTTCTACGAACTCAATGGTTACAACCCGACGTCAAGTGATCCCCGGGAGCGAGGCTGACGGTGCGCCCAACTCGCCGGGCCGCTGGCGTGCTGCAGGGAGTGCACCCTCGGGACCTGCGGCGCCCTTCGGGGCCCTGCTGCGATCGATGCTCCTCTTAGGTTCGTCGGCGGGGCTCCGAAGCCCGGCTGCAGGGAAGTCGAGGGATCAATGGAAGGAGGACGGCGCGCCGCCGCTCCTACCTTTTGCCTCGAGGACCGGCGGCGGGGCAGGTGCTCCTCCGTCTCTCCTCTGGCACCTGGGGCTGGATTATTTGCTCGGCGATGCGCGGGGGACTTCATGTATACAGTACCCTCGGCGTTGTTCGATCTCTCGGGGAGGGTCCGGGCTCGGGCGCCTCATCCGTCTTTCCTTGGCAAGCCGTCTGCCGTCACGCGAGAGAAAGGGAGGTTGACTCAGGCTCCAAGAGTTAGAAAGTAATCGGAGAAAAAAGAAATATGGCCTGGGGGGATCTGAAATATTTGAGGGAGAATTATTACGTTATTGCGGACGTCTAAGTGGACGAGGGATTAGGGAGAACCTTTTTGATAAAGACATATTTAATAATAATGATATATTAAATCGTGAATTCAGGTGAGTCAAATGCAATGTTTCGTTGTGTCGGTAGCTTGTTAAGTTGCCAGTAATTGTTGCTAGCTTCAAAACACGTTTCTTGTTTTCTTCTCTGCAAGCTGGGAAGAGGTCGCGATCTTGAATGACTCATCGTGAGTTCGTTAATGTTGAGGATATAGAAATTAGTCGCTGCGAGTCATTCCGCAAATTTTAGTGAAATAGTGAGTGAAGGAGAAAAAAAGGTGAACATAATAACTCACGATCTACGTTCCTTTAACTGTCAGCGTCTATAGTCATTGTGTGCGCTCTTACCTATGTAAAAGCCAAGCGTAATTACCACGCGGAGTTTTTTTTTATTTTTCTTTATTGATGATGCCCACCAACCGCAGCATACCTTTCCAGTGGTACACCACAGCACAGACGAAAAGAACCGCATCCAATATTCTAACGCAATGTGCATAAAAAACATTGAACGAAGCGAAAATCCGCATATCTTACTAGAGCTCCGCTATCACTAAGTTGTTAAACTTGATGACGAAAAACTATTAAATAGGATAACATTTGCTCGTCGCGGGGTAAACAGGATACGGCACACGCAGATGATATCTTGGCTAGTGGGAACAGCAAGAATCTATCTTCCCTTAATCGGTTCAACCCAAGCTCCAATAGCAACCCAGTCTCAGTGGCACAGGGAATGGACGCCTTTTGCCACTGGGACCGCACTGCCATTGGAACGTGACGCTGATGTTCCCAGGGCATCGTGGAGCAGTACGCGAGCAAAACCATGGGAGTGCACTCCGGAACAGCCGGTGGACGCTCCGACAGCGGACGCGATCGGAGCGCCCACTGCTACTGCTGCAACTCGTGCCGTTCGAGCGCTCCCGGACGTTTCGACTGATCGATTCTCTATTAGTTGGCGGCAGAGGAGTGCCCCCGTCCATTTTCGTAGAGCTAATCGGTGCCCGAGCAAGCCTAGACCCACCCAGACCCCGAGATGAACGGGTTTGGGCCAAGTCGGAGCCAGGACCATCGGGTGTCCGAACTTCGCCGCCAAACGAGTACCGCGTGGTGCCGTGAAACGATGGATGCTTCCGTCTTCGTCACTGCCGGCTGCGGAGGCATCTCCTCTCTCTCTCTGTTGGTGGCCAACTTTCGGTAGCCGTTGCCGGAGCGTGGAGGAAGCAGCTGTCAGAAATGGGTGCAGAGTTGGAAAGATCGAAACTCCGCGAGATTTCTCCTGCCCCGCATCTTTACTCATTAGTTTTTGCTTTCCTTTCCCCCTTTTTTGTTTTTCTAAAGTTTTCTCAAGTTTTCCTTTTCTTTATATATACGGGCATTTGCACGAGGCGGACGCGCGCCGCGTGTTATTGATGGTTCGAAGAAAACATTAACGCACCCTTAGCACGCGCGGATTAGCGAGGGGAAAACAACTGAATTGCATTGGTAAATACCGCATGTATTCGAATAATATTGGGGAGCAATTCCGGGTGCCTGTCGGAAAAGATGACGTGCTACTTGAAACGAAAAGGAAACACTCTATTAATGGGACAACTGTATAAATTCATTCATCGATTTTTGTTTTCTTTCCCTGTCATCGTCTTACAGGTCACCAAACCATTCTACACGCAACTCCTCTTGATGACAGAGCCGTAGTGCCGAATATTCGGCGTCAGCTAAAGAAGGCCGTTGCAGGGCGCCGATTGGGCACGAGGGCTGCGTCACTGTTCGGCTCGCACTCGGGTCTTCGCTGATTGGACACGACTCCCAGCCGAGCACTGACGCGGCTCTCCCGTCCAATCGCTGCCCTGCAATGGCCTACTTGGGGTGACGTACGCCGAAAATTCCGCATTACAGCTTTGTTACGCGGTACGGAAGGTACTGCGTTCACCCCTTCATCCGCCCCACTCCTGCTTCTTTTTATTTAAAATTTAAAATTCAACCCCATAATAATAGAACAAGAACCCTACAAAAAAGGGCCGGCTTTCATGATTCTTTCAGAAACTTTATTATTTCTTCTTCTGCCTCTTCTTCTTCTTATTATTATTATTGTTATTATTATCTTAACAACCATATAGTTAGTGTGTACATGGTCTTGCCAAAAAAAAAAAAAAAAACCTGCAATGCAAGTTCGTTTTTCCTCAAACTTGGTACGAGTTCCCGTTACAAGTTCCACTGGTTCGAAATGAACGCGTTCCCGTTACATTGTTTTATGATGGGAACGCGTCGCCACCTTAACGCTCCAGTTACTTATTTTAATAAAAATATCGTGCGGGATAATCCGTAGATAAAATAGATCGAGCCAGTGAAAATATCCACATCGAACTACGTGTCGGGTCGCCACGATCACATTGGTTCCAGTTACTTTTTTTGTCGACTATCTCTCGGATACTTTCCCATCTCTTGAAGTCGGAGGTTACAATAATAAATAAAAAAATTATTTTGGCAAAAATGCTACGCTTACAACCAAAAAAAAAAAGAAAAAAACAACAACAACAACGCCTTTCTGTGTACTGCACCCTCGAAAATGTAACGAGTTCCCGTACCAGTTACACCGATGCAAGATGGAACAGCGGCGTTCTTCCGTTACACCTAAAAGAAACGTGTTATACGGAACGTCGTTCGTTGGAACGTTGCTCCACACAAGACTGCAAATAGTCTAACGCAAAGAACTGTCTAAAACAAAAAAGAGATAATACTTTATATTTTTTTCACCCACATAACCACTCAGACGCGAACATTTTCGCGGCGCAAAAAAAACAAACAAAAAAAAAAAAAGAGAGAAAAAGCCAACAGCGCAGTCGGCGTTTATCCGTCGATGACGCCTCGGCCAGGCGCCGCCGGAACTTTCGTCATTCCTAATCCCTTTAGCCGGGCGATTAAGGCGCCGACGTCTCGACGAGCACATTTGTGGAGCCAAGCTCCAAGCACGGCGGTCTGGGTTTCGAGAGCCGGCATATTATTCGCGACGACGCTCTTTTCCCATTCCGTTTACAAGCACACTCGCAGTTTTTATCCGGACCCTTGTGCTGAAAGCTTTCCGCTGTTTGGTCAGGACGCGCGTTCTGCGAACGCGGCCCTATATTCGGGATTATCCGTGGGGCACTTTGTCCAATAGACGGTTTCGTTGCGGGTTGCACTCGCACGCTTTGATTGCGTTTTCCGGTTGGCAATCAATGAACTGGGCTGTCAGTAACGTAATTGAGCACGTATATAGTTTCGGAAACAGCGAGCGATTAAGCCGGGAAAGTTTCCAACAAAAACAAACGATTGGTATTATGAATTAAACTTGTTTTTCTCTGTACTTGCAGAGCTCTTGGTTATCGAGAAACGACGTCTAAACCAGTTATAGTCACTGAGAAGGTGAGGACGGCAAGGGTGAACTTGAGCCATAGCCGCCTTTATACTCACAAAGCCCGGCAGTTCGACGAGAGCCATAGAGTGCCCGGTCGCAGATTTGGAGCGCGAAGATCTGGTAGCACAGAGCACCAAAGATCCGTTTCTTGTGGAACCTGGACGCCAGCGCACATCTTTTGCAAGGGCGACGACCCGAAACAGACTAGTTTGCTCGGGAGAAGCGTGTTTCGGCGTCTCGCCGCAGCGGGGCGCCAGTCACTTGGCTTTCCTCTCATCCGTTGTCTGCCGCTCCACCTTTTCCATTTCGGAGGGCCGCTTCTCGTGGTGATCTGCCAGGCTTTGTCAGTATATAGAAGGCTATGCTTCAGCTGTCCAGTTACCAACGCAAGCTTCATACCTTAGACGACTCTTGAGCGTCACCTTGAGCGCGCGCGCGCGCGCGCAAAAACACAACGCAAGGCATGGAGTGCGTGCCGGAGGGCAGAAACTGAGGTAGAAGGGGGCTTTTCTCTCGCATAGAACCACAAGGGCACCGACAGTTGAGGCCCGTTCACACACTAGCGACTTGTGAGGACCGAGTGCCTTGAAACCTCCTCAAATGTCTTATAACGAAAGAGTACACTGGCGCCACCTATGGAAAGTGACAAAGTCTCCGCCATGCGCTAAATTTAGCGGGCTTACGTCGCGACAATTTTAGCGAACTGTGGTCACGTGACGTGACCACGGTACCCCGCCACGTGATGACTCTACAGTGTATTCCTACGCACAATATTTTGGTAAGCGACGAAACAGATTGCAAGACCTTACTTCTTTTTAGTTTTAAGGTATACACTCCATGCATTCACTGGAGGGATATAGATTTGCTATGTGGCGAACTGTGTTTGCAAGCCAGAAGATGACAAGCGCTTTCCACGTTTTTTCATAGAAACGCTGGCGAAATCTCGTGCCAATTCCCAACACTGATCCCACCAAACGAGATTTTGTTTTTTGCTACATCCAAACGTTTTCATTTTGATCGCCCGACATAAGGGGTTAAGCCACCACAATCCAATCCAATTCAATCCGATGGCCCAAAGGACGTTACTCTGAAGCATCCTGCTTGATTGGCTCCGTCGGGCGGAGCATATAGTGACTCTATCCGAGCCGTCCGGTTAACCGGAAATACGGTTTAGGAGACGTCGAGTAAGCGGGCCACGACTGCTCGCGCGCGTTTACCCGGTGGATTTGCATTCGTAATCAAGGAGCCTGTCTGTTGATCTTGCGATAGCGGTTGATGGATCGCGCATTTCTCGTCGCGGGACGCTTGTGACGCTCGAAGCGAGCATGATTGAAACGGACTCCGCGATTCATCTCGCACTTGTCCGTTCGATGAGCCCTCATTGTCGCCGCAACACCCGCGCAGGCAGGCTACACGCGCTTGGAGGCTGGTTGCCGAAATAGTCTAAGGAGTTTTCAAAAGTGCCGGGGCCATTTCCGCCTCTTGCACTCCTGAAAAGAGCAGTGGACGCTGTTCCCGACTTCTTCGTCGATACTCAAATCGCGCAGCACTATCTGGCTATGTTCGACCAATACTGTTTAGATAATAACTCTTCAGGAATGGACGTAACTATGATTGCGTCTTCGTGTGCCATTACGTGAGCTCTGTAGGGGCTATATAAATTTTTTTCCCATTTATATTTCTGATTGATTCATCCCGTGTTTCTTACGTTCTCAATTTTGCGTTCGCGCTCGAACCCTCGAAGAGCCAGTTCGAACGCTTCCGCAGCAATGTGCACTCAAGACTGGCGCTCTGGGTAGTTGATGTGCGTCTGAGATCTTGCTCTGACAAGAGCCAGCGCGCTAAAAGAAGCAACTTGTTACTCTCCACAAAAACGAGGAAAAATCGTTACTTCGTTAACAAATTGAACAAAAAAAAAAAAAAGAGAAAAGAAATCTTTAAGCGCTCTAGGCGCTGATGTCTACGCATGCGTAGAGGGACGCACGCACGATTACGCGTACCATCGGCGCTTCTCCCATTTCTTTGGCCGCCCGCAGGAGAGCAAGACTCGTTAGCTCTCCAGTTCTCGTCTGCCGGAATCGTTCGCAGCACCTCGCCGAGCGAGCTGCGCGGGAAGGAGCGGCCGAATTCTCCGGTTCGCGGGGTGCCCTGGTGCGGGGGAGCACGCCGTGTGCGGAGTCCAGGAAGGCGCGAGTAATGCATTTTGCATTCCATTTACATTCGGAAGAAGAGGAGCAGCGCACGCATACTTGGACGCCCTTCTCGCCTCTCCGTCGCCGTCCTTCTCTTCTTGAGTTGGTTTCGTTTTTCTCTTTGGTAGGTGCCGTCTTTGTCTTTATTCGAGAACGAACTTCCGTTGATTCAGGCTCTGTCCCCCTCTCTCGCTCCTTCTTTCTTTCTCTTTCTCTCTTAGGAAAATTTTGATATGGTATTCTTTTCCTTTTTAAAGCTGAGTAACTGGAAGAGAAGATATAACGTCCACTTACCATTGCCTTTTGTGTGTGCGTATGTGGTGGACAAACGTAATATGTGAGAATATCTTACGCTTGGCGCTTCGCGCTCTCTCCTCTATACTTTAGACTTTTTCGGTGATCCGCGCATCTGAAAAGAAAAAAACAAAATCTCAATGGATTTTTTTTTTTTTTTGCGGAGCGCGTTATAGGAAGTTGAAAATGTGCGAAATTTAACGACGCTCTTGGGAATGCGAAAGTGATACTGTCGCTGCGTGAACAAACACAGTAACGTGCCTCCCCCCTCCCTTTTTTTAATTAAGGCAAAAATAAAAGGTTTCTTGTTGCTCGCCACTTCCGGAAACTGCCATACGAAGGAGGTAGTTCTTGCGAATGTCCTTGTATTCCTGCAAATGAAACCCGGTCGAAAAGACACTGCGCAAATCACTGTTTTTGTTTTTATGAAAACAACAACAACAACGGCAAACGAGAGCGAAACGCGCTGTAGTTAGTGCGTTGTTTTATATATTAATAACGTGTTTTTATTATACCTGAAGAAAATAATCCTCTGAGCTGTAACAAAAAGTGTCATTGCTATAAGCTTTTTTTTTTGTCTGTCACGAAATGAAAATTCTGTGTTGGACAACACAATACTTTCATGACTCCTGAAAAATCAGAAATATCCATTTTATTTTTTCGTAATTATTACATTAATTAAGAATAAAGCGAGAGAGAGAGAGAGAAGAAAAACCGAGAAAGGAAGGAAGGAACCTGTACGTGTGCAATTGTAGTCCTGGAACATAATCTCCCATATTGTTTTACAGAAAATAAAAACAAATAAAAGTCGCCTTAAGTTTCTTGTTTTTTTTTTTTTGGTTCTCTTAAGATTTTTAGTTTTTCTAATTTTAATTTTTGAACCTGATCTTTCTGCCCGACAAGCGAAGCATCATATTATACTTATATGCATAGACCCCGAGAACGTATCGATAGCCAACCTGACACGAGACGGCCGCACAACTTTGGGCACATGTTCATCGCTTGTTTTGCTCTCCCGTCGTTTTGTTGCTTTCAAACGTGCACCACTGTTCGCCCCGAATGTGTACAGTACACCCAGAAACCAGAATACTGCAAAAGAAAAAGGATATCTCACGTCCGACGGTTGCTGAACATGGCGACGTTGGCGACAGCTGTGTGCCTCCAAAGACCCGATGTACTCGGTTCCCACGTCTGCGTGGAGTGAAAACTCCACCCCTTCCGCATTTCGGCGCGCTATCGATTTCATTTCTCGTCTCTCTTTTTTTTTCGTTTTGTTTACCTTCTTTTTTTTTTTTTGCCCGGGGTGCCGCCACGACAGTTAGTCACTCCCAGCGCTGCTCACGCTGCCGCTGGCGCCTTGTACACGAATCGAAAGCGACCGACAATCTTTTATCGATCGCCCTAAGTGACTCGAAATGCCGGGAAACAGACGCAATGCAGAGGAGAAATGGCAAAAGAAGTAAGCCCACATAGCCGAAACGGTAGACGCGTCTTGGCGAGATTGTGTTTCGCCATTTGTTTTTGTTTGTTTGTTTCTTATTGTTGTTTATGTGATTTTTTTCTCTTCCTCCGAGGCGATTCCTGCGTCTACGTATTTCCTCCGCGGGCTCTTCTAGTATTGATTGAATTTTGAACTTCTTTATTGTCTTGCCGGAGTTTGGGAAAAGGCTATCTCTTCCCCACTGAATGTAAATATTCTCATTCCAAGCAGCATAGGATGTATAGGGCCGGTGCGGTCGGATCATAGGTCCGGTATCCTAATGTTGTCACTCCGGGGATAGTCGGACGTTTCAGCTGCTTCCTTCAGGGGGACGGTCATACTGCTCCTATTCATCGTACAAAGGACAGTCTGCAAACACAAGTCACCGCAACATCCGTGGTCCGAATGCCGCGTGTAAGTTTCCTCCTTGAACTCACTGCCGTGCATGCGGCATTCGAAGCAGGGATATCGCGGGGACTCACGCATTCGAATCGGTATGCAGACTTGTCATTTTCTATGATGTGTACGCAGCGTGATTTGGCTTTGGTGTCACAGCGCTGGCTCGATTGTTTTGGTGGGAACATGTATTCCCGGTCTCGCCGTTCGCCGAGTTTCCTCCGCATATATTGCAGTGATTGACTTCCCGAATTTTCTACAGGGAGCTGAACGCTCAGACTAGTTTTAGACCGTAAGTAGATACAAAAGCAGCCTTCGTGATCTTTCCTTATTTTGTTTTCCATACGGGATTCATTGTGGGGTGAAAATGAAAAATTACGGCCCAGCTTGCTCGCACTACGCTAAGGTGTTGTGGTTCTCCTTAGGGCCACTGCCTTTGGGAGTACCACGTTCGCGGCGAGACGCTCTACTGCGAAGCGGGTTCGTACTCGCGTGGCATGCTGCTCGTCGAGCGCAAAGAGACACCAGTCACGTTGGTAACGGTGATAAACTCTGTTTATTTACAATACAAAACAAATAACAATAGTCAACGGCTAAGCTGGTGAACGTCGTCGGAGTGGAGGTGGTCCACGGCCGAACGGTCGTTCACGAAGATACAAAGGACGGGGGTAAACGCTCACCGGTGCACCGGACGGTTCCCCGTTGTTGCCGCCGCCGAAATCCCAGGAAGAAGACCCAGAGATCCCGTTCCGCCGTCCGCTGGTTTTAAGATAACAGCGGAGGCGAAGGAGCCAATCAAGGAGCGACACGTCGATCTCCTTTGTGCGGGGGTTTGTAATGGAAATCGCCCCAAAGGGGAGAGGAAGAAGCCACTCACGGTGGTAAGCAGCGCCACCTCTCGCTACGCCAGCGCGGCCGCCACGGCGAGCCGAAACGCTGACGCGACAGAATGTTGAGGGATCACAATCCCCACAATGTTCGCTTCGTTATGCGTATTGGCAACTTTCGGCCCTGTCATTCAGGTTAGCTGCAATTATCGTAAGATCTGTCGGCTGATCGATCTATCGATTGCTCGACTGGTTCATTTTGAGTTGATGACGGGTGTGCTGCGTGGTTGGTTGATGCCAAATAGGTTCTAAAGTTAAATCAAGCGGCAGTGCCTTGTTTAAAAAAGCTTCACTGATTTTGTTTTTCTGTTTATTTTTGGCATGCGTTGATGTCTGGTTTTTATCACTCTCATTGTTTTTGTAGTTTGCCTGTTGTCTCTAAAGCCATCGGAGCTACAAGCGAGACATTAACATCTCTAGACACAGCGGGATTGCTTGTTAAATCGAACCGAGGACGCGTGGTCAAAGTAGCTATGTTACTAACGAAGATACATGGGGGTGTTACACACAGAAAAGATGGGGCATGGGGCTGTCAATCTGTCTCATTTAATTAATTAAAAACGGACATGGTTAGCTCTTCCCCATTTTAATTATTTTACTATTGTTTTTTAACCTAGCTCCGATATCAACCCGAGGAATTTTTCATAAACCCAGGGATTTTGGACGTCGTGTAAGGAGAAAGGAAGAGCTTTTCCTTAATCCAGGGATTTTTATGCCTTCAATTTAAAGTATTGCTTGTACTCTCAGTTGAGTAATTTTGCGTCTTATTCTTAAGAACCTTTAGTTTTGTGCAAACGGTTTTCCTTACCGTTTCGTGGTGCTGTTCAAGACGTTTTCGGGTTATACTCAGTTTAAAGTATAGAACTGTTTGTTGTGTGCTCTGTTTTTTTCCGTAACAGCCGCGTGAAGCGTAGGGTCACCGTCACGTGATATCCTGCCGAGAGCTGCTATCTTCGCAAACTCGATAAAACAGGATTAAAAACAACACTAAGTACAGTGCCCGCGGAAACGCATTTAGGGTGAAGACTGATGCGATCAGTGCATGTTTGAACGGCAAAAACATGCGAAGCAACATCATTTCTTTACTATTACTTCGCCGAATAGTCTCCCTGTGACCACGCGGTTCCTCCTTGCTTAAAAATCATACCCAACATGGCCGCCGCGGGAGAGCCCTCTGCCTTAAACCTTTAATCGAATTCAGTCTCCCAAACCTCGCGGCGGCCTTCGCTCTGTCCCCGCTTAATTATTCGCGAGGCTTCAAAGGCGCCGGCCGCATTGTTATGCAAATTGAATTGTTAAGTATGATGGATGCTTTGAATTCGGTGGACAGAACACCAGCCCCATCGGAGCGGAGGAAAAGGGGTCGGTGTTCACAGCCTCGCCTGTCCCATCCACCTGGTTTAGGCGCACCGGTTTAGCGCGCGACGATTTGCCCCGGCTTTAATTATACCGTCAAGTCGTTAGCTTGTTCCGCCTCTACTCTGCCGCGGAGTTCCAGCTAGGACGCGCGGGTTTGGGGAGGCCCGGTGCAGAAATGTTGTCTGTTAACGCGCACGTTTTGTAGCATTTAGAATTGGAACCGAATGAGTGGCCGTCGTAGCTGCCGACCGTCCAGAAAGGCGGGGCCACCAGTGGCACTGAAAGTAGAGCGACTGGCAGTACTTCGCTTTAGAACGCACTATTTATTCCCGGAACGCAAATTTAAGTGTTCAGATTAAAAATAAAACAAATAAAACCGGCGCATACGTTCTTGTGCCACCATTATATTACTATTAAAGCAATAATGTCGAAGAAAACATTACCGCAAAACGCATGTTCACAACACTAGCAACGCCGTGTTTGTTTTCCTTTTCCACCCGATCAAGCTGAAGTTTAAAGAAAGTATATCGAAATTGTTGCAATGAATAATTGGGTTGATATGCAACCTGTCCAACTACGCTGAGAGAACTGGAGGTGCACGGCGGGTTAGTCCTGAGGAAAATATTGTCGCAGGCGGTCGGCAGTACGACTGCCGCCCGCGGCCATCGTAGCTGCCGACCGCCCGCGGCAATATTTTCTCAGGACTGACCCGCCGTGCGCCTCAATGACAATGACAATATACCGCAGAACGTATACGGACCCCATAACGCCACTACGAAGGCGTTCAGGGGTACGAAGACGCCCAGATTGAACAGAAAAGGCTGGCGCAAATCGCTTGTATGAGGCGAGACCAGTTTTCATGACAGACTTGGCGCTTTTGTTCGAAGGTACAAGGAGATGCTTTATTGACTTTATGCCAAGGAAGTCACACCGAATGCAATGATTATCAGGTGTTCTGACCTGACATTGAAATGAGCAGTGACAAAGCGTTATCCCCGAGCATCATAAAAACATAATGCATGAGAGTAAATACCTACCAACGCAGTCCAAAATACTAACCCAGCAGAGGAATTCCGAAACAAACAACACGTTTCTTCGTCTCCCTTCGGCATCGAATGACTGGCTCGACAAACCTGACGACGCCAAGGGTCTCTCCTGTACAAAGTGCACCGTCTCGGCATCTTTTCTACACCCCTCGTGTTAACTCCTTCATCGGCTGTGGCAGTAACATTCCCGCAAACAGATTCCCCACCTTGAACTCAAACCACCGACACCAAACCAAGCTCGCTCGGAGTCATACCGCCGCTTCTCGGCACCGTCGTCGTTGTTCGTGAAGAGTCGCCTGTTGCTAGTTGAGATGGTGATTTCGCAACACCTTCCGTGTCACCCCTGGGAGTTCAAATAACTTCACAGACGACTAGAACTTTCTCACAAGAATGTTTGAGACGCACACAGCACCGAACCCAAACCGAACCGATCAAACAAACTGTCGCCATATTTGCTTCTCCGGCGCTCGCCGGCAGGCGCACCGCGCGCCAATATCTGGCCAATCATATCGGAGCAGCGCCGCGCCGCGAGGCTTCACGGCACATGTCACAGTGACGTAGAGACGCCAGCACCGGTTGCCATGGATACAGGTGGCGCTGCCGCGCGGCGGCCGTTTTTGCCGCTTATGTGTTCCCTGCTTTAGAAGCGCCGCAAAGTCTCTGCATAGCATTCTCGTGTATTCGTCTCGAAAGAACGCTGATTTCGCCGTCGGACCGGGCTCGCTCATTACCAAATTGGTGAGATCTGAGAAAATATGCACAGTACATTTATATGTAAAATTGATGACCGGACAAGCGCCCACCCCCCATTTTTTTGCGATTATCTCCAAAGTTTGAGTGGGCGCTTGCCCGGTATTTTACAATAAGTCAATTTGTTCTAAATAAAAAAATAAAAAAATACAACTGCAGATACCATGCCAGCAACTCGATTGTGCAATCGCTT
This sequence comes from Ixodes ricinus, assembly GCA_037355805.1. NCBI lineage: Eukaryota > Metazoa > Arthropoda > Arachnida > Ixodida > Ixodidae > Ixodes > Ixodes ricinus. The sequence goes on along the minus strand of JAZHYW010010921.1, from coordinate 193,209 downwards.
ATTCTGCCCTCCTAATGGGACCTGTGTGTGCATAGTACCCTCTTAGGGGCAAAGCTCCTTAGGGGCTAGCCATGTCCGTCTGTCCCGTCGTGCTCATGCTCGCTCAGCTGTGCTCGTGTGAAGCAAAAAAAAAAGAAAAAAAGAAAATGAAAAAAATGATTAAATGATAAAAAAAATGATGAAAAATGATGAAAAAAAAAATGTTTGCAGAGTCGACAGGATTCGAGCTTGTGCGGGGAGACCTCAATGGATTTCTAGTCCATCGCCTTAACCACTCGACCACGACTGCGGGACGAGTAGGGGCTCTGAGATGTGGTAGTAACTCAAGAGCTGGGGTTTCTGTCATGGATGAAACGTTGCATGTAGCCGCTCAACGTCTATACAGGAGAGGGCGCTGCGGTCAAATGCGTATATAATCGCGTTAAACTTTGCATGCATTGGCTCAACGTTTATAGACGAGCGAGCGCTGCGGTCAAATGCTCAAATGCGTATATAACCATGTTCCATACCACACATCCTCTTTCTGACATGGATGAAAATGAACGAAAGGCTCGGCATGCTGCGGCTCAGCGTCTACGCAGACAAGCACCACCAGAGCTTCACCCCAATCAGCATCATTCACCACGTGGAGATGCGGTTAATTTTTTTGTTCCTCAGTCTCGAGTTTTCAAGATGTTGAATCCAGACACGAATGCCTTGTTGGCACCCTTACGCAGTCTGAGAAAGCCCGTCATTGTCTTGCTCATGCAATGAATAGGGCAGCGAGAAAAAGACTCGCTAGAGCTCACCACGTCGGCCTTTCCCAGGGAGGCGGCCATGTCGAGGGGAGTCCTGCCTTGCTTGTCGCTGTGGTTGATGTCGGCGCCATGGGTGAGCAGACACTGGGCCGCCTGGACCTGACCTCTCCGGCAGGCCCAGCTGAGGGCTGACAGGCCCTCCTTGTCTGCACACAGTGGGCTGGCTCCTGGGGAGGCGCGGGACAAAAGACGGATGGTTCAGCCTCAGCTTCCTCTTCCCACCAGTCAGAGTATTGTAGTAAAACGCACATAGAAACTTTTAAATAAAGATGTAGCCATATCTGAGGTACATCTTACATTGGCTAGGTTACAATTGTGACTGGTGAAGGAATAACTCTGCATAAATTTTGCGACCGTCACAAACAACAAATTTTGGTCAGTGTGATGGCAATAAAACCACAAATAAAATATGAAGGCAAAATGGGTGCCACTATTCGTAACAAGCTGGGAATTCTACTTCTCTTTTGCCACTCATCAATTAAGGATAGGGGAATTTAGCGAGTGCTTGCTGAAGAAGCCTAAAACACTGGTGCCTCACCACTTCATTCAATTCCCTATAAAAAGAAGAAAGTAAGCCACACTGCATTTGAGCAAGTCAAACATATGTTGGCTCAGAGGATGTGGTGAAGACCATGGAAAATTAGAAATTTTCAATGCAGCAGAATCACTTATACTGGCAGTGGCAGGTGGTTTAAGAAAGAAACAAAGTTACAGTTCTATTTTAATCTGTCGAATAAATTGTCCTATGCAGAATTGTCACATCCTTTCCTAGTATTTCCTCGTCTCCTTTCCTGTCTGTCCCTTTCTTGCGACGTACACAGAGAATGCACAGATGCACAGACTGAAGTCGGGGAGCGTCGTGTAGGGCAACTTATAACGTGTTGATGCGCTATGCGTGCAAAGATGCATAGTTACCGTAATATCCAGAGAGATGCTCAACCCCCGAAAGATAACCCATCCCTTTTTTGGCTTGATTCGCTATTTTTTCTTAAACATCAAAAGATAGCCCACTTCTAGTAATCATAGTTTTCGGATCAATGATGGCCTCGGCGTAAATGTGGCTAGTTAGCTAGGGTGGGTTATAAGCGAACATTGCTGGCTGGGAAGTACAGTCATCTTTGCTTCATTGTCTCTCGAGGCAATAACAGGTTTGGCAGGGACACACAATCTAAAGATAGCATTTTTTAAACTTTTCTCGTGTACAGACTGAAAGTTAGCCCACTCTTAATTTTCACCCGACCTGCTCTTGATTTTTGGTGGGTTATCTGTTGGGATATTACGGTAGTCGAAGACGCAGTTGCTTGGCAGGCGGCCAACTCTGTTGCCTTCCACGTCCGCTTGAAGACACGCCTTCGGACAACAGAAAATCTGGGCTTGCTTTTGTTAAAACACAATTGCGCATTAAAGGGATACGGAAACAAAAATTTAAATATTCAAATTTCGTTCGGAAATGAGTCAAGCATGACGGATAATAACCGTAAATGATAATCGCACGTTTGTATTTTGAACGACTGGCTATATTTTTCGTTCCGAACGGTGCACTCGAGCAAGCGCTCGAAGAGAAGCGAACGGAGAGCGCGATGCGTCATGGGATATCCGGCGCAAACAAGAACAGAAAGAAAAAGATTTCCCGCGTTCGTGACGTAGCAAGGCTGGCGTGGTTATGAGCTTTGCCGTTGGTGGCGTTGTCAGCGTTGTGGTGGTGTCAATAGCGTCAACGCGTTACAACCGAGCCGTTCGAAGTACCCGTGGGGTGACGAGCATGTGGCTGGCCCAAGGAGCACGTAGCTTCCACAGCACTGTCAGCTTAGGGGTGAACGGGCTGGGAGAAGCAACTTTTGTCCAAATTATGAGCGACTGGCTAATCTTCTAGGGGAGAATGGCTGTATCCGGGTGCACAAACGAGGGTCTGAGAAAGAGGGGAGTCCCTCCTTTCCGTCTTCTTGGACTGTTTGGTTCAATGCACGATTTGTGAGTTGAGGAGGAAAGCTAAGAAGGAAAATGTTGAAATTCCAAAGAGCGGCGCTGCTCCAATGGAATTTGCTACGTCATGACTACGTAGCAAGTTCCCCAATGTTGCTAGATTACCTCCCAAATAGGCTCCGCATGCATCCACCAGGTGCATATTGAAAGATTGTTTAATTAGCTTTAAAATTAGTTTGCTTCTGCCTTTCAACGCAAGACTGGTGTTTTTGAGGTAATGCTGCAACATTGCAACACATTAAAGCTATAAAATGAGCGCTGGAATTTCGTTTCTCTAAGCTTTTAGTAACAGGGAGACCAAGGACTAAACAAAGACTGCGCCTGTTGCTTGCCTTTTGCGAGCAACAGCTCCAGCACCCCGAGGTGGCCCTCTGCAGCGGCGAGCATGAGCGGGGAGCGGCCGTAGCTGTCGCACTGCTCCAGCGCCCTGGCGTGCGAGAGGAGCAGCTCCGTGACGGCCCAGTGGCCCTCGGACACGGCGCAGCACAGGGGGGCTCCCCGCTGTTGTTCTTCACCAGGGCCGACGCACCGCGGCGCATCAGCACGCTGCACAGGTCCTTGTGCCCCGCCAGGCTGGCTGCGGTCAGCGCCGTGTGGCCGCTGAAGTCGTCCTGCTTGTTCACTTGCACCTCCATCATGTCCAGCAGGAACTCGCACACCTGTGATGCAGTTGGCGGCACGGTGAGTTATGTCTCGTATTTACACGCAGTGACATAGAGATTAGCCATACTCGTTATATTAGAATATAGAACTTTGTGCAACCATGGATCCGCAGAAACTGATGCGTGGTTTAATCAGGATAGAACAGCAGTGCAGTTGTTTGGAGGTTACTGTTGAAGGACAGGTCCAAATTATTTCAAAGAGAGTTTCACAAAATATGTACTCAAGGTTTCAAAGCAGTAGAAACAGCAATTTTGAAAGCAAGGGTTGATGATTGCATTAAAGTATAAGTGAAGAACTGATAAACCTACTTTATTTTAAGAGCCTTTTCCTTCCTTTTTATTTTTTATCTGGCTTTAGCAGGCTGGCAAGTGTCTGATTAACTTCTTTGCCTTCCATTCACTTTTGCGCGACATGAGCCAACTGGAAGATTAACTCGGTACACTTACTAGCAAAGTTACGCGCACACTACAGCAGCTTTGCAATTTCGTCGGCACACTGGAGCAACTTTCACGCTGCAGGTCCAGAGATTGAATGGTGGGAATTTCACTCCTGTCAGCTGCTGCTGTGCCGGAGTGCTTCAAATAATAATGTCTGTCTGACGCGAGCAAGCGACCCCAAATAGACCGGTGCACTTCACTGGCAACATGTTGACAAAACTAGGTAGCACACGAACAAACGGTAGTCCGAGCCGACGAGATTGTTTCCTGCCCGTGTTCCGGTGAGCATATTTGTTGAGCCCACCTGCGTCTGTCCCGACTTGGCAGCCACAATGAGGGCCTGCTGTGCGGCCCTCCGTAGCCCGAGCCCGATGCCATAGTCGTCGGGCCAGCTGCACTGCACCAGGTGGGAGACCAGGTCCAGGTGGCCAGAGGAAGCCGCATACGCCAGCGCTGAGAGGTCCTTGCTGTCCACATGGTCGATCTGGTGCAGGCAGGGCACACAGAACACACATCCCTTGTTATTCCTCAAGGAAGCAAAGCAAGCTAACTAGTTCAATCCACCAGTTCTTAAGTTTGTACAATTTGATGGCAAATAATCTTTCTAAAATGTTTTGACCTGCTAAAAAGAATTTACTATGAAAAAGTGATTTGTATACTATATTTTCAATATAAATTATTCATCAAAAAGTGTTTGGTTTTGGCTGTTCTCAGCAATAATGGGAATGCCATAAAAAAGTAAGGTCACCGTAAAATACCGGGCAAGCGCCCACTCAAACTTTGGAGATAATCGCAAAAAAATGGGGGATGGACTCTTGTCCAGTCATCAATTTTCCATATAAATGTACTGTGCATATTTTCTCAGATCTTGCAAATAGGGGAATGGGCGCTGAGTGTGGAATGGGCAGATGCGTGGTATTCTACGGTATGTGGTCTCAATCTGCATTAAATAACATATCTAGAATTCTAAATATAATCTTAACATAAACATTCTGTTTGCAGTTTCTTTTTCCCCTTCCAAAATGCAATGCTTCCCACCTGTAACATACAACATGCTTTGATCAAATATTGTTAGTCAGCTGTCACCTTCACAAGCACATATACTAACCAGCTAGCAGTTTTTCATTATAAAGCAACTCAAAACAAGGTAAGTGCATGGAGCTTGGTAAATATATGTTTTCAAACGATCATATGTCACTGCTTTTCTGCATTTGAGAAATAACCATCCCAAGCTTCCAAAAATAATTTAAATGAATAAATTCCACAAATATATTTGAAAAAAGATTTCCTATTGCTCAAGCTCCGATACTCACACATTCATAATGCTGGCACTCTAGTTTTGCTCAACTTAACTGTGGAGACTGAACCACTAGACACAGTTCTTAATAATCAAATGAATTACAAAGCTAGTTACAAAAGATAAAAGCTGGGATGTCTTCGACTGGCAGAAGTTGTGGGTTAAATCCAGAATTGTTCATACTGCAGTAAATAATTAGGTTTAGGTTCCAGAGCATACAGCGCTGCCTGATCTAAGTAAAAAAAAGAAAAGAAAACGTGCTAAGCCAAAAAAAAAAAAAATCTACACACAAACATGAGACAATAGCAGAGTAAAATCAACCAACAAGGCATTGCATTGATGATGCAATGATAGTCAAAGGTTGAAGACAAAAGTAGCCATCTGATGGCCTCCAAAAGCAGCTTCCCTCAAATTAGGGAGACAAATGGTAAAATAAAGGCCAAAATTCCTCTGCACTGGCCTTTCTGGCTTTCAGAATAATAGGTCCTGCAAAAAATGACCAGAGGGCCTTTCGCTCACCCTCGCCCCGCAGGCCAAAAGGTGTTTGGCAATCTCAAAGTGACCACGTTGGCAGGCCATGCTGAGTGCAGTGCGGCCAGTGTCCGAGCAGATGTTGACGTCGGCTCCAAACTCGATCAGAGAAGTGACCATGTCAGTGAAGCCTTCGTGGGCCGAGAGCACCAGCATGGGGGCCCGGTGCAGGCAGGAGGTTCGTGTGTTGGGATCTGCCTGAGCCAGCAGCAACAAGCGGCTCACCTGCGTTGCGTCGAGGCATCGGGGCTAAGTTCTACGCATGCAGAGTGTGCTCGGAGCTTGAATGCACGGCGCACGGAGATATGTTATGTTTAAAGTTCCGTGTTTCAAAGTTGTTTTTTTTTTCTCGAATTTGGAGGTATTTTTTTTTTCGGTGTCTAATTTTTTCTACAGATTCAGTGTTTTTGTGTAAATTGGTTATGACTTAAACCAATTTACATGAAAACACCGAATCTGTGGAAAAACTAAACCCCCAAAAAATAAAAAACCTAAAATTTGATTAGTGTCATGATGTAGGCAAGTTGGTTCATGGTAAACGGAAATAAACAGCGAGCAGAAATAGACAAGGACGAAGGGAAGATACGAACAACACAAGTGCTGGACTCGCAACTAAATATTTATTGAAAAAACACCAACGAAGTAAACCACACTATTGCTTCAGCACTATCGCTTCAGCACGTGTCAAGATAGGCAATTTCTTTTTGTGAAGAAAACCGATGCTTGGCTGACGCATGCATCTTGCCCCCTTTTGTTATTGCATATGCTTCATAATGTGGATGCTTGGGCAAGTTGAATTGGATTATCTAGAGATATCATCAAAGCATCAATAGTGATGAAAAAAATTTCGCTTTATTTTTATTTTTAAAAAATTTAATTTTTAATTTAATTTTTAATATTATTTTTAGTTGTCTTTGCATGATTTATCTAATTATTAATTTTTAATGTGTATTGGCTATTTGGTCTCTGGTGTGTAAAAATTTAAATTGTTCTCATTAACGGCAAAGGTGAAGAAGTTGAAGATTTGAGGAAGAAGAAATATAGAACTGAGTTGAAAGTCAGCGCTGCGAGTCTGTTTGCTTCTTCTGTGCATGTGAGTGTGACTGTTCATCCGCTGTGTTCCATCCAAGCATATGCTTCCAATAATTCTCTGGTGGTTTTATCTGTGCCCCTCCCGATGATGGTGATGTTGTTGAATTTGGGCTGGCATTTACAGGCAGCACAATGCAGAGGCAAGTGACCCCCAACAGTCGACCGGAGTGACCAGTCATGTTCACGTGCCCTGTCATTAATACATCGACCAGTTTGGCCGACGTACACTCTTCCGCAGCTTAGTGGGATCTTGTATACCACACCAACAACACAATCAACATACTTGTTCCCATGCTTTACGGCACGTTGGCTCTTGCCCCAGCCTTTTCCGCAATTCTAGGGCCAAGTTGCGCCAACTTTCGAGGTGCCGAAAAAACAACAGCGACGTGAAACCGCCCAGCTACCTTTTTCTCTGGATAGCTCAGTCGGCAAAGCACTTGCTCACCATCTCAAGGTGGTGAGTTCAAATCCTGCCGGGGGACTGAAGGCTTTTATATGGTTCCCCATGGGCGTAACGCTTTTCGGTGTTGGTTTCTCATTACAGCCAAACGTTAGAAAACTCCAGGGAAATCGGCTGATAAAACATATTGTGTTGAAAAAGAAACAGCACTTTAAAGTACACATTATTGTTTGCAGCGAAAATATAGAGAATACATGTCTGGTATGTGTATTAGCACTATTGCATAAAGATGAGCTATACTTTTCAGAACAGACTGTATTTTATCTTTGTTTCTCTATATAAACTGGCACAAGCCAAATGCAATTTGCAGTACTTTGTGTAAGGCATCATAACCAAACAGTTTTAGCACGTGCTTTGGGAAATTGTACAACTAATATTACAGCTGTCATGTATTGAACATGCTTGTATTTCTCAGTCTTCAGGAAAAGGCTAATTTCACTATTTTTGCTGAAGACATTAGCCAAAAATCAAATTATAGCCAGTTAAGGTTTCGTCCTAAAGGCTGTAAGATGATGGTTTCCCATAACAGTCACTCTAACTCTTAAAAGAATGAAAAATGCACCCTAGCTAAAGTTAATCTCGGGAGAATTTCGACATAAATTAGGAGTCACACATCCAGTCAAAGGAACCAACTACATATACTAAGCGTTTCATGTGCAAAATATACATTATCAACTGAATATATTGAAGTCTGCATTCCAGACCGCAGGTTTTGATTTGGAAAAGCCAAATCCAAAGTCCAAATCCTGGAAATAAGCACAAAAAATTAATTTCCCTCAAAATTTCAAGTTTAGCCAAATGTAGCCCTCAAAACTTGGTTGAGGGCCAACTCAACTCATTGAGGAACGTCACTTCATTAGGAAGCTACTTCATAAAGCAGGCACAGAACAGGAAAAGCCAAAAATTTGACGCGTTGCACGCAACGTGTTAGACGAGAAAGCGACAGTGGCTCCACCTTGACGTTGGGACTGTAGACGTTGGGCAGAGCGACGAGCGCGGACGAGACGCAGGCAGTGCTCTGGAAGACCCAGCACGCCTGCAGGTCCCTGGGAGAGCAGCCCGGAGGCAGGCTCTGGCCCAGGCTCTTGTAGATGTGGGCCTTCAGGATGTGGTGGCCCAACTCCGAGCACTTGCACCGGGTCCAGGGGAGCCTCGATGCGCGACATGCGGAACGCGATGGACGCGTGGCCGGCCCTGCACAGTCGTGGGCACAGAGTCAGCCACGGCCTTGAGAAGGTCAGGGTGTTTCTATATATTTTTGGTGCCCCTCCTTGCAAGCATGCAGTATTCGATTTGGTACCAGAGTGATCTGACGGGCTAGATTTACTCATTTATTTATTTTTACATACTGCTGGCCAGTGGGCCGTGGCAGGGAGGAACATACATTTAACAAAACAGTAAGGTTCATACCTCAAATAAAGCATTAAACAATATCATCTTTACATTATTAGATACAAAATGTGCCCAGAGCACAAATGAAAAGAAAAAAAAAAGATTAAATGCAGTTAAAAAGAGGGGTGGAGGTGGGGTAAACAAAAATATTTGGCAACACAATCCTGGGTATGTTATCAACTAAGATTGTGTTATGGTTGTGTTACGCAATTTACTTAATTCAGAGATTTCTTAAGGCCCATTCACACAGTAGCTTTTGACTACACTCGGCTACTATATGTTATATTGCGATATGGTCGTGAGTGACCAGGACATCCGCGCTCCGCAGCACCGGCCATAGGGGTGGGCAACCTGGGTGGTTGCACAGGGTGCCATCAATAAGGGGCGCCGCCGCATCCCTTGTTGGATATTTTTTTAGCTTTTCAATTTACACGAACACAACACCTGACACGATGCTATATGCTCGATCGCCGTTCAATTTTGGAATACAGTCCTCGGCTGACAAAAGGATAATGTTGGGCCACTACTTGCATGCTTATTTACTTGATGTCGTATCTAGTAGATATGGGGCGTATAAAAAGGGAGGAGGGTGTGGGGCGCCATGGCCAGGGTTTGCCCAGGGCTCTTAATAGTGTAAGTCGCTAACCCTGCTTCTCCGCATGAAGCGTGCCAACCAATAAACCAATCTCATCAAGCTGTTCGGCGTGTCTGTGACGCTGTCGTAATTTTAGTCCACAGGAGGCAAGTGGCAGTGTACGAAATGGCTCGTGCCGAATCGAGCTTCGCTCACGCAGCGGGGTTGTGGCATGTGCAGAAAGACTAAAGTTCCCTCAATGTATCGCGGCAGCAATAACATACCAAAACTGGCTCTGTGAGATCAGTCTATTCAAGGTGTAGCTTGGAAATGTGGCATAGGAAAGGTGGACAAGCTGGTGACTGGCAGTTGTATCACAAAGTAACATAGACAAATGCAACCATGTGAATGGGCCCATGAACTGCCATGCGGAAGCGTATGAATGAAGTGGGCTCCACATCGTGGCATCGAGATGGCTGCGGCGGGAAGGTGCCTGTAGTGTCCTTTAGCCTGTTACCCATATGCAGCTGGCAACGGTGGGCTGTTGGCAACCATATATGTGAAGCAATGGAACTAGGAAGGCGAGCATCTCTCTGAACCTTGTTTGTTAATCAAACTCATCGGAGCCCACCTGACGTCGCAGAGGAACTTGGAGCTGTCATTCTCGTCCCTACGCAGGAGCCACTCGCGCAGGGATGGGTGGGCCAGCATGAGGCTCTGGTCGTTGCGCTGGATAAGGAAGTGTGCCCCTGTCAGGGTGGCCAGCCGCTGCTGGAAGTCGGCCCAGGACATGGGCTCGTGCAGGGAACCAGCGTTGGCACTGTGGTACAGCTCGTGGGGGCGCAGGGGGCACAGGGAGGCCATGCACACCTGCAGGATGCCCTGCACCTGCACGGGGAAGTATGTGCTGTAACTATATGCACATCCATTCACTCGCCACTTATTTATTTATATACCTCTGGACCCATATAACCATAAAATGTACAGTCGAATCTCGTTAATCTAAACTCGAGGGGGACCGAAAATTTGTGTGATTAAAGCAAAGTTTGAATTACCGGGAGTTTCCTCCCATAGAGATGCGTAGGATGGGACCTGCAGTGTTTGAATGATCCGCAAGTTGAATAAAGAGAGTTCGAATTAATGAGAGTCGACTATTTGTTTTGGCATATAGATGAAAACACAAAGAAATTAGGGAGCACTTAAAAATTATTAGAAATATGAGAATACTATACAGCAGACATCATAAGTACTGACGGTGACATGCAACTTTAAATAAAACCATGATGCGTTTCTTCAAAAAATTCTAGAAGTGACTCGCAGGGGGAAAGATGCCATGGTTTTTAACAAAGCACTTTGAAGAGAGGTGAACCCTCTTAAATGACCTTCTGTAACTTTGAAGAGTCAACGAATTTCGAAGTCGGTAGTATACAAAAGGTTTTATTTCTTGACTATACATCTCACTAGTGGAATGCAGAGTCCATTCTGCTATTTACTTTCTGGGGCAAAAGTAGCAAATGTTTTACACTCGTTTCTTGTCCAACCTTCGGACAGCTGTTGTTGATTCAAGCAACTAGTACCAGCAGTGAGATGCCTTCAGAAGCTGTGTGACTAGACACGAAAAGAAAATATTAAGGAACCTCTGCTCTGTATCTCCTAACCACCACCAGAGTTGAACAGAGGAGGTAACCCTTTACAATTAAATAGTCCATGAGCCCACGAAGTGCAAGTACTAAGATCTGAACAAAAAGAAAAGGAAGACACGTAGGTTCTCGACTGCTCAGTATTTTAATCTTAAATCAGGTCCTAAGAATTTCAAGTTTGTTTTCCAACATGTCACAAAATATTTCGAGTGACATTTACGCCCACCCTCGCTATGTGTCGGCACACTTACCCTTTCGTAGGACCTTGTTGTTGTGAACTTGAGGTTGAAGTTGAGCAGGTAGACCTCACTCAGGCTGACAGGAAGCACCTTGTAGCTGCTGCTCTTCACCACCAAGTGGCCCTTTTCAATCAGGTCCATTGTGAGCTTTACATACAGGAAGCAGCCTTTACTCAAGTTAGCCAGATGGTTGGCAAACCTGAGCGAAAGATGAATTCATTGTGTCATTAACAGTTGGCTGATGCCTCATTTGGCACAATGATGTCAAGAACATTCAGGAGCACATGTTTGTTACATGGTGCAAGTAAATGGCAGTAAGGCCGTGGAACCTGTGTTTACATTATCTGCAGCATGCAAGCTTTAATACTGCCACAAGTGTCGCGAGCGAGCGCGTGCGTGGCAGAGTGGTTACAGTGCTTGGCTTTCGTGCGGAGGCCCCGGGCTCAATTCCTGGAAGCGACGCGTCTTTTATGTATTCTTACAATTTAGCATTCTCGTAATTAGTTTGAGAACCTTGTCGTCTGATCGAGGCATGAATGTTCTACGTGCCAAACGTTCCTACGCCGAATGTTCCAGAAACCCACGCGGGTATATAAGGGACTCCGCACGGCGAGCTGGAGCCAGTCTTGCCCCAGCGCTTTGTCCTGCTGTTTTGCCGACATCGACGCCTGTGACGCTAACTTTCTTCTACTTTGTTTTGGGCACAAGTTCGCCCCATTAAAACGTTTAGTTTCCCCAGTTATTCGCCGCCTCGTCATTTGTCATTCGTGACAATATACATCTGAATTGCAAGATTTTTTTACAGCGGAGCTGTTTATGGCTAGTTTCCCCAGTTTCGTGTCCGGCACCAAACAAATGTCGCCACAAAACTACACAAAACTCTGGACAGCTACCACCATCTATGAGCGACGGCAGCAACCAGACTGGTTGTCTGGTTGCCGCCGTCGCTCATAGATGGCGGCAACCTTTCCAGCTATCAAAGAAGAATGGATAGTTGGGCGAGTTGGTGGGAATTCATCGTAGGAAACAGCGCGTAAAACAGACGAGGACGAAGAAGAAACACACGAGACGAGCCTACAGCTTCGCTGGTCTTCCTTCTTCGCCATAGTGGAAAGGCTAAAAGTTATTGTTTTTATGTGTAAATGCCATTTCTGGATGATAATAAATTCCACAAGTATCCCAGTTCGTATATGTAATTTTCCAAAGTTAGGGGCTGTCAGAAGTCTGAGTTTTATGGTGTCTGCCAAGAGGTACTTAGGCTTAGGTATATAAGAGTAGCCCACCCTCCAGTCATGCAAAAATTAACTGCATCACTCCTATAGTGTCTTGTGCTAATGGGGGGGGATAAGTTTCTCTTTTCTTTATTTTTCTCCTTCGCAGGCCTTATATTTTCATTTATCTGCAAAACGTCTCTTGACGTTTAAGGACTCTATTGAATATAGATACAGCCTCTTGAACAAGAGATCATCTAATAAGCGGAGTTATTACATATCGGTGTGGGAGTGCAATTTGCTCAGTTGTTGCAAGCAGGTCTATAAATTTAGAACATCAACATCATGCATCAATTTCCTTACCTTGCATGAGTGGATCCATCCTGTTTTCCGTTGTTCACCGTGATGTTGGCACGTGCAGAAGGGCTGGACTCAATGCGAAACAAAATGTAGCCCACAATGTCCCTCATAAGGTTTTCGTTGGATGAGATGCGGTCAAAGGAAACTTGGTGAAAGGGAAGTTGGCGTGCTATTTCCTGGAATGCCGTCCGTACTGTGACAATCAGCTGAAAGCAGACGATGCAGGCATCATATTAGAGTAGTAGTAAATATAATAGGCTGTGTCGTACGGATAAAATTTTAGCAACACCATACACAAAATGTGAATTTATTCTCAACGTTTTTGTACTCAAGGTTAAAGACATCTCATGTTTATTGTTTATGTGGCTTTATGACTACTATAAACCCCATACTACATTATTGAGTCAGTGGAAGTTGAACTTGTTGACATTACTGGGGCATTACTGTGACAGTAACAATATAAATTGAATTACTTAAACTCCCATTAGATTTTGTCAGGCAAGCATTACAATGCTAACGTCAGCGTGGCGTAAAGCCGCCATTTACCAGAACGCTTTGACTTCCAGTAATTTTATTTATATTATGATCTGACAGGTCCAAGCTAACAATATTATTTTCAAAATGCTTCCTAGTTTTATTTAATTTGCAACCATATTTTTTTTACCCTTTTGTTTACCTCTCTAGTAAAAATTTTCTCATGTTAAAAGCTTTTCATAAAGGTTTAGACAGAGAGTAAGCTAGGAAAGAAAGCCGCCAGATTTGTAACTTAGATATCCTGTGCAAAATACTAATAAAAGTGACCCTATAAGACATGACGAACCATAGTTTGCATTCACGTCATCAAGTGCCGACATCAGAAGTAAAGTGTTTACCTTAAGCCACGATGGGAACTTGGAGATGTGCTTTGCTAGAAAGGAAGTGATGGTATCCCCATAGTCAGGCCGGTGTAGTTCGGCTTCATTGAGGGCATCCACAACCAGAAGACAGCTGGTGTTGGGGATCCTTCCTGTCTGCCGGAGGCTGTGGAGAGGCTCTAGAATGCCTTTCAGCAGGGCGTCGTGGGGGTTTGTGTGGCACGAAGTGATACTCAGAACATCTTGCAGCCTGCAAGTACAAATGTTGGCCTCTCAGATATGGCTGCACAATGACCTTTAGTTGCTTCTCTGTAAGCTCACAATTAGTAGAGTTTTAGTGTAAGTTACCAAAAGAGTAGTAGAGCATCCAGAAGCAAACATTCATTTGTAACTCAAGTAATTATGAAACATAACTTTAAAAAAAATGTTGACGACAAAAAAAAAAAAAAAGTTTACTCGTCATAGAGAGTACATATGAGAAACCAAGATGAACTGTATTTTGCACAGTGTGAAAACTGCAAATCAAAAGTAAAACATTTCTCCAAGATCATGTGGTGCCATGAGAGAAACAAGTAGATTTCGAGAAATTCGTTAACCCCTTGCCTACTCATTTTTTGAACGTGCAGCAAAACTTCGTTTTAAAAAGGCAACTTGCATCAAAATAAGACAAAACCATTTCCTTGATTTCCAGGTGTGGTATTTTGCTCTAAATCAGGACTTCTGATTTTCTGGTCCTCTTCAGTAGTTCTTGACAGTGAGATAGCACTGAAAACATTCAGGAAGGTGGAGAGCCACCTTGATGGGAGTGATGAAAACAATTTGCATCATTTTCATCACTCCCATCACTGTCCATCGAATTATCTGATTCTGAGTAATCGGAAAGGGTGCAAGATTTGTCGTCAGATATGCCTGAGCATTCACTTTAAAAAAGAAGTTTTTGGATCTCCTTGTCGGCTAAAGCGGACCTCCGCACTGAAACCATGTTGTTTTGGCGCAAACGCTTACCCTGCGTGTGCTTTTCTTTTTGCTCAATGGAGCATTTCTTTTTGTCAAACAACAACACAAACAAGCAAACAACCCAAGGCAAGTGGAGCAACAAGAGTGGTGCTGCCATCTGCTGGAGAGTGCACTCAACAAGCGTCGAAACCGAAACACAAGTTACACTTGTGATCGGGCTTTATGGTCCATAAGGGTGGCACGAGAGACATTAATTTTGAGTTGATCTCTTTATGGTGATAACTCAATCTGCACACCCTAAGCATACCAGAAAACTCAAAATTACATTCATGCGTGGTCTTCTCCCTATCAAAACGCAACCAAACATAGCAACATGGCCGTTTTTGTTTTTAAAATAAATATCAGAAAAAGGGTTGTGTCAGATTGTTTGGTTGCATTTTTGAGAGGGAAAAAGACCCTACACAATTGTAGTCACGGGTTTTCTCGGGTTCTTAGAGCACATAGGTCAAGTCTGCACCATAAAAGAACAACCTCGAAAACCACTTCACTGCCTCTTTAGCCTCTTTGAGGCCACTTTCAACGATGGCTGTCCTTGGCTTGTTGGGTGTGCCCACCGACCCAGGTCGGCATTAACTAGAGTCTGAAACCGTTGCTTCTGGTCTCACCCGTCCTCCCTGAGCAGGAGGTCCCGGTAAGCGACCAGCTGGGGAGCCTGGCAGAGCTGGGCGGCAATGCTGTGCACAAACTCGGGCACCAGGCAGGTGGCGTTGTTGTCCGCCTGGCAGAAGTGGTAGGCCACCAGGTGTGCCCCGAGGCAGCGGGCGCCCTCCTGGCTGGCACTCAGCCGGGGCTGGAACACTGACGACGCGCTGCCCCCGCCCACGCCGCCCAGCGGCCTCCGCTCCACGTCCCCATAGCGGATGCCTGAAACGAGAGGGAGCGCCGTCATGTCCTCCTCAGTGCCGTGTTGGCGACATGCACATCATCATCATCATCATCATCATCGTCATCAGTGGATTGTTCCTCACTATCAGTTTGCTATCGCATGTATTTTTTTTACTAAAAGGCATTTTGGCTAGGAAAATTGACTCCCACGGTCGCCGAGGGCATCAGAAGTGCCCTCTTGTCGCAGCTTAAGTGTCCTCTCTGTACACACTCCTGGCTCTAGCCAGGAGTATGTTT
Source organism: Ixodes ricinus (assembly GCA_037355805.1). NCBI lineage: Eukaryota > Metazoa > Arthropoda > Arachnida > Ixodida > Ixodidae > Ixodes > Ixodes ricinus. The sequence goes on along the minus strand of JAZHYW010010921.1, from coordinate 177,540 downwards.
TTTCAGCTTTCCATTCACAAATAAATGGTTCTCATAAGAAAAAAAAACTAGTGTGGCAGAATGTGCTCGTCCAATGCATCAACTTACAGGCTAAAAGCTTGGGGTTTCTCTCTACTTTAAGTGAGCAAAATGCAAAGAAGTGTCGATGTGGTGTTTGTGCTAACTTTGTCGTGCAGTGTACATCAGACCAAAACAGGAGTGGACTATACTGACACAAATGATAAATGATAGACGAGTGTAGAACTGAAAATAAACATTCAATAAGGCAAACTTGTGCAAGTAACTAAAACAATAGTCCCTTCACAGTTTCATTAAAGGACTAAGTCCCTGTGATTATGTACACATTATGTACTAATTTTTTTTCACCTCTTGGAGCTTTAGTTTTCACGAGAAAATAAGAAACAGCGTTATAAACCCAGCCATATCGTTTCTAAACTGTCCCTCACCAGCAGTGCCATAGGTGACTTCTTCTCTTTTCCGACCAAAGGTGCTGTAATCCACCAGCTGTAAGATGGCAGCAGTCTTGCCTGAGCCAGGGCAGCCTACAATGACTACTCCTCGGTTGGTGTCCTTTTTAGTTCCTATAAGGACATGAAAATATTTCAACATAAGAAAAAATCCAAAGATGATTGCATACCGTAGTCTTGTTCACAAAATGAAACAGAAGTTTTAGGCATAATGAGCACAGCAGTCAAACAAAGCAGTAAACAATCCTTTTAAAGTCAAAAAAATTTTTTTTGTGTCATGCTTAAACTAATAAATTAATAAACTATTTGGTTGTGTGAGTTGGGCTAAAGCAACACTGAATAATATATGCGTTCGTGATAAAAAAAGACAAAAAAAGCAACTTGATCTTTAAGTAAAAACTAAACTTATTGAAAAAATAAATAGAATGTAATTTGTTGCAAAATTTTAGACATGGTAACCCTGGAGCGAGGGGACTAAAAAGGGTGTGGTTAAAGTGGTTATCTTAGTGTCTTTGTGTGGGTTGTTTGCCCTTGGAGGGTGCATTGGTGCTTTCAGGGTTTCCTTATGTACCTACAAACTAATGACCTCTTGTTGATCTCTGGGGTCTGTTGTTCTTTGGTTCTTATCTGCCACGGTTGTGTGACCTCAGGCAGCGTTTGTTTCCTTGTGTGGTTGTGAACCTATTTAAGGATGTGGTCTGAAAAATACATCCTTAGCTGCGTTCGGAGTTTCGTGTCTGTCGGTCCCCTTTTTGTCCCCTCGCTCCAGGGTTACCATGTCTATCCTTAACCAGCTTGCCCACTTACTTGCTTTAACTGCAAAATTCTATATTTTTTATGAACCCAATCCTTCACAGATAACGCATGGCCACTACATAATTTATTGCTATATATTCGTATATCAGGGGCACTGAATTTTTGAAACAGATATTATTTCTAAACATTTTTTGTCAGTGTATAAATTTGACAGCTTTATAATTCTTCCACTTGAAGTCCTGCTAGTCACAATTACACTTTGGTCAGAGCTAAAGGCCAAAGCAAGCTTCAAATATTAGCTGCATTTTGATTATCATGCCAGCTTGTTTCCAAAACAAGGATGGTACCTATAACCTGATTCAACTATGCCAACTTCTTCGTCATCTAATATGCAAGTGCAGTGCTAATTTCCATCCGCTAATCAAGTAAAAAGTTTTAAAATATGTCAGAGCTACTCAAACATATTAGATATATAAAATCTAGTCATGTGTAAATAGTGGATTGAGTTCGAAGCACAGTCAAAGCGAATATTGGTTTCGACCGAACATTTTCAAAGTCGAATATCAAATAGTTTCTCCAAGCTTTTCAACACCGTGCACCATGCTTAAACGAAAATTCAGCTGAATTCGTGCAGGTGGTTTTCAACTTTTACTTGTCCCCTTCTAAGCTCAGTTAATTTTAATATAGATATTTTTATGAACCATGGCACGTAAACAGCCAAATTGTCACAGCAATCCTAATCGAGGGGACTTATATGCAAATATTCCTTCAATTTAAAATTTTACAAAAAAAAAAAAGCAAACACGAATGATGAACACGGGTTGTCGCCAAGACATCGTTTCCTAACATGTTCTTGCACATGATCGCGGCGGGTTAACCCCGTTGAGGGCGCTTCTCACCGAGCACCTGTGTACCGCGGGGAAGCAATACCCGCGGAGCCCGCGAACTCCGCAGGTATGGCTTCTTTGCAGCGCTCACGTGCTTGAGAAGAAGCGCACTCAACGGGGTTAACTCGCCGCGATTAACAACACTTCGAAAAGTACGAATATCGCAGTTCAACTTGAAACTAATATCTGATAGTGCATCGTTTGAAACTACTATTAGAAAATCCGAATATTCGCACAACACTAAACAATCTCAATCTCTGTCAACCGGCACAGCTATTATACTACTAGGAAAATTCTAAATTTGCCATGCTCATGATCATATGCACACATAATTAAGCAGTAGCAAACCGACACTTGAAACAGTTTCCAAGGTTACCTCATCAATTTCACTGAAGAGCCACTGTCTGCCAACATACGGTGGATCATTGTCCGGCTGAGGAACCTCAAAAAACAGAGGCTTCAGCGCTGGTTGAGGTGAGATCTTGTACTGCAGTTGCACTCCTTAGGGGAAAAGTGCAAAAAGAGGCAAATTAGTTATTAAACGTTTAGCATACAATCGCTTAATGAAAGCCTACCAGATCTTTTAAATAAATGATGCACGATAACAAAAATGACCAAGCTTTTCTACTGATAATAATGAGAGATATGTAGATTCCAATAACCTACCTCTCGCATGGCCAAGAGTGTGAGTTTTACTTGAGCAATTAACTAATGTACCCCTCCTGTTGTTGGGTACACTATTATTCCCTGAAAATAAGAAATCACTCCGTTAGTACACTGACTCCTCTGAAAACAAAAGGGGCCAGAATGATGGTCAAGGGCAAGCCCATCAGCTTACTCTGTTGAAAGGGGGCCTTTCTGGAAGGTGATGGGGAAGAGCTGGTGCTCATTAGAGAGGCCACGCTATCTGAGCTCTCCTCTCTACTCGAGCCTCTCAGTATGCTCATGGCCTCCGCTTCCGAAGACCCTGTTAAAAAGAAGGAAAAATCGCTATAAGTTTGAACAAATGTATAATTGAAAACTTTTGAGGTACTTTGTCTTTTTACACATTCAATATCATTATAATAGCACTTTGTGAGACTGAATCTTCAGGAGCCTGGCTCAACACCTGTGAAGCAGTCTGATATACAGAAGAGTTCTTTAAAAGCCAAAATTAAAAACTGCGCATTCTCCAAACGATTGATTAAGATGAATAGGAAAGTTTGACTATCCATTGTGGTGTAAACAGATACTGTGCGAGTAACAATGCACCTCGAATGATCCCGAAAGGCGAAAGTGATAATCAAGTCGGCTATTTTCTTTCTACAAAGTTGCCTTTGTGCTTGGTGGGTACAGTGTAAATATTGACTCATGTAAGTGTCAGCTTAATGTAACAGATTGCCATGGCCACACTTTAACCTTGACATTTTTTTTATATTCAAGTGCCATAGAGGACAATAGAGATAGGGCAATGTGACTTTAAAGAAATATTATTCGACTAAGATGAGCAGGCTTTAGAGCTTCATAACATACGACCAAAAGACAGCACAACCTGAGCAATGAAAAGACAAGCAAAATGAATTTCACAATTCACAATGGATGTCTTACCAGTGAGTGTGGAAATGGGACTTGTGTTGGTTGATCCAGCCATGTTGATGTCGCTGTTGGCAAGGGATGACACGCTGGCGAAGGAACCCTGACTGTGGTTGCTGCCGCTTGCAGGAGGAGGGGCGTAGGTGTTTGCAGGTGCCCCCTCACCCAAAAGGAGCCCCAGCCGAGTGTACAAGTGCTCCGAAGGGTGGCCCAAGCCGTTGGGAACCACCGTCGCCGGGGAACGCGCATGTGGAAGTTCGTCATCTGCAGCAAAAGAGGAGTGAAATGTCGGTGCACAAAGGAGACAGGGTGACGTTAAGAGAATGCCCTTTTCCACAGCAAGCAAGCTCAGACCATGCCACCCTGGGGGCGATTCGGGTGAATCACAAAACAGGCTTTGTTAACCTTGATAAATGTTTCGATACAGGACTCCATCAAAGGTCGGTAAACGTGCACATGTCGGGCATCCTTTCTAGAAAATCAATATATATATATATATATATAAAAATCTGAGAACCAATGAATAGGCAGTGGAACAAGCAATAAACGCCATGTGTTTTTAAACATCTTGAATATGAAATAGCTAACCTCTTATGTACTAACTGATTCATAAAAAAATATCTTGAATTCTTGGCATGAAGAAATCACAATGAAAACTGAGTGATCTCATTTATTCTTTAACATAAAAAAGAAAACTTTATTGTGTGAGACAAAAATGCATTTGTAGAAATTATTGTAGTTATTCCTGCTAATGCCTAATGTATAAAATTTGCTGTACAAAGCACGATTGCATTACAGATAGCATCTCTGAGAGTTTATCCTTTCCCTTTATAGTTATGAATTCGGGTATCCACTCAGTCTAATATGAAAAAGCATGGGAGAAAAAGGCTAAAGTTAATAACAATGCAAAGGTCACAGAGAAAACATGCCAGACACAGAGGCAGAATGCATGCTAGGTATGTGAACTGCTTCTTTTATCAATGCACATGCTACATTCATCTAGCCTTTATAAAGGCATAAAGGCATGCCACATGCCTCTATATGAGCATGACAGGTATTTACCTATGGTCCAAAGAGATTTTATTTTTCGGACCATATTCATTGGCCAATGCTGTACTTTGGCCAAGTCTGTCAAGAGTGAAAGGGTGAAAAGAATCAAGTTTAAGGAAAACCTTATACCACAGCCCAGAAAGAATATGAGAGAAGGAGAACAATTTATGCCTTTATATTTCATTAAAAGTTGAAGCTATTTTGCGAGAAACAAGATAACACAAAACAACCCCTGCTACACCTCTTGGCTTAAATTTATTTAAAATAAAACTTGCAGTAAGAATTTACTGCATTTTTAATCTTGCCATGGCTACAAAACCATTTCTATGATGAGGTGTCAATATAAGCACAACTTTGAAGTTGATGCACATACCTGACAAGGCAGTGTGGTTGTCCACGCTGACGGTAGATGGCCTTGCCATCTTCCGGTCCTTCCAGGAGATGTGGCTAATCTTTGGACTGGCCATACTTGGAGCCGGAGGGCCTGAATCACAGCAGAACAAAGCACAAACAACAGGAGTATACCCTGTTTGTTACATGCGAGCTGCGTACGACTTTAACGAGAACATTATAGTTTGGAAGCCTTCTCCTACCTCTCATTTGAGGATTTCTTGTCTGCATGAATGTTGTGAAGTGACCGTTGGTCTTCATGCGGGGCCTCGCTGCATTAGTGGGGCTTTTGCAGCAGCTGCAAGCAAACAGAGAAAAGGAAGGCACTCATGGGCATGATGCTCAAGGTTACAAAGTGGATGGATACCTTTGGGTATGTGGTGCACTGAAAGCATTGGTGCTTAGAAAGCCTATTTTTGAATGAAGGTAAAAAAGTGTTTCCATTGAAGCACTGTCTTTGACAACTTTTCTATAACCGATGTGTCAAAACCTTACAGTCAACGATTATTATTAACGTACCAATCGGCCAAAGAAAGGTGAATCTAAAACATTTCTAAACCTTGCTGACCTTCATTCGCACATTTGAACTCAGCAAACCCGTCAAATACATCCATGGCAAATACCAAAATCGCATACTAACTTTGGTCATCAAAGAATTAAACATGCACTTCCTCACTTGCTAAATTATATCGCATCGCTAGAAATTGATATTCATGTCACTAAAAAAATATAGCATTGCTAACATTGTATAAAAATGTACATTGTTTTTTTGTTTGTTTGTCGATTTGATTATTTCTTTTTGCGTTGTCTGCCATGTAGGAATGCAGAGGGCTTGTCAAGCTGTACACAAGCAGCTCTTCCCCTCGGTATCCCCCATCATCATGTGTGATGGAAAATAAAGATGATTTGATTTGATACTCTCTATGAGTTTGTTTGTTATAAAATATTGCAACACTTCCCAACAAAAGCTTATTGATTGATGAATATATCCCTTGTTTCAGTTTTCTGGAGTCATAGGCTTTAGTAGTGTTGTGTTTTAAAAGTAAAGTTTGCTCAATCCACAAACCAAACGAGTCCAAAGTTTCCCACAGTTTGGACAGTTTCCAAGCTCATTAAAACAACACAAATAAGCAAAATTCGGTTATTGTTACCCTATGACATTGCAAGATCAAATTTGACCTGACTTTACTGCCGAAGTTTAAATATTCCTAAAAACATGTCTAAGAGGGGTATTTTTAAATTAACAGAGATATTATCCACCAGTATTGTGGGAACTTTTGCTTTCCTGTTCTTGACCACTGAAGCAGCTAGGAAGAAAGTGAAGTTTCTTAATTTTGCCACTTTGTGGGGGCCCCATGTTCGACCCCTTCACTCATTATTGCACTCGAATATGATATTTTCTTGTGACTCTAGAATGAGTTTTTAGAACATCGAAAATGTTTAGGTCATTCATAACATTTTAAAGCATTAAAAGAAATAAAGATGTCAACTTGTCGAGGTAAGACACATGGACATTGGAGCAAGACTTTTAAAATATTAGCTTAATAAAATGTTGCAAAAGATTTCTTCCAAACCAGGCATAGTGGGTGTGTGATGCCTTTTCATAGCTTCTGCACTTCATTTTCAAGTTTAATAACACTATTCATTTATTTGTTTTACCCTTAGGGCCAAAGGCATTACAGAGGGGAGTGGCGTTTCTTTTGTTGCTTTTCTAGATATAAAGAGACGAAAAAAATACAAATATCTACAGTAATAGGAACAAAATATACATTAGTTAATACAGTCATCTTCCCAAAGGCACGAAGAAAGGCTAGAGTGTGTACCATCATCATCCAGGTTTCCTCAAAGAAATTCATGCAGTACAATTTAGGAGAGTAACACATCCTTTCAAGTTTCACCTGTGCTCAGTGCTTGCAGTTGCCCGAATCCAGGGGTCAAGCGCCGGCGTGACACCATACTTCAAAGGAAAATATTCAATTCCACCTGAATTCTTAATGGGGAAACTTAACTATACTTGTGTTTTCATCGTGCGAACACCATCATTAAAAAAAAAAAAAAAGAAACTGTAAAGCTTAGATTTATGTGTACTTTCACCGCATAGCACTCGGGTTCAGGGTGAAGCATCCAGGGCCGTTTCCACTATGCTCGAAGACGCGAAGAGGGCAGGGAGCGTGTACAGAAGGTGAGTTTCCACCAGCAGTCGTTGTTTTGTCGCAGACCCAAGGCTAGTTTGTGGACAGCTCGTATGAGGCCGCGTTCCAACAAGAGCGGCCCAGTACGCACCCTCGGCGGCGCAGATGGGGCATCCGGGGGCGTCGGCGCTGAGCATGCAGTAGTAGCAGCGCTCGTGGCCGCAGTCCTCGGTGATGCGCCGCCGCTTGCCCTTGTCGAAAGGCACGTGGCACGTGGGACAGCGCACCGTCGTCGGGGACACCACCAGCTCGTCCATCATCTTGCGGATGGTGCGCGGGTCTGAAACGACAAGAAAGAACCGTTCCTTCAGGCACAGCAGCGCACGCTCGCCAGATCGCTCCGAAAGACAAAGCGACAGAGCCCCGCACGCCATATCGAGTTGTGAGACGTTTACTATATCAGTGATCTGGAACATTTGAAAAGAATTATACCTAGTATTAAGTACTGTGTCCATGACGCTTATGTTTCTATACCTTAAAACTTTTTTTACTTTTTTCTTGAAGGAGGGCATTAAACCGCGTGGTCAGAATGAAACAAAGTTACGAAATCAATATCGCAAAATAAAACAATGTATTAAAACAAAAAAAAAACCGAGGGGTTTGGGGAAGGGGAGAAATATAGAACATTTGTTTTGAGAAAATCTTAGATTTCATCATGATCAGCGCCACAGAACAAACTCTGTTTATTGCTCCAAATTTTTTTAGATTTAACGTAACGGAAATTTGGGGTTTTATATATATATAAAAGAACACCCACAATTTCGCCCGTGGTGCCCTTTTCTTTCCATAACTTTGTTTGCAAAAAAAAAAAAATCTATAAATTGAATATTTTGTTTGTTTGTTTGAAACTACCAGGCCAATTTATCAAGTGTCTCCTTCTCAAGAACGTAGGCCTCGACAACATAAAGAAGAGGTACTCGACGTAGCCAAGCTCGACGCTCGCGCAATACACACGCTCGCTTGCACGGTTCCCCCAACATTAGCGCTCAAACCGGCTTGCGCATACGTGCGATATGTGCATCTACTTCTTTTCATTTTTTATTTTGTGGTGACGCATTATACGAGCATCACGTGCGAAGCAACAAAGGCAGTGGCGATCTCAGAGTACAACTGTAACCAGCGTCCGTCCGCGTTGCCGACAACAAACGGTGCCAGCGCCTTCCCACGACCGGCCCCTTCTCATGACCCCCTCAAAGAATACGCCGGGCGACCGACGAGATAGGACGTCGAGACGTCAGACCGCGTTCACGAAGACGCTGAAACCAGCCTTGCCAACGGAACTCTGAAACGAGCCTTGCCAACGGAACCTCCAACTTGCTTGAACAGAACGGGAAAAAAAAATCACTTCTCCAAACCCTTCCCCCCCCCTCGCCCCAAAGAAAATTAAAAAGAAGATCAAACTTCGATCTAACTGGGTTTAGGATGCATGCGCGACATCTGAAACTGCGCGAAAGATAGCTATGCGCATGCTCCGAACGTATTCCACGGTCCAAAACGTAGTTAGTCAAGTAGCGCCAAAAAGGCGTCGTCGCGGCGCTCGGCGTCTTTATGCGTGAGCGATCCCCGCCTAAACCTCCCACCCGCAGAAAAAAGCGCCGGATCACGGCGCATTTGTATACTGTGCGTGCACAAGGACGACCAGCGTCGTGACGATGCACTTTTGGTGCTGCCTGATTGGCTCTGCCGGGCCGTAGCGTCGGCTGCGCTTTTGACTTTGTGTGGAACGGAGTGCGCTTTGGAATGGACGGTGGACGAGTCTAATTAGAGTGGCAAGTTCTGGAGTTGGACGTATATCACATCGATTGGATATCTGCGCAGCAGCAGACATACCTTGGACTGAGTCGCTGAAAAACATAATGAGCCAAAACTAGTTTAATATAGTATTGTCGGAAGTGTTGGCTACACCAACGACAGAATGGCTCGCAGAGGTTTCCAGTAGCCGTTCTCTCTCTCTCCCCCCCCCCCCCCACACACACACACACAAACACACCTTTTTTCCCCTTTTTTTCTAATGTGTTCAAATTCAAATTAACATCCTGTATATCCGCCTTTTATATGAGTGCTCTGTGGTCCATGCAACGAAACGATGATGATTTATAACGTTTTATTGAAACAACCACGAACTAGGTATACTCTAGTTGTGTGGTTTATTCAGATATAAACCTTGATCAAAACGTTCGGCGTTATTTTTCTTTATTTGGTAGATATTCTATCTTTATGCAGCACATAGATCAACACTATCTTTTCTCGAGTCCAATATCGACCCTTCTTAAAACGCACGGAACGTTGACAAATGATTTCGCCAGGAAGGAAAACGTTTACTTATGTAGGAGCTTCTTTCCTATAGTGTTAAAGCGATCTTCAACGCTTTAAACATTTAAGCGATTTAAGCGGCTTTCACCACATCAAACATTCACTGCTGGCCTGCTGCGTTCTGAGAGGAGTGGCTAGAAGTCCGAAAATGTTTTCCTTCGGTGGGGATACCCGTGCCATCTAGGCTTTTTTTCAGAGCAACGTCCTCTCGACTGTACTTTCGGAAAACAGTTGCGCAGAACGTGTGAGGTTGAGTGCGTTGCCTTGTTTTACCATCTTGCTAAAAACAAAATAAGACAAAATATCATTTTTTTTTAGTTTAATGATTATTATTTCACAGGAAAGCCCTGGTAGAACGGCTACTGGAAACCTCTACGAGCCATTCTGTCACTATACGTTGGTGTAGCCAACACTTCCGACAATACAACGTGACCCCTAATGTCAATCATTAAAAAGTTATTTAACGAATTGTAGTTATTTAGCCATAACAATTATCCCCTCGTCTGATGTCCGCAGAGCCTGGTAAATACATGGCGAAGACGACACTTGTCTAACTCTTTACTCCCACTTATCTTTTTTTTTTTTTTTATCTGTTCGAGTTAAAATTAAACACCATTTATCACCAGCACTCTTGTTTGTACACCGTTGGTCCCGGGGAATGCTATATTTTTTAAACTTTATTCGCTAAATAATAATGCTTTGTATAAAGGTCACACAGTAGATTACTCAGTTTTGTACTGCACATTAAGCTATTATCGCCAAGAGTTCCGTGAAAACAAAGCGTATACGCCGCGTCTTCATGAAGTATGCACCAACATCCAACGAGGGTCATGACCTCTACGCGCGTGGCAGTTATCTCTCCTAACCCCGGCGTGGGAAGACAGCCTGAACAGAACGTGACCATCATTAACAAACCCTGCGAGCGTGGCGATAGGATCGCTCTTCCAACCGCGAAAGAACGAGGCAGAATTCCTTAAGCCTAAATAAGCCAAGGACGCGCAAGTTCGCGCTAGGCCTAAGGGGGGCCTATAACCCTAGAGTAACTGTATAGGGAGCATGTGCAGTTCTATTTAACCCCTGCCTGATATCCTTCCGGGATGCCTTTCTCTACTCGCTGCTGAGTGGAACACTCGCCAACCAAGCGCTAGCCATATAGACTTCCTAAAAAAATCGCTGCTTCTTTTTGCTTTCGGTCTGCTGAAATGGCACCACGTAACAATGGAGTGCACAGGACGCAATGTACGAGCCGTCGAAGCCAATCCAACCCCGTGTGGAGTGCCACGTGAACCTCAGGAGGGGCACAGCGACGGGGGGGGGGGGGGGAAGGAGTCACGTGCTAGGTTAGAGTACTGGATTGGCTAGGATGGGCTCGTAGCTGCATTCCATCGCAAGGTAAAACGGGGTATGGTACGTTCGCTTCAATGAAAGGGGCCAGGCACGTAGCCAAGGGGGAAGGGGCGGCATGCCCCCCCCCCCCCCCCCCCCCCCGAAATTTTTTATTTTGCTGGGACCCTCCTCTTCCTCCTCCTCATACATCATTTTGTCATGGGCGGACGACCTTATGACAAAATGCTGTATGCCAAGAACACGAACAGCGGCCGAACACAAGAAACGCCAAGAACACGAACAGCGGCAGAACACAAGAAACGCCAAGAACACGAACAGTGAACACAGACCACTACAGCGTCGCTTTAACGACGCGAGGCGGAGCAGGCAAAGCTAGTGGAAGCAGCGAAGCGTCATCTCGCAAGATGTCCGTGCTGCTGAGGAGTCCGAAGTCAGAGCCCTCCAAGCCACAACGAGCCAGGACAACACACGTCCCGCCCACCTCAAAAAATGTCATTGAGGTCCGCGCACCAGTTTATCTCGTAGGGGCTGTACCTATGCGTTCCAGGCACCGTAGCTGTAGCGGCTGTGGTAACGTGTGAGTGGCCAAGGCGGACACACAAGACACTTGGGAGCCAAGCCAGGTCAGACCGTCTGAAACTACGGACCAAGTGGGGGACACACAGCCTTTTGATGTTCTTTTCTATTTTGTATTTTGTTTTTGCTTTTTCTTTATCCACGTCATATCGACAACAGATCTTTTTACATTAAAACGCGCCTGAGACGTTTCCTTGGGAGCGACCCCCAGATGCAAAAAGAGTTTTGGAGCTACTTAATACTGAATACTGAATACGGCAAGTGTTGGGATCTTTGATCACATTTTTAATATGAAAATCGGCCGCGCATGAATGTAATTTTTTTGTTATGATGCTTACAGCTCATAGACTGAGTTATGACCATAAAACGAGGATTCAAAGATCACTTTAGTGCACTTTTAAGCCGCTACGGGTCGTCGACTGCGCCGGCCGCCACTACGAGTAAAATAGCGGCGACGAAAGATAGCAGATGAGATTTAAGTGGCACGAAAATTCTTTCTAAAAAAAAATCGATTGTCTCGAGCTTGTGGCCTCATTCCCGAAGATCACTGACCAGAAAAGTAACAATGGCGCGAGCCTTATCTCCGCCATGCAGGATGAGGCGTCGTCATGAAATTCTGGTCGTATACGTAAGCCTGCAAGACGAGTAGGTTTTGTAGGGTTTTGTAGGGCCAGAGAACGAAAGAGAAAGGATCTAGAGATTTTCCAGTAGTAATAAGAAGATCGAGTCGGAGAAAATGCTGACGTCTTGAATCGTTCTTTTTTTTTTTTCTCGTAAAAAATGATGAGTGTTTTAATAAATTTAAATTTATTAACAAAAAAAAAAACAAAAAAAAAACAGGGCTACTGAGAAGGAAAGAAGAGATGGATGCGGAAGATTGCAAACACGAAAAAGCTCTACCCCCGCGACTGAGATAGAAGCACCTATTTGTCAAAGGCCCATTTGCATAGGAGCAGTGCCGTCATTAGACACGCTTGGGCGAGAAGCAGATTTTTCAAGTCCCATGTCCAGTTGTAACGAGCCGAGAAGCCGGAAAAGGGCATCGGGTCAGCGTGTCGGCTAGAGGCTCCCGCCGCTTGAGGTCGCTCTCGTAAAAAGGCATTCGCGAGGGAAACCATTTACCGATCGTTCCTTGGAGATTGAATTGACCGCTCTCAACAGCCAGTTTGGCTACGACACCTCTAGCTGTCGTGTTGCATCCAGGTAACTCTAGTCTTTCGTGAACGCGCCTTCGTGGAGCCCTCTCATGCGCTGTTGCCTGCCTCCTGTAGGTAAAGTTATGACGATGTCATGCACGCGCCGAACACTTGGTGAGCTCCGTCATATCACGGCTCTTGACGTCGATGACTGTAGTAACCCGGAAAGATGGAAATTGGGGTGTATGTATGTTTATACAGTCTGAACTCAGTCTGCCTCAACGGGCGACTTGCCTCTCAGCTGTTATGAGAAATTCAGCCACCGCAGTACAACCGGTATAGCCTGGGGTCTTTAACGTGCACCACGCAGTAGTGATACACGACCGCACGCCGGTACGATGCTCATCCAGATCGAAACGGGCAGGGGTGGGGATTGAACCCAGGGAAAGATGAGCTGATGGTTAATGAGGGTTTCGGAAATTCCAGCAGCTTTTTTCATTCATTAGCGATGTAAGTAAAGAGGGGGAGGATGGTCTAAGTTGCGCTCGCTCGGGGCGAACATGTCGCTGACAGCAGACTCGCCAACCAAGTCCGCCTAAGCTAACTAAGCTAAATATGAAAACAACAAAACTCGTATTCTACCTATCACGTTTTTGAGAGACGATGAGAGCCTGCTAACCAAGCTTTATGGCTGCCACGATGATTAAGCCCAAACAACTATAATAAGGACAGAACGAGCGGGTTGGTATAGGATAATTAAACTTGAAGTTCTTTCTCGTTTTCTTCCTCAAGTTTAATTAAACTATAATAAGCTGCCGACTTTAATGAGATCCGTTAGAGGTATATACCTGTGACGACGCTTTAAAACGCTGCACTCAGGCTGTGCATTAGCAGTAGTTCTCGTCGTTTACGAAGTTGTGCTAGAACAGAATAACAACAGCCACAGAAACGCCGATTCCTTTTTTTATTCATTGTAAGTTAATTTGAGCAAGTCCATTAAAATAACTTTTTAAAGCGTGCGTCCTTTGGACAACGAGCTTTCCTTTCGCGTCATGTCTCCGAAATCCGAAATTTCTCGTATGTTGGAGTCAATGGCGCATTTAATTCATTTAGCAAATAAATCTCAACCGAATTTTATATGACGATTAATTAGAATTTAGGCTGTAGACATTGGCAAATCATTGATCAGTCACTAACTTCTTTTCAAACCTGCTCTTCGAAGAGTATCTAACATACTGTACCAGAAAGGTTGATTTTTTTTCCGTCAGTTAAATGCAGAGGCGACGAATCATTTTAATCATTGGATACAGTACGCACTACATGACATAGTTCCTGTTAGTTTGTGTTTTACCTCCAAGATTTCACAGATATGACCTCCCCTGGATCGCCTTCGCAACGCTGGGCATTCACTGGAAAAACAGCTATCCGTATTCATATGATCGCATGCTTCAGGAGCGCTAGCAAAACAATCCGTATAGTAAAATGCTTTGCTCTCTTTAAACTTCGGTTCGGTTGTTTTCTCACCAACCAGCGAAGGATGCTTGAAGATGGCGACGATAGATCTCTATTTTGTAAATGAAATGACCGTGACGCCTTTTCCCCTTTCCTGCGAGGCATCATCGAATGACGCTGCAGAACTCGAAAGTCGGTGCAGAACAGAAGTAACAGTCAGTTAAAACTCCGCAACGAACTTAAAGGTGCGGTGCAACGATATTCAATTGCACTGTTTTTCACTTTACACGAGCATACTGGCACTAGTGGGACTCAAGGATACTCGCACGCAACGCCACTGGCCAAGAAACTCCTTTGTTGCGCCGAAATTTCAAGGACAAAAGCGAGTATTTTGATTCAATCTCTCCTTCGCAAAACTTAATGACGTAGAAGGGTGGTCGCAGTACCGTTCAGTGACAATATTTGAATGCGGCTCGTAGATTGGACCCGAGCACTGCGTGGGCACTCGATTTGGGCTCGTGATAATCGATAGCTCAAGAAGCATTCGGGTTATGGTTCGTGTCCAATCGCTGCAGCGACGACAACAGCCGAGCCTATAACAATGTCTGGAACTCAGCGCGTGTCCTGTGCCTCGCCAACCTCAGCGGGTGGCTACGATCAACATTGGCGGCTTATAATCGGCTCCAGGTCACGTGGCCGCTTGTTCTGGCTGCGAGTTGAGAAGGTGAACGCTGCTCGTTTTTCTTTAATTTTTTCTGCAACTTCCATTGCGTGTTTAAAAAAACAAAAACGAATGGGTGTTTCAGATGCCATTAACGTCAGGGATCCGTTCTAAGCGGTATTTGCGCAAATTACAAAAATCGTTGCATCGCCCCTCATCACAATCCGTCTACAAGTCATGCCACAAGTATTGCAAACATAGACACAAACGCAAGCAATCTTGAAAGTGCAAAAACACTAAATACATAAGAGTTTTTTTTTAAATGTTGTTAAGGTTTTAGGTGGAGTCAATATAGAACACAGTTCTGCCCAGAGTCACTGGATCCTGGTAAAACTGCGCCATTCCTTTCCCTGCTCGCTAGCGGGATACAAACATATACTAACATACATACGACCAAACCTCGCAAAGTGATTGGTTCATAGGTCTAGGTTGCCGAATCCCGGAGAAAAGCTTACCAGAGAAAAGCTCACCGGAGAAAAGCTCACCGCGAAACTGGCGTATACGAAGAAAAGCTCACCGGCCATTGAAGCGTATGCGGAGAAAAGCTCACCGATCTTTTTTTTCTTTCTTTTCATGTGGCTGTTGTATCATGCGTAACATATACGTATATCAACCTATTATCATTAAAATTCGTCAACTTTGTAGAAAATAAAAATGACATTTTTTTCCCTAATATTTGTTACGCTTATTGGGTATATTGCTCCCAAATTAATAATTGTGGGCTAGTGTTTTCTGTGGCTCACTCTCTAGGCAACGAAAGCCTAACTGAAAACTTTATGAACTTGAAGAATAGGAAGAAGTTCGAAAACTTAATAATGTCTGCCTAAAACCTGAAAAGCAAAACTATAAATGCCGAAAATCCGAAAATGCATGCGCAACAACGCGGTGCCCGAAAATCTCTTCCAAGCTTTTGTTAGCCTTTGAAAACAGGATAAAACAGTCAGTAGGATATCGAGATTTCTTTCTTCCACGGACGTGCACGTTTCCTAGTCGTTCGTGCTGGTGCTTCCCGCACGTTGCATTTGTGTGATAGTGCCCTTCTACGCCGAGCCACCCATGACCTTCAGAGCTGCACGCTGGCACCGTTATTACTCGTGACCTGTGTAAGAACTAGTCTTCTGTAAGGTAGCGAATTGGGCGAGTTGGTAAACGTTAAGCATGGTGAAAACCACTCGAGCGACAAAGATGGAGTGAAGACAACAAACACGACAGGACGAAGCTGTTCGCGCAACTAAAGTTTTATTAGTGAAAATAACAGAAAGAAAACAGCGTGACCGACATTGATTGCATCAAAAAACACCTACGTATCTATCAGGCACCACACAATCTTCGCAGTTGAAACGGTTCACACACCGCTATTCATATTAGCTTGCAAAAAACAAATCTCTTTATCTGACAGAGCTGTCGACGACGCACTGTCAAGCTGTCAATATATATATATATATATATATATATATATATATATATATATATATATATATATATATATATATATATATACAACACGGGCACTTCACGTCATCGTACGTGGTCTCCGAAGAAGGAAATAAACGAACATTAGCAGATGAATGAACCGTAATTAATCCAATGAATCAAAGAACTAAAGTTTTCAGGAACCTGCAGAAAGCCGAAAAAAGTGGCGAGCCAGGATTTGAACTCTGGGCCTCCCAATGTCCGGTCGGGTGTGCTAACCACTGGTGCCTAACCAGTGGTTAAGTGGTTAAGCACCAGTACCGGTGCTAACCACTGGTTACGCACCGGTGGTTAGCACACCTGACCGGACATTGGGAGGCCCAGAGTTCAAATCCTGGCTCCGCCCCTTTTTCGGCTTTATATGGGTTCTATATATATAGTATATATATATATATGATATACGGTATATATCATCTATATATATATATATATATATATATATATATATAATTTTTTTTATGGGTGTCTGATGTTTTGATTTTATACTTGCGGCGTCATTAATTTACAAAATGGGTGATTACTAATTTCTGAGGAATTAGTAAATATTTCCAATGAACTTCAAGAATATTAGAAAAAAAGAGAACATTTATTTTTTTAATGAATTAAGTGACAAATTTTGTGTGAAATTGCCACGTGTGACGCACATCCGCTAAGCCCAAAAAAAAAAAAAACGGTGAGCTTTTTACGCTGAGCTATTCTCCGGTGAGCTTTTCTCCGCAGCCCTAGGTTGCCATGGTAATCGCGATTTCGGTCCATTTGAATCTTCGAAGCTTCGAAAGGGTCGATCTGAAAAAGTCGCGCGAAGATCGCTATGGAGCATCATCATATACTGAAAGAGTCCCTCGTGTATGGCACTGTGTATGTAATCAACGTATCAATCATGCTTATCTTCACAGATCTCTTACAATGGTATTGTTGTCCTTGGGTATTTCACGAAAAGAAAATTATTTTTCAATGCCTCCAAGCACCGATTCCGCATCTGGTGGCGGTAAGATGTGCGCTTTTTTCGCCGGTGTGTGGATAGCAAAATTTCGGTATACAAGAAACGTCTCTATAAAGCTACCCGTCACCAGCGAATTCAGATCGGCTCACCAAGAACGGAGAGCTCGAGGCGAAATTGCTCATTCCATGGACCAAAACGGCGACCTTACGGGAAGCTTGGCGCTACTTTTCCATGATCCAGTTCACAGCCCGGAAAAAGAAAACAACGGGCGCGTTCTTGCAAACTAAGCACACAAAAAAAAAAAGATGCCCTGCTAGCTTTGCGTGTACTCACTAATCATTCCAAACAGAGCTCGGCATTCTGACATGTCATCGTCTCCCCCTCTCCCTCAATTTCTCGGCGAATAAAAGAAATGTTTGTTTGTTTCTTTAGAATAAGTAAATACTAGTAAAAAGTAACATTCGTTTGCTTTGCGCTGGAGTGAGACCGTCAAAATCGGCAGTCTCGAAAAAGAACGAGGAAAGTTTTTTTTTTCTTGCTTTCAATGGGCACTGTGACTTCCGTCATTTGTGCCACCTGGACTAATGACAATGACGACGTGAACACAACAACAGAAGGGTCCAGACAGCTGGGCGGCATATTAGGAAACTAACGTGTTCGCGTTAAAAAGCTAGATATCCGAGAGTTTCTGACGTTTTGCACCGCGCTTAATACCGGGACGAAGAAAAGTAATGTGGCAAATATTCTTTCTTGAGTTCGCACGAGGGTCGGCTTGCTTATCGCCTCTGCGGCCGCGCTAACATTAGACAGTAACGTTTTCATTTCGCCCTGACAGCTCTGAGGCCGTACACGCGAAAACGAGTGTAAAAATAAATAAACGAGCCATTTGCTCGCGGAAATGTGCAGCACCGCAGCAGGTCCAGTCAAGATAACGTGCGAAAAAAAAAAGGAAAGAAAATAATTTGCAGATTAAAAACTAAAGGCAAAGAATAGTACGAGAACGTTCTCTCATAATTACGCCGTTTACAATCACACTCCGGTGCAGTGGCGCCCCTTGTTTCCTGGAACCAGTTTCTTTTTATTGAAAGTACAAACGTAGTGCTACTTATATATACTTCGACCTGAAACCGTCGAAATAACAATACAAAGCGAAGCCTAATACGCGGAAATTCGGTGCTCTACATTATTCGAAGAAACAAAAATAAAAATGAAGACACGAAAGCACAAGAAAAAAAAATGCAGTATCGCGAGGCGGCAGCTCGTTGCTAATTAATATGTAAACGGCTAAATAGAGCCACAAGAAAATAGGACGGCCACGTCGCGTATTTTATATTCGTCTTTACTTAAAGGAAATCACAACGTCCCTAAAACTGCGTGTTCAGTTTCCGCGTAAAAAAAGCTACATATGTCGTTCCAGTTTTCTTTTTTTTTTCTTCTTCTTTTGTGGCGAACATTGTGGGAAATGACAGACGAAAATGTCTGCATGCACTATATACAGGGTGTCACAAAAGAAAATTTACAGGGTTTTTATTTCCGCAAAAATAAACTAGGCACCGCCGAACGCTCATTCTCCGCCCAAAGGTAGCGCTAGAGGTCACAACCAGATGCCAAAGTTTCAGCCCGATCCGATAACTTAATCAAAAGTTATAAGTGATTTTCTGAGAATTTCAATGGGAAAATGGAGCCCATTTTCGCCCGTTTTCGGTTTCTGGTGCCATAGAGCCCCATGTATTCGAAAACTCCGTCGGCCGCCATTTTCCCATTGAAATTTTCAGACAATCACTTATAACTTTTGATTAAGTTATCGGATAGGGCTGAAACTTTGGCATCTGGTTGTGACCTCTAGCGCTACCTTTGGGCGGAGAATCAGCGTTCGGCGATGCCTAGTTTATTTTTGCGGTAAAAAAGACTGTGTAAATTTTCTTTTGTGACACCCTGTAGTTTTATAAATATATGCACCTGCCCGGTGCGTCATTTCGGCCGAACGACATTGCAAGGAACAAGGTTACAGCGACGTCTTCAAACAAATAATAATAATAATAATAATAATAATAATAATAATAATATTAATAATAATCCGTTTGACTTTACGATGGAGCGCGTACCACGCAACGAGATAACTAAGTCGATCTAGTGACGTGTGAATGTTACGTCACGTGACTTTTGGGAGTGACGTCACGTGACCGCGACTTACAGACGCGTGGTCGCGAGATACATTCACGATGCAGGGTTGTCTGGGATGTCGTAAGGTGAAATGAAGTATACACCGGTTTATTTAGCGTAGAAAATTGATTCGAGGTGCTTTCTATGCGATTGAGAATCGCAACTTCGCCTCGCAAGCAGAATCGAAAGTTAATGAAAATGCAAAACACCCAATTTCGTTCTAAAAGCGTCGAACTCCAGTAGGAAATATAAAAGCACAAATATTTCCCTCGTCAAAAACAACAACAACAACAACAACAACAACTAGGAAGTCAATCTTGATTGAAGTATATATCGGCGAGAATAATATTAACAATAAATTCACACATAACAACTAAAGAAGCCCCTCCCCCGTCTCTCTCTCACACACACACACACACACACAAAACACACACTAAAAGAAGAGAGAGAGAGAAAAGAAAAAGGTAATCAACCCGGGGATTTAGAGAGGGGCTTTATCAGCCAGAACAACCAAATTCAGGGGAAACACTCGGAGATTCGGCGCAGCTAAATTTGGCAGGGGAAGGGAGTGCCCGTCGAGGATCAAGGTACAGCGTATTTAGATCAACCCCCGCGCGCGCGGATCTAAACTTTCAGAACGTGGGAGAGTTTGGCACATAAGAAAAAACATAATAGCAAAAGAAAGAAACCAAAGAAGCAAATGGATGGAAACGTTCCCCCGCTAACCGAGTTAGAACGGAGTTGTGCATCCCTAATACAGACGCGGCGCTCGCGTGCTCGCTTCGAGGGAATGAAGGGTGTCCTGCACTCTGTCCCGACGGCCCTCATCAGCTCGGGGAACAAAAGGCTTCCCGAGCCTGCCTGGTCAACGTCGAGCACGCGCCCCCGCAAGGCCTTTCGGCGCCGGGCCCATCTCCGCCGCCGCTGCGCTACGCGTTTCTGCTCGCGATGGACCGCAGCGGACGGTTCTACGAGCCGTACCAGCCAACCAAGCGCCGTGCATCTGTCACGTGACTACTCGCTCCGCGCGTCGCAGCGCCCTCCCGAAGATCACGTGACACTCACACGACACGGGATTGGCTTCGATTGGTCCATAGCGTCCGCGGCGGGCCATCGTATATGAGGTGAAACGGAGGATAGTATCCATTCAATATATATATATATACCTTCCTCCCGCGAGGAATGACGGCACGCTGTGGTAGAAGAGTGCCGGACGAATTAATATAACAACGGGGGAGAGAGAGAGACGGGGCCGAAACCCCCGCCGTAATTGTAAACGGTAAAAATAGCTGAGCGGAGATTATGGTGTGTATAGCCGGCGTGAGCTAGGGACGATGGAAGTTTGATGTTGGCCACGTTCTGTTGTCTTGTTTCAAGTTCGCGGAAAAAAGTTTTATAATGTTTCAAAGAAAAAAAATGCACGCCTATTTATTTATTTATTTATTTTATGAGAGTCACACTGGCCAGACAAAACCGTGTTGCAGACACGTTGGAAGCATGTATATAAAGCAAACATGTTTGGCAATCGTTCAGTAGGAGCACAATCATCATCAGTCTGGGACATTCAACTGGAACATTTCTCTCCTAAAATCTGATCAAAATCACGCAGTTCGTGCTCTAACTTCACGATAGTCTATTGGCGACGAGAGGTTTCGGTGGCTACCCCCTTCTGGTTCTTATCTTCGACGTCACTACCAGGATTATCAATTGCCAGCGACAATTTCGACGGCGTGCGTAAAAAGCGCGGTGGAAGCTCGTATTCATCGCGTCCTTAAACCAACACCGCCAAAGTTAACAGCCTGACATTCCTCTTATTTTCATAAATGGAAGTCAAATTCATCATACTCAAGACGTCATAAAATCTGCGTTTGGCCGATCTTGAAGAACGACCGCAGGGACGATTTTGGCAACGCACGTCGGCAGTAAACTCAAAATCAAAAATGACCTTTTTTTTTTCGGAGTATTTTGATAAATTAATGTAAATATTAAGCCTCTTAAAAGAGGACATAATATAGGCTCGTCAACGCCGAAAGACGTGATTCTTGGACAGGGAATGATTCGATTAGAGAGGCGAATCGAGCTGGACGTCCTCCACAACGTGGAGACGGGCAGCCGACCGGAGGAACAGAAAATGACCACAGCTGCGCAAGTAAAGTAATACAAGTGGTTTCGTGTCGGCGACCTCCGCAAGTTCACTCCCCGGCAGCGGCGGCGGCGCCGGGCCCCTGAAAGAAGCCGAGCAGGACACCCAAGTAACACCGAAGAGGGCAGTCTCCTGACAAGAGCGGGGCTGCTGCCGATTCGGGTGCTCGGAGCAGGAAGAGGAGGAGCAGCGGGAGCGGCGTCTTCGGCAGCCGCCACTTATCGGGAGGCCCCCTCCAGGGGACACGGTTCAAGGACGTCAGCGCCCAGCTTCCAAAGAGGACAGGAAAGGCCCACATGATGCGGCAATGATGGGCCTCTCGATGTCCCCGCAGCACCGTCCCCTATCGGCTCGTAGGATATACTTGGAATTTGACGACGTCTGACGCCTGGGGTGTTAGGGATGGAAGTGTGTGGCGCCCCCGGTTGGTGGGATCGAATTCCGGTAGAGGCATGGCCGTAATTTGACGGATGCGTTATGGCGGAGAAGTGGGCTGCGCGACTGAGGTTTGGGATGCGTGTCGAGAGATCCCAGCGTGCGGTCTAAATGAATTCTGGGTCCTTCGCTCTGGCACATCAGATGTCCCAGGTTGGCATAGCGCGTAAACCCACAAAATCAAACGTTTCATATCCATCTAGATGTATGCTTATATGGCAACATCTAGGTCGATTTCAGTCATCTGTCAAGGTAAACCCGTGGGGTTGAACTAGGTGGTAGGTTTTGCTATCCTGTGTGGAATGAAGTCGTCCCTGAATCTAAAAATTCGTCTAATGAACCCTATAGTCTTCAACGATCCAGCGTCCGACAAAAATAGTCCCGCAGCACTTAGGCGGGAAAGAAAACATTCGTCAAACGCGCCAACCCTTACGATGATTATTTACCAAAGTGTTTCCATCTGTGGTAATGATATGATACTGCACTATTCGTACTCTTCTTTTCCTTAACACTTTAGTTCTTTTTTTCTCGATATATTATATTTGAATTAAATTTGCTTTTTTAGCAACGCGTAAAGCTATAAAGCATAGTCGGACGACTTGTCCCTGGTAATTTCAGGTTCGGATAACCGGGCACAAATACGCATAAGAACAAGATGACAATTTTCGACTTTGCTGCTTCAAAAATATAGTCTTCAAAAAGAAAGAGAAAATAACCCGCATTTAGTAATATTCTGGATACTGGAAGCGCGTCTAAACCTCTCGGTTCCGCTCGCTATCAAAAGAAAAAAAAAATTAAAAGAAGAACAAAATTCACGACACTCTTTGGTGTCAGACCTTTAACGGCAAAAGTACAGCCACAGATCCGTAGGAAAGATACGCTATATCATAAAACAGCCCAACAACTCATGGTGTAGCAAGGACGCAACACAAAACGCTAGACCAGCATATCAGTGACAGAGTAAGGCCTCCGAATGACTCTACCAGAAACATCACTGACTGTTGTAGGCAAATACAAACCAGCAAACCAGTCAACCTCGGGTACCCTGCGAGATACAAGCCATATACCTCGTCTGTTCCACGGACTCGCAACGTTTTCATCATACACGACCACAAAGAGGTGCACAATGTTCGATATAGAACTGTTCATTATCGAGAGAGAGAGAGAAAAGAAATATATATGCGCTATTGCCAGGATTCTATCTAACCCGTCCAAATATACAAAGATAGACAGCAGCTGGAACGATACAGCTGTCGAAATTCGTCTTATCTAATAACCTGCGAAGGATAATTTCAGTGTCCATCCTGACAGTAACAGAATCCCGAAGAAGAAAAAAAAAGTAAAAGAAAACACAACCAAACGGTTTTTGAAATCGGAAAACACTAATTATCTGGCCTCTCGCTAGCAGCATGCCCAGCAGAAGCAAGGCGTCAGGAAGGCGACAGGGCGAAACCAAAGTTCGGGTCGGGGCACCCTACCTGACGTCTTGACAGAGAATCCGCTTATCATGCTGAAGGGACGTTTGCGGGAGCCCTTGGCCCTGACGGGCTTCGGGTAGTACGGTTCCACCATCCTCCGGCAAGCAGGTAATTCCCAGCGACGTCAGTTATCCTTAGCGACGCCGACGGCGGAGATCACGCTCGCATTGTCATCGGGAGCACATCATCACGGCCGAGCTGCAGCCTTCTGGGCGAAGTGTTCCGGTCTCGTAAAACTGCGCGGGTGTACAGGAAGTCGGCGAGAGTGCGTTTAAAGCTCCGAGGGGAAGACGGCTTCCCGAGGTGGGGCCGTGGGGCTCCGGGGAGGAAAAAAATAGGATCCAGGGTATGGTGCACGCTGGTTGCTCTCGAAAGCAAACAAGAGGTGGGGTGCACAGAGTGAGACGGGGAGTTGGTTGCGCATATGGGACGCAGATGGCGCTGGCTTCCCGTCACGTGACGGTGGTCCCGCGTCCTGGTTGGGCGAGTGGCGCTGCTCGCGTACTGAGGCCCGTCGTTTGTGCGCACCCTCGAAGAAATCTGGAAACCCCTGCACTCAGATTTTTGAAAACCGCGACGACGCGTTTACGTTTCCATAGCCGGGGAATGCCGGAATTCCGTAGAGGAGACTCGGGGGGACGGGCGTTTTTACGCGTGGGAAACTTCTCCGTGAAGCCGGTCGGTAGCGAGTACCCTGTCGGGGTGGCTGGGGATGTAAACTCAATCGATTGTTGTCTTTGTCTATACCTATGTCAACAGGGCTGATAGAGTCAAAAGTCCACGGGGCGGATGGAACACTAAGGAAGTAACTACAACAGCCCGCGGGTATTTTATATAGGGCTAGAACCTCAATTTCTATTCACGAGACAATGACACAAAGACCACCAGAAATAGACATGAAACGTGTGTGTGTTTGAGGCAACAACACGGAACAAATAGTAAATTAAAGATTTTAAGAAATTAACCCCGCCACAAAAACGGGCAAAAAAAAAAAGGGAACGAAGTCAGAATAAGCGGCCCTCGATGAACGGTATTAAAATTTAAGGACACACAAACAAAAAAACGTACAGTATAGTTTAAAAACAAAACATCGGAGGTCTCGATTAACTTGGAACATCGTCGAGATCGAGCGGGATTAGGTAGGTAACGTGGGGGCGCTGAGCTGCTCTTACTATGCAGATCTCCAGCGTGCCAACGCAACACGCGGTGTCTTCGGACTCGCGTAGTGACGTAGACTGGCATTGCGCGTCAATTGAAACGGGCACTTGTACCCTTGAAAGAGAGCTACCGCAACCAACGGTCCGGCAGAAGAGCGTTATGAAATTCTCGGCTCCCCTCCGAGTGTTCCGATTTGGGAAACGTTCTCCCACAGGCTCATTAGTCGGCAGTTTCTGGCCTGGAAAGAGACAAAGATGGGAGACAGATCGGCGCCCATTTTCAAGGCGTCCCGAGCAGGCGCAGGAAGGAACCGAGGACGCGAGGTTAGTGGGCCCCAGAATAGGCGTCGAGGGCCACGAACGTAAGCCGGGCCCCTTTCGCGTATTTTTGGGGCCACGAAGTCGGCGCGATCTTGAAAAATTCTCTCAGGGTTGGTTTCAGCCCGCTGCGCCCCGAGTCCAATTGGGGGACGCGTTTTTGTCATGGGGAGGCCGCACACGCGACGCGAGCGCGTGTTATCACGTCGGCATTTTTGTCTTTGACGCGACGCACCCGACGCAGGGACTCCCCTTCGAGAGACGAAACACGGGGAGGGAGAGAGCGACGCTATTCTTGCTTCAAAACGAAGGGCCGAGAAGCTGACGACAAGATGGAGACCTGCCGCGAAGCACTAGCCAAAAAAGGCGAATGAAATAAAGTATATAAAAAAATTCCCAGACAAGCAACATAGTACCGGCAAACTTCGTGTTTACAACCGTGACAAGCGCCGTGCGACGGGGCGAGTTCTCAGAGAAGGCGAGTTGGGAGGGAGGGTTTCCTACGGTAAGTTATATAAAGAAAACTGAAAAGAAAAAAAAAAGGGGAAAAGAATAAGAGTGGTACCAAATATTCGAAGTGAAGCAAACTCCGCTATCGTCTTTTCTCCTCCACTGAGAGGGTAAAGAAATGTAAGTCAGGGCCAATCAAAATCCCCGGCACCTCTTCTCCAACGTGCATAGAGGTAAACAAATGGACAAGCGGAGTGCCCATCATAGGCCCTCTCCTGCATTTATTTTCATCGCCAAAAACAGTGCGAAAGGGACAAGGACAAAAAGGAAGGACTACACAGGACAAGCGCTGTTCTGTGCAATCCTTCCTTTTTGTCCTTGTCCCTTCGGGCTGTTTTTCGCGATGAACTCATACCAACTTGCCCAAATGTCCATTCTACTAAGATTTATTTTCAGTCTGTCAAGGACGTGCAGACTAAAATGATTCCTTCTGCACGTGTACGACACAGAGAGAAAGAATATCACGCGATCTGCAAATCGCGTCCAGCGACCACGGTGTAAGATATATGTTTCAGTATCCTTGCGCAGACCACTGCCCAAATTACGTTTTCCGAACAATTTTTTTTTAAAGTTTTTATAGACGTCCATTGGGGTAAATGTTCACCCGCGGGATGTGCACTCTAAGGAGACACAGAGGCCGTGGTTGCAGTGCAATCTATAAATCAGCAGATCATTAAAAAAGAGGCGAAAGAGGTCAACTGACTCCGAGCGTGTTAAGACTATAGGAGACGCACAAAAACAGATACACGAAGTAAAGACTGGTTATCACCATGGCGTCGGACTTCGACCGACCGCGCCACAAACAGTCGTTAAGTGTGTGGAGTCACGGCGGATTCACTGCACAAGAATGGCGGCTTAGCCGGTGATACCATGCGCACAGAAAGGAACGCACGCGGTGACATTGCGCTTTTTGGAACTGCTCGATTTGCTCCATCGACTCGCAGCATAGGCCACGCTCTGATTTATGGTGAAACAAAGTGGCAATCCCAAGTTAACAAATTCACAAAACGCAACAAAAAAAAGAAAAAAGAAAAAGAAAGAAGGCTCGCAGACATGAGACGCTAGCAAGCGACACACGAGCCGCCAGGCGCCGGGAAGACTTTCAGTCGGTCGCACCGCGGCTGCCGACACCGGGACGCCGTCCTCCCCCGGACGTATTGTTTCATCGGGGACAGGTGAACCGATCCGCGCTGCCGTCGCGAGACGAGATGGAGCGAGCCTGGGCAGATTGATTCCAGCGGGCCCTCCGAGATCCCCCGCTGGCTCGCGGCCAAGGCGTGCTCGGCCGAGCGGCCGGCTGGCGGCAGCGCACCGCGACACGCCGGCGCGAGTCGGTCGTCCGGAAAGCCGACCCGAGGCTTCGGGACACCGGACACTGACGGGGCGGCCTCGGCGGCCGGACGCGCCCTTCTCCGCGTTGCCGCCGCCACAGGTGTGACGGAGACGAGTGGGAGCGCTTCAGCGCGGTGTCTTTCTCGCGGCTCGTCGGTCAGCGTATGCTCCACGAACAAGTAGAAGTTTTATTGGATCGTTTTAAAGGCTGCTTCGTACCTTTCGAGTGCGTTGGGGCGAACGCTCGTGACAGCTTACGACGGGAATAAGACCCCTGAATAAGAAAGACATCTTCTCCCTCCTTCCCCGGCACGCACGCTCTTTTCTCTCTCTTATCTTGTTGTTGTTTTTTATTTGCTTTTCGCATTCGTGCTTCGACAGTAGCGTTAGCGCGGCATCCAGTCGAAGCATTTCCGTTTCGACGGTTAGAACGCGTTGGCGCCGTCTATCGCGCATATACGCGGATCGGAAGTAAACCACTGTACGTCCGATCCACGTGTATTTCACACACCCTTCTTTCACGGTAGGCTCTGAAATAATTCGGACGATACAATATAACCGACCGTTTCTTACGGTGTGCAGACCTGATCTCTCCGATAGTGCAAAACCTTCAGTCTACACATATAGGCAGATCGGAAGTGTTTCCAGCGCTACCCGATAGATGGCGCCGCGTGTTCTCTCGTTGTAAGCGTTTGCGAGGGGTTCCAACGCAGTCGATGGTCCTCAAACGCAAAGGTGTGAAGCTAGCCTTAACACGTAGCGGGAGTCATAGGAGAATGTACTGACCTGCATTCACAGTGGCGCCGAGCGGCATCGTACACGCAGGTGTCGAAAAATCGGTATCGGAACGCAACAACGATCTACTAAAAACAGAAAACGAACCGATCGCATGCCGATGCGCTCTTATCGGGAAAGGAGGGAAACACTCTTCTGTCGGCGGTGTTTTCAATAGCCGCGGATACATGGATGCGACCCATGGCGCGTCGATTCGACACATGACGATTGTGATTGGGTAGAAGAAAAAGAAGCAGAGGGACTGGTCGCATGTGATTGGTTCTTTTTCGATTTGATGCTAGCTACTGTCGCTTCCGTGGAAACGCAGACAGTTACTCCGCGGGTGTTTTTGTCTTGCCACTTGACGTTGGCAACATGCTACTCGTTCATTATAGTTTTTTTCATCATTGACTGTCTTCTTTTTGTGCCATTCCACGCGCTTTAATGAAAACTACAAAAAAAGAAGGAAAAAAGACGGGTAACGGTACAGCTGTTCGAACATAATATACAGCAAGCGAGAAAGAAAACGCAGCGAAGCGACGAGGCAGACCGCTTTTGGAAGCGAGAGCGTCCTCTATTTTGTCTGGATTGTTGCTCGTCACGGATGATCGGAGATCGGTCTACAACAGACCTTGTCCGTTGTCAAACCGCTGGCGCCATTCAACGCTAACGCGAGAGTTCCGAATGAGTCTTCTCTTTGCCTGGCTCATTTCATTGTTATTCTATATACGAAACAAAAGTGCAGAGATATTGTTCTACGAGTAATTACCACCTGGTCTGTTTGCCGCCTTCAGACGAAGCGACTTATTAACAAAGACACTCGATTTCCTCATTCAGCCGTTAATATTAATAAAAACACAAAAATGGCAGCCCGTGAAACCGTGTGAGCAGGACCCCGGTTTACAATGACACTAACTAAGATACACAGTTGCTATCGAGAATTAAAGCGTGCTAATATTTCAGTGTGTAATCTCCAGTGTCAATACCTCTTAATTAGTCTTGCGACTTTCAGGAGAAGAGAGGCCAACAATTGGAGAGGGATGTCGGTGAACTGATTAAGTTAAATAGCTTTATTTTTGCACTTCGCACGGTTACGTTATGCCATGGTCAGCAATACTTAAACGACATTGCTGCCACTAAAGTGAAAAAGAGCAAATCAAATGTAATTATCTTGAGCTACAATAATAAAAAAGGCGAACAAAAATCATATTAAGAAAACTGGAGGGAAACGGCTATTAAGAACCGATGAAAATAAGCGGGCCAAAAATAACAAAAGAAAAAATCTAAATAGGTTACTTTTTTATTAAAAATAAATACTTGCGCAGTTCGATAAGAGCGCTAGATATGGATTGTTTTATACAGCTCACGCGCAGCGTTTTCTAGCCACCCCTTGTTTTACTTTTTAAAGCTGCCTCCTTTTTCAGATTCGATGTTTTTTTAGTTATAAAAATTTCTTTGAAATTTTAATTTTCGTGCCACATGAAGCAGGTATGAGAGGCAAAAGTCTAACGAGAAACGATTAATAAAAAAATAATAAGGATGAGCCGCAGCAGTGAACATTCCGCTTAGAGATTTCACTTTCGAAGCTTACGATTGAAACGATACCATCAATGGTTAACCCAATACCTAAAGTGAAATCGTGACAGCAGTCTTTTTGTTTCCTTTCCTCGGTTAAAAGGCAACATATAAGCGGGAAGGAGTTTGTACACATTGCACGTTTTTGAAATTCGCAAGTTACAAATGATCGCGTTTGTTCAATGTCTTCGCACTTCCGCTGAAAACTGTTTACGCGTAACGAAACATCAGCAACAACATCAACATCAACATCGACAACACAGCAACAACAACAACATCAACAACAACGCAGTAACATCAACAACAACAAAAATCACATCAACAACAACAACAACAACAACAACATGCATTTCAGTTGGCAACCACCCAGAAAACACAAGAATCACGGATACAATTGTTCGTAGTATTGTAGTCAACTTACCGTACGTACCGGCGGCACACGCGATAACTAACTCCAGATGCGCGCCGGTACTCCTCGCTCTCGTCCGACTACTCGATTCTGAAGGCGCGGGGGAGACATCGGCCGCTCCATCCATCACGAAGGAAACTCGATTCGATTAGCCCGCGGAGGCGGCTCGTGTACGGCGACAATTAAAGCCGGGTCGTCCCGGCGACGGGTCAAGTGCGTGGCCCCGACGGCGAACGCCGGAGGAACAACCGTTCAATTAGGGAAGCGAGGAAACAACGCCGGAGATAATTTAATAGGGTGTCCTTCGTTTTCTTTGTCGGCGGTGCTGCATCTGCGTGCAACACTACTACGTGCCTCCCCACCCTTCGCCCCCCTCCCCCTCCAAAAAAAAAAAAGGAAAAAGAAAAAGAAAAACAAAGTCAACGTGGTGTTATTGGCGACGATCTGGTGCAAATCTCCGTGGAAGCACGAACATGGGGTCCTCCGATGCGACGGCATCGTAATTGGCAATGTCAAGAACAGGCCGAGGCTCGGGTTAGACCAGGTTCGACTCTTTCGAACTTTTAACGTGAATTTCGACGGAACTTCCACTATTCTGGGCATGCTCGTAAATTGTACGGTGTGCCTAGGTTTCTTCAGAGTGTTTCCAACTGCTGGATCAGGGTCGGGTGGTTTATGGAGCTCGTGTTCGGTACAAGCTGAGAGGGGGCGACGAAAGCGTTCATCGTCCGTAAGCGTCTCTGCCTCCCCGACTGCTTTCCTCGTCTCCACGCAACAACGCAACGCGTGCGCACTTGCGACTAGCTTGCGCGGTTTGCGTTGCCTCTCTCTGAGATCTAGGCTCTCTACGAAATCGAAAGCGAATCGAATTGATATCCCATGGTGGAGGTAGGCGCCGTGAAGTATGTTTATCGGGTGCATCGTTTCACATTAAGGAGCAAACTAAATCGTTAAAAAAGTGCGCGTGTGTGCCTTTGTATTGTCTAAAATATATAAATAAAAAACGACCTACGGTATGAATTATACTCCAAGTTGCCAGAAATCGGAGATATTTGTGTAGGCGTCGGACGCAACACTTTTTTAAAAAGGGTCGAACCATTCCGAATTTTTCTGAAAGTTCGAAGGTGCGCCGACCCAGTCGAATCCCATAGGTTCGACGAAAGTTCGCTACATCGCTACTCGTAATTACCCGTTCCGCTCTTCGTTCTGCCGCTCTGCATACACGTGTGTGTGTGCGCGTGTGCGTCTCCGGAGCGGCTCGGAGCGCGCATGTTTGTTGCGATCTCGCGCGCTTTGGTGTATGCAGAAAGGAGGAGGGGGAGAAGGAAGAGAAGAGGGGGCAGGGTGGCATCATTGATCTGAACGGCTCAGTGCAATATTGGCTGTGCTGTATTCTGCGCGCTGTATTTCCTGCGCGGGAGCGCGGACAGAGCCCGGCGCGCCGTGGCCCGGCGCAAGCTCGACAAGGGACAAACCACGCAGCCGCGCCTCGGGCTCCTGCCCTGTTGTCTGTATCCTTCGGCTCTGCGCGAAGCGTGTATGGTCTGCGGTTTTCTGGAGACAAAATATGGGCTTACGAAATTTGCGTAAGTAACGAGAGGAGAATGAGGTTATCATTATGTACAAAGCCCGTCCTAAATGGTTTTTTTTTATCGACTTAGATGGTTGCTTCGGAGTTGTCATAATGTACAAAGCCCGTCCTAAATGTTTTTTTTATCGACTTAAATGGTTGCTTCGGAGTTGTTGTTTTCTTATTTTTTTTATTTGCCTTATCCGTCGAAACACAGCAACAAACATAACTGAACTAGTCACCCAAACAGTAGGGGATTTTTTTTCTCTCACGAGTTTAAAGAAGCTTTAACTTTGTTCCTCGCCGTTCTTTTTTCTTTCTTTCTTCTTTTTTTTTTACTGAAAGTTTCTATTTGTATGAATAAGTGACGCTAGCGGCCGGTAGAGATTCACTTTTGGGCAGCAGAATTTATTGCAGATTGATTACAATTACGATTCACTACGATTCATTGAATGCCTTGAAAGTTCGCCCCAGCACTGGCGAAGCAGCGCGAAAATCAATGCGCGGCATACTCTATTTTTAAGACTGCCTGCTCGGCCTGTAAGCCTGCATGCCTGCCAGTGACGTCACGGCACTAAAAAGCGCAGGCATATTTGATTGCTGGCTTTGGCGCCGCTTTCATATGCAAATTTCACAATAACTATTCTGAATTTAGAGGCACTAAATAGCATTCCGGAAAGGAAAAAATTCGAGTATTGAAAAAATGTAGTTAGTTTGGCTAGCTTAAAAAATCGCCGTGTTTCGATTCCGTGGGATAGTGTTCACGATCAAAGGAGGTGTATCACCGGAGAGAAGTTTCCACCATATTCGACGCACGTCCGCAGATTTCGAAATGGGGGCACATTTAAGCAAAGTTCGGGCAAGAAAAAGAAGAAAAAAAAGAAAGAAACTGCATCCCCGGTTTGCACATGAGCTGACGCAAAAGGACAATCTGAATTTCGTCGACGCGCCACACGCGCGCACAAATATCTCCGGAACGATTCGACACAAAACGTCCCTCCCTGGCTTTTCGCACACGGGTAACATTTTTCCCTCGGGTCGCATTTTGTATTTTGTTTTCTCATCGTTAGTTTTTGTTCCCTTCCGAAAAATAACGCGAAACAAAACAAGACAAGACAAGAAAAAGAAGGCAACGTTGTAACTTACAGACTGCGGGCAAATCTGTCCATGGCGCCAGCGCTTCCCATTTCTCAAAGTCGCGCATTTACAGGACACTACTATACGTTTCATATACATTCGCGCAAGACGCGCAAACCGAGCATCATCGCGTATAAAAAAAAAAAGACTGCAACAGCCAAACCCGACAACACAACCAGACGCCTCGCAAGCCATATCCAGCGACCTGCACAGACTACCATAATACTGCGTTGGAAATGGGATATATAGTAGTATACATACACACACACCGTCGAAAAGAGGCTTTCGCAGAAGGAATAATAGACAGAAAAAGGCGTATCGCTTTCGCTCGCGGCTCCCGCAATGACGAGACGTCTATGGCAAAGGAAATGGAGTCGAGCCAATGCAAGGCGCTGCAGTCTGGGCGGCACGCGATAAAAACCCCGTTTACACTATTAGCGAAGGAAAGAAAAGAAGAAGAAGAAAAAAGGATGGGAAGGCGGTTCTCGCGGAACAAACAAGCGCGCGAACAACGTTTACGAGGAAAAAGGCGCGCGCGCATCGACATGGATACCGAGCGGAGGTGTGGAAAGTCCGTATAACGTTGATGAATGGGCGACTGAGGTCCTTTGCCGTGTCCGCGATCGATGGCTCCAGGCGCACCTTGATTCGAGTTGGCGAGGGCGTTGCGTGTTGTTTGAGTGGCTGCTTCTGTTTGGCGTTTGTACAAAAAGTGCGTCGTCCGCGGGGTTTTTCCCCGCTCTTTTTACGAGCAATCGTTACCTGGCGTGCAAGTGCTGAATCAGTGGACAATAGGGTTGTGGACATATGTTAAGGTGAGGAAGTTTGAGATTGGGGTGTAACCGGTATAGTAGTGAAAAATATAATAACGGGACAAGAGTGAGGAAGTACGATGACTATATCAAATACTTCGCCACTGAATGCATCCTTGCTCCGCGAAAATCGAAAGGCCTTGGCGCGGACAGCTTTTGCGTGGTTGAAACGACTGGACGCACGCCGCCATCGAGGTTTCCCTTTTGAATTGAGAAGGAGTGGCTGGCCACCACCTAACGTCGTGGACAGGCTTCGAGACAACGGAAACAGCCGTCTCTTCTGTCTTGGCGAATCCGGTATCTCGGTGCGTCGGCGGCAGCCCTCTCCTCGGCGCAGCGTGAAAGCGCGAGAGCGTAAACAGCGCGACGCGCATGCGTTCTCTCGGAAGCGGGCTGGGGAGGATTTGGTGGCGAGCTGTCTAACGCGAATGAGTGGAGCAGAGTGTACTATATCTTAGTAAAGTAGTTGTCTATGCGGTATATTTAGCTTCTCCTTAGGTCAGAGCGCAGCCAACGCAATACGATCCCATGAGGCTAACCAAACAGCGCGAAAACCGCAACGTATACGGCGATCGTCCTCGTTTTGTGCATATGATATCATTAGCTGAACAAATCAAGCGTGACTTGGAACTTTTAGCCTCTGTCAGTGAGTGTACTCTTCAATAGCCTGTATTGACCGCAGCTCGGAGTACGTGAAGCGAAAGCTCGCTTTGCTGCGCAATCCTCGGTTCAATCACCTCCCTGTCTGTTTCAATCTGGACGAGCAGCAGTACCTGCGTGCGGTCCTGTACCGCTGCAAATCGTACTGCGCTGTCTAAATATATCATCGTAACCAGTGCTCGCCTCGCGTCAAAGGCAGAATGGCCTTACGACACAAACCTCTCATTTGTTTGTTTGTTCTGCTTATGGTGGAACAAGGTATAGAGACTAATAAATCCATCTCCACTGGTTTTGTTTTTCTGCAAAATGCCATAAGAGTAACCGAGAGCAGAGGAAAGAAAGACTGCTCGATTATGCAAACCCGTTGGAACGTTTTCCCCTTGGGACCAACCGAAATGAATTATTCTGTTTAGTAAAATATGATTATCCTGACCTTAATTGGCAGGCGAGTAAACGAACCATCTATATTCGCGTCGTGAGGCCACCATCGGTCGAGCCGGATGCACGGGCCTCTCGAGAACATTTACGAAAGGTCGCCAAGCGGGTCAAACTTGTTCGAGAACCATTTGATGCCCCAACCACGTCGTTTGTTGCCGTTCGACTCTTCTTTTTTCTTCCCATGCCTGGGTTGTTTTGCTTCTGTTATGTCAGACAGTGGCAGACGCAGTTTAGAGTCATTTTTATAACAATTGGTTTGGATCGTTAATTCAGACAGTGTCGAGAGCAGTCGAGAGTAATATTTCAATTTGATCGCTTTTGACTGTTGAATCAGGCGGTGCTCCAGACGCGGTGTAGCAGTGATCTCTTAATTTGGTCTGTTTTGACAAGTCGCACAGTGCCAGACGCAATTTACAGCGATATCTCAATCGGATCGCTTTTGCGAGTCAATACAGACAGTGCCAGACGCGATTCACGGTAATATATAGAATTTGATCGCTTTTGATTGTTAAATTATACATAGTCAGAAGCGTAGCCAGACGCCATTCACAAAATTATCTCAGATTGATCGCCCCCCTCCCCTCCCCAAACCGTTAATGGTTTTAGTAGCTATCTACAGGCAGTGCCCCCCCCCCCCCGTTAATATAATTCTTTTAGATGAAGTGCATTTAGAAGCATTACATAGGCAAAGTGTAAATTAATAAAAAAATAAAGCCACGCATAAAGTTTCCAATTGACCCACAAAAACGGTCTAATTATCTGACCCACATCTGGAGTCGCGCGGAATGTAATAATAAAAAAAAAGTATAATGCGAAGCAGGTAGAAACAAAGACCCTCATCCCGGGTAAATCCAAGTAATGATCTCAAGCGACCTCCAAGCCTTCAAAACAAAAGACTTCATCGAGCGCAACGCGATTCAGATTAACGGCCGATTTAATCCCGCGCCGCACGAGACCAAACGAGATGATCATCACCGTTCCTCTCTCCAACGACTCATAAAGCATCCGCCGCACACAACCAAGAAATCAGAGAAGGCCATCGCGAGCGCCCAGCGATCAGCGCGTATATATGCCTCCCCTACACATCTGTCAGAGGGCTGATTCTCTGATGATGCAAGTCCGTCGAAACCGCAAGCATTGTCCGTGGATCGAGACCGTGTTTTGTTTGCGCGAGCGATAGCGATCTAACTCATCGGCGGCATCTCATAAGCGCCGATTCTTAATCGAGCCCGGCGCAGAGAAAGAGGCGTAAGCGCGAATTAGCCGAGTGCCGTTAGGAGGCAGCATACGATAGCTCAATGCCGACTCGGACAATGAGCTGCTTTTGTAGGCCAGAGGAAGAGTCGGTTCCGATACGGGTATACGTACGGAACGAAGGGCCTGACTTCCTCCAGTGCTGCTCTAATCCGGAACGCGGCCCAGATTCCCCAAGAGGCCGACAGAGGTCGCGGCTGGTCACACAGGAGACGCGGGGCGTTGTTCGGCGGGCGGACGACGTTGACGGCGGCGGCAAAGTTCGCGGACCTTTGGTGGGCACAAAGCACTCGCGTTCAATGCCGCCGCTCACTCGGCGGTACCGCTGACCCGCCCGCAGGCTTTTTTATGACTCGCGAGTTGCGACCAGCCGCTGCAGAAGCGTCGAGCGCCGCCGCAGGATGCTCATGTGCGGTGCTTTCAACAAAAGTAAAACAGCAATTAGAAAAAAAAATGACGAAGGACACAGAGGAACATTAGGTTCCCCCATGTGAATCGTTTTATTTTGCGTTTTTTTTTAAAGTAATGATGTTGATTAAAACGTGATAGAGGCACGGGGTGCAGGCAAAGATGATATTCTTGTGGGAAGAGTGATCTAAAAGTAATTTTTCATAAAATTTCCCTCGCCTCACCACGAACGGGGTCCTCCATCATCTCCGCCGATCCACAAGGGGTCCGCGAAACATCAGTGGTTGAGAACCACTGAACTACAGCATGCGAACGGGGACTGCTGGAACACAACCAGCCAACCAACACCCCTCATCTTTACGCCAGTTTATAGTAACAGTCCGGTTCATACTGTTACCAGAGACTGATTTACTTCACTATCTGGAACAGGACACCGGTTACCAGCATGATCTGGTTATAATCACTTGCTGCCTTTACCTCTTAATTTTTCTGCGAAAAAAAGAACGAAAGGTTGTGTGATTGTAAGTTCTCTTTCCAGGTTTAAAGCGTTTTTATTTTTTATTATGAGCTTAGTGTAGTAAAACTAATTAAGCGAAAGATTCTTCTGTGTGCAAAAGTGGGCCAGGAACTTTCAGACAGTGAGGGCGAGAGCGAGAATAAACAATTCCACAAAAGGCGTTTTTTTTTTGTAATTAGAGAAACCAGGAAATTGCTTCGCCATTTGTTGTCCACTGTTTTAAACGGATAGTTTCTCTCCCCCCCCCCCCCCCTGCTGTCCACCTCTGCTGCACAAATCAGAGGGGGAAGAGGAGGGAGGGGAGGGGAGGGGGCTGTAACGCAGTCGTTCGTTCAAACCTTGTAAGTGGTGACACAATGAAAAAAAAAAAAGGAGGACAAACGGAATTAGCTGGTAGCCGAAGGTTTGTTTCGGCTTCGAGAAGCGAGATAATGTCGCCTTTTAACGAATGTCTCTTTTGGCCAGAAAGCTTTTTTTAAGTTTATTTTGACGGATGCTGATTCCGTGCAGCGATAAGCTTGTGCAGGATTTTGAGAGTGGATGGGTGAATAGCTGGACTGATAATGGAAAACCCACCGTTTTAGAAAATCGAAGGTTCAGAAGTCTTAGCAGCAAGATACGGCATTGGCTGGGCATTGCGTGCTCGAGCGCAAGTAGTTGCCCCTCGAGCAGAGAAGCTCGATCTTCCATTGAGCTCGGTATCAAAGTAAGGGCAGCGATATATTCTTGGTGGGAAAAGTGATCTAAAAAGTAATTTTCCGCCTAAACTCTCATCATCATCATACCACACACACACACACATATATATATATATATATATATATATATATATATATATATATATATATATATATATATATATATATATATATATGGTTTGAATACAGCTGCTCAATGAGACTGAAAATAGATGACGCCTTTCGAGCGCCTGAAAAAAAGGTTGGAGAGCAATGTTGTTGTCACCTCCATAGTCAATATTTAGTTTCTTTGTTTGCTGCCTTGCTTTGCGGGCCTCTTTTGTGACGAGCTGTGTAGCCCCTCTGCAAAGTAAAGTCGTCGCCAGTCAGAGTCCCGCAACCACTGCACCGTGAATCATCCTGGTCAAACACCAAGTAGAGGCCCGAAGTTGTCCGTTTTGACGTCTCTCTAGTCGGTGTGTCCAACGGCACTTTTACACTTCAGAAAGTAGGTGCAGGCGGCGCCAGCTCTTTGTGTTGCTTTTCAACCAGCTGCAAGTCCCCACTGCACACTTTACACCCAGCTTTCGGCGACGGTACAGGACAGAAGGTCGATGTCAATCATTTCATAGTCGATGCACTAACGCTGCGCCTTTGAGCTCTTCAAGGCGTACTGCCGAGTGCGACAGCTTCGAAGAAGACGCACACGTGGTAGCCGCTGCGTCAGGCATCAGAATGCATCGCAGGGACTCGGCGGCATGAGAAATTGACCTGTACCGACAACCCTGGAAGCGACGCTTTTGAAAGACCTTCTTCGTCTTCGTCATTTGATTAACATTCAAAATCTAGTCCTAAAGTAAACAATAAATTACCTTGCCCGTGGAAGCACGCCGAAGCAGAAGCAAAAGAATGCGCGTCGCGGGTGATACCGGCAGTGTCTGAGGATTTATGGGGCTAAAAGCGTAAAAGCTAGACAGCTGTTTGCTGTTGCTGGACGAGCAACAAACATTCCGCTAAACCTAAAGAAAATTTGCGTTTTTTTACTGTTTTTTTACAACATAGGGGAGATACAGATCATGCATTGGTGTAAAAGGGAGTGGTCGGTCACCGTCCTTGGTTTCTGAAAAGGTAATTTTTCCTGTAGATAAATCGCGCACGCTCAAATGACACAGTCAGCAACGTTTAGGAAAGACTGGGAAACCCAAATCTCTAAAAAACAAAAAATCTATTTTTTTCAAAATGTTGCCCTACCCTGTTCCCTTAAGCGCGCTTTGCAGGGCCACGAAATAGGAAGTTGCATGTCCATAGTCAGTGAACTGAACCGCGGTCGTGTGAATCGTTACCCTGATTGGAGATCCAGTGGCCGCAGTGCTTCGGCTTTAGCTAGCCTCTCCCGCAAAACGTGAGCAGATTCCCAAATTCGGTAGGCGTTTAAGGCAGATCGCGAACCGACCAGATCGGTGGTGCTTTTGTTTACCGATCATTGTTGAATTCGTGCGAAGGTCAGAAGAATATACCGGTGTAAAACGACAGTTAGCATTGCTGTCAAGGGAGTTGACTTGTCAACTCTGTAACTGCCGGTTTGCAAGCCTGCCTGCGACATGCCACGCTGGTCCCGCCGCTCTGTCTCTCCAAGCAGTTTTGACGAAGGGAGTAAGCCTCGGAGAAATCGAGTGAGTCTAGAGATTACAAACTCTCAACAAACAAGAAACTTAAAAAAAAAACACACACAACAACAAGATATAGAAAATCTGTATATAAGACGTCCTAACTTCGTTATAAAGCATCTACTCTACCAAATTCCGACATCGTAAGATCAGACCATTCGGTATAATTAAGATATTCTGTTCCCCCAATCTCACTGTATTATAGATAAGTTGACATTTCGCACATATGCCCGCTATTAAAGCTCGCTTGGTGCAACGCAAAGCAGCGGCAAGAGTAGCAGACCCGGATCCACAAAGAAACCAAACATACCTAATAAAATAAAAAATAAAAAAAGAACAAGCAACGCGCGGCGACGAGGCTATGAACGTCAAGTTCAATCAGGTTCGTGAGGCACTCGGGGAAGCCGATCTTGCCGAAGCACGCAAGCATCTTTGCTTTGGGCGCCGTCCATCGCCGTCCCAACCGAGCATCGTTCCGGTCAGATCTTATCTTGACAGAAACCCTCGGTAATGAAGCCCAACAACAACAAAAAAGGGAAGGAGGCGAGGTGTCCGCGAAGCCCAGCTCCAGAGGGCGTGCGCCAAATGAGATTAATCTGTACCTCGGAGCCGATCCGTTCCCTCGGAGAGGAAAGGATGCGCCATCGAGACACCGGCCGCCGCCGCCGCGGAGGTCCCAGCGGTGCATAATGCAGCGGCGAAGGCGACCTGGCCGAGGCTGGCCCGTCGCTGGCCTAGCTTATGCCTCTCCCAGACGAATGCACTATTCATCCGAATGCGCTTCTTCGACCGTCTTCTTCGTCTTCCGGCGCGGATCATGCAGCTGGCCATACGCGGGGAGAGAGAGCAGCCTCGACTGTCCCTTTGCCGAAAGAACAAACGAACGACGTGGTCCGACTCAGCTGCGATGAGGCGCTTATGCGATCGCGAGGGAAGCAGCGGTGTATAACATACGATATATATCGCTATGCAGCAGTGGGCGTAAAGCTCCGCCCGACATTGTAATAAATTTGGCGTTCTCTAACTTCCCCCACGCCAAGAAGCACGTAGCAACTACACCATATTATCTAAAGCAACGCACACGCGCACGCACACAAACAAACACACGCACGCACGCACACACACACACACAACAAAAACGCACGCACGCACACACACACAAAAAAGCAAAAAAAAAAAAACAGGCGCTTGTTTGCTTACGTGCACGGTGCACTCTTACTCCGTTAAGGTCAGAAAGTTTCGCGTATTTCTTTTAATCATAAGATTCCAACATTGAAAATGTTCTACGTCCGATGTACGACAAATCGTGCGCGCGTGTCGAGAAACTGAGGGAGAGGAGGAGACGGGAGCGCGCCGGGACGTCAGAACGATGAGCTCTGGTTGGAAGGGTTAGTGGCTGCGCGGAGAGCCAGTCGTCCGCTTCTCGCGCAGGGGTTGCGGTGACGTCACGACGGTGCTGAGTTCTGATTGGCTTTGATCGGAAGGATAGTGAGCAGACCACAATGCTAGATGCCTTAAAGTCTGCCCACTAGTTTTTGTTTTCTTCAATCAGCCAATAAGAGCTCAGTGTTCTGACATCATCGCAACCCCTGTGCAAAAAGCAGACGAAGTTGAGCCCCGCATAGCGTCCCTTGTCTCCACCGCACTCGTCCAACGCGTTAAAACTGGGAACGCGGGCGTCCGGCATTCGGCTCTCGCATTCGAGCGCGTTCGAAGAGTGCAGGGGAGAAAATGGCGGCTATAGCTTTAGGTCTACCCACTAATCAATTGAATCTCGACGTTCTGACGTCCCCGCGCGCCCCTCGTCTCCTTCCTCCGTCACTTTTTCGGCGCACCCGCGCCACGTGTCAGGCTTTCTGGGCGCGTATGTGTTCATTCACTTCGCCGTCTAACTTGTTAAGATAAAACGAACTGTAATAGCCATTTAGCTGTGCCAGCCGAGAGTTGGCCGAAAACAAACGATGGTATCGGCTGACATGGACCGAAAGTAAAGTATCGCGCGGAGTGTCGACGACTGGAGCGGCGAAAGGCGCGGTCAGGTCTGTTCCTCCTTCGGCGAGCCCCACCCAGACAAAGGGGACCCGGCAGCAGACAGAGGGAAGAGAGGGGCACCACAACAAACGCAACAAGAACGCGGAGAGAGGAAGCGAGAAGCTGATTTCGCAGCTCCACTTGCCCCGCGAGCTTCGCTACCGTCTTCCTTTCGAAACGAAAACCCACGCGTCTGCTATAAAAGAACGGGGCGCCATGCAGGGAATCAAATCCGATGGTCACGCCTTGGTTCCCCCCTCCCCCCCCTCCCCGCTTTTTTCTTCTTGCTGTTCTGCTTTTTAGTATGAGCTGCGGCGGACGCTAAGTACTACCACACGCCCAAATGCGCACGCAAACGTTAACGCCGAAAAAAAAAGGAAAAGAAAACGACATGGTGCGGTCTCAACCGTAACGATTGAGTCAGGTGGCCCGAAGCAGCGCATGCACGCCCAGTATTTATACTTATAAATTAACCCAATGAGGTAATCCACTAGCTAGCGTTCTCTCCATAGTTCAAATTTAAACTCAATTGGTCCGAGACGCCCACACAGGCACACAGACACCTACACGAGCGCCTTTGAAAGAAACCCGACACCACAAAGCGTCTACCTGAAGTGGCTTCTGCTTGCAACTGCAGACAAGGAAATAACAAACTGAAGAGGCAGGAGACAGAACCAGCTTGGAAGCTCAGCGGGAGTCGCGACGTACAGCGACGGCGGACATCCCGACCGAGAGTACGGAGCCCTCGTCTTTGCGGACCTCGAATGTCAACCTCACAAAATCAGCAAGAAAAGAAAAGCAAGCGAAAGAGCAGAAAGAATCAAAACCGTCTGGTCTCTTCTTCGGGTCGAGGGCGGGCGTGGCGGGATCTGCCAGTCAGGATTAGAAGGAGGCTCGATCCCCAAATATAGGGAGCCCGCCTGAGATTACTGCTCTTTATTCGCGAGGAGCACCCGACTGCCAGTGCCTGCCCATGTGATCGTCTGCCCCGTCAGCCTCCGCCATCTTTTCCTTCGCTTTTGACACTCGAGGCTTCGCCCGCCACAACAGAAGCGCAGACACGAATCCCGGGGACACGTCACTAGGGGCGCACCGTCCGAGGGTCCTTTGGAAAAGTGGATGCGTAACTCCAACGGCGCGTATTTAATTTCATTTCGTCTGTTTTACGATTCGGCCACCAGGCCACGGCGGTTGACGCTGCGCACTTGAATATCCGACAGCTCCCTGCTTCTCTCCTTCACGTCTTTTCCGCTGGGTGGCGTCGCTTCCTTTGGAGTTGCGAATACGAAATACTTGTCCCGCACGTTAGGAACTGTTTTATCGTGAGAAAAGAGCAAACGAAGTCAACGCAATACGGCGTTGTGATGTGGTCGAGCTCGTCTTTGACATCACCTTCTTGACTAACCGAAACCCATTCACTTCCCTTCGTCTTCGTGAAACGTCGTCAGACTACGACTACGCCACACTCAGCGATTGGGCCCGAGTCCGAAGCCGGGCGTCCGTCGACGGATTCATCGAACGCTGGCGAAGCACTCGTGCTCGATTTGTGCACGTACGCGCATGCTACTGTGATGGCGCAAAAAGTCGAGGTCACAGGCGTTCCTATAGTGGTGGCGCTGAATCGACAGTCGACACGGTGATGCACGGAGCGCGATCATTGAATAGGCAAGCAGTTGCTCTGAGACACACACACTTTTTTTTCCTTTCTGTGATAAGAACAAGAGTGAGTGATGGGGAACAAAGAAGCTGCGAAACATGGAAGCGACTTCACGTGTCTCATAGGCTGCAAGCTCCAAACATTCCTAATTGTAACGTGAGAGCTAAACTTTTGCTGCTCTGATTTTCTTCACATAAAACTTAGAACGTTAAATAAATCCACGGGAAGGTGGAAGGC
This sequence comes from Ixodes ricinus, assembly GCA_037355805.1. Lineage (NCBI taxonomy): Eukaryota > Metazoa > Arthropoda > Arachnida > Ixodida > Ixodidae > Ixodes > Ixodes ricinus. Next base: position 134,906 of record JAZHYW010010921.1, on the reverse strand, counting down.
GACTTCTCTCGCAGCAGGGACGTACTGCGCTGAAACCAACTCCCGAGAACACGTGTTTTTGTAGCAGCAGCGCCCATACTTTCACCCCTGGAACAGGCGCCAATCTTCGTGCAGCGGCGAAACAAAAATCAGATTTTTTGGTGATTCGAGCTACGCACAGGTAATCGATATGTTTTCGAGACGCGTGTCTTACGTCTCCATTTTGGGGTGAAGTACTTACAAAGCTGAGATAGGGAAATCTAAGAAGAAAAAGGGCGTGAAAGAAAGAGCTGTGCGTGCAGTGGATCTGGTAACCTCTACATGGACAGACTTGTACGGTACTCATAAGAAGTAATAAAATTACTCGTCATCAATTACTATTGAGGGTAAATTTGTATTAACTTAATTACATCTATTAGAAATTTAATCGCAAGAAAAATCTGATTACTTTCGGATGTACTACAATTACTTGCAACCGTTATTATTATTTTTTCTCCCTTTTCTAATGGCGTACATTGTTTCGACAAGTTTCTTGCCTAGAAATCTTCAACCTCAAACAGTCTTTAACAGGAAGAATTTCTACCAAAATTGGTGGATTGAGAAGAAAAGTAGCTTCTAGTTCGTTGATTGTAATCGAATAATGGGCAATAAGAAAAACCCGTTTTCGAACCTTGAGGAAAAAAATAATGTCATTTTGAAAATCTGGAGTAATCGAAAAAGTAACGGTTACTTTTATTTATTTTTTCAATCAACGGTCAAGTACTTTTTTTTTTTCAAGTAATCTAATTGAATAATTTTAAACTGAGCACTTGTAACTGTAATCGATTACTTTTTAGTAACGTGTACGAGACAGCCTCTGAAACAGCGTTGCCAACTCAGAAATTTTAAAAAGAAGGAAAAGAAAACTTGCAGTTGAAATTTCTTAAAACCGCCAAGTTTCAGGCGTAGGGCATAGATGACTTCTCAACACACTTTACTGCTCTAATTAGTCTCAAAATAACACAATACAGAATACAATAATAATAATAATAATAATAATAATAATAATAATAATAATAATAATAATAATAATAATAATAATAATAATAATAATAATAATAATAATAACCTGAAGGCCCGTTCACACTCTTGCGACCGAGTTCGACCGAGTGAGACCAAACCGGTTTTAGGCCTCTTGCGATCTCTTAGGACCAGCTCGCCTGCAGCGGAGCTGGCCCTAAGAGATCGCAAGAGGCTTAAAAACCGGTTTGGTCTCTCTCGGTCGAACTCGGTTGCAAGAGTGTGAACTGACCTTTAGAAGGGAGCTTTCCTGTTAGGTTCAGACTGGTTCTACACACGGAGCGATGTCCACTGCGTGATCTAACTTTTGTCAGGTGCTACCAGGTGTGTTGCCCTGTCATACCTGCCGATGTACACCTCTATCGTTCCGATCTTTTGTGCAATATTTTGAGGCAAATCAAGGCTTCACTGACGAAACTCATATGCGTTGCAAAACTATTTCAGTGGAGGTATTTTATTCGTACGGTTAATGATGTCGCTTGGAACTTCCAGTAACTACACTGCGTGTCACTGGTTGTGTGCAGTGCAGGCGAAGGCAACGGCGGGTGAAGAGAGAAGGGGCGAGCACTAGGGAGGCGGGGCGGGAGAGGAGGGCAGTCGAGGCCGGGGGAGAAAGGGAGAGTACTTGGAACGTTAGAGAAGAGAGGAGGTTTCTCTCCTCCTCCCCAGCCTTCCTAGCGCTTGCCCTTTCTGCCCTCGCCTGGCGTTGCCTTCGCCTGTACTGCACGCAACTAGTGAAAACGGAGTAAAGTCTCGAAGTTGGCTCACTGGGCCCATTCCATCTGGCAGACTTGCAATACGAACTCACATATTGAAGCACTAATCAGGGGAAAGCATGTTCCAATGTTTGCCACTGTAATACTTTAGTGCCATGACAAGAGTGTTCTTTATCACAGACAACAGTTTTGTTAAAAGTAAGCAAAAATAATGGCCCCATGACTCTGTACCACAGAAGTTAAGCTATTGACAATTGATAAATGTTGACTAAAACATTTTACATCACAAAAAAAAGAGAACAAGAAGAAATTGTTAATATGATTTGAAAACCGCCAAAAATCCCGCCACCCTCAAAACGGTAATTCATACCGCTAAAGAGTTAGGCAAGCCGCTAAGTTTAGCGGGAAAAGCAGAGTCTCCATAGAATATAATTTTGACTATTGTTTTTTTTTATCGCGAGAGTAAACAGATATGTATAAGTTTAATGGTTCACGACCTTCCTGGAGAAATCAATCGCTCCCCGTATAAAGCGCAAGATATAAAAGAAGGGTCGACATTCAAATCAAGCGCCTAAATTGATAGCGCTTAATCTTCTGCGAAGACTAGCTGCATCCTCCTCCTACGCGCTTTCAAAAACCGCGAGTCTTGCGCCGCGTCGAAGGCCAACGGCCACTTGGCCCACAAGAGGTACGGTACAGAGCCGCAGCTCCATTGTTTGCCGAAGGCAAAAGCCGAATAGATATCGGCCGCCGCCACCCGCAACGCCCCTTTAGAGAAAGGACGACGCAGCCAAGCCACAACAACAACGAACAGGCGGACTCCGCATAGAAAGAAGTGCGCCCCTTTTGACGGAGCACAATGGTCCACCCAGGCGGTTTCCCATTAGGTCTTTCCGGTCACGCAGAGACAGCGGTCAGCAGCGGCCGAGGAAGACCGGTGGCCGACAAACAAACGCCTTGGGATTGTGCTGACCCGGTCTCTGTTCACGGTCAAGCGGACAGTGGGAGATAATTGTGGCCACGTTTTCCCCAAAATCGGCTTATCGGCGGGCGCGTCTCCCTCTATCGAACCGCGGAAGCCGGCACGGCTGCGCCCGGAGACGTGGGAGGGAGGTCGGACTCGGCGGTCCTCTCGCTGGGACGGGCCCCGACGGCGACTCGCCCTTATCGTTCCGACGGCCGTGGGCACGGGTCAAGGGCGACGGTGCTCGTCTCTGCTGCTTCTTCTCGGCCTTGTCTGCTCGAGCAGCAGCGCTCTTCCTTGCTCTCGCCGGCCGTCTGTCTGTGTGTCTCGATCCGTCCAGCCGTGCAGCGCCCCTCCGAGCCCACGACGCGTGCAATGAAACCTCACGACTTTGTGGGTGGAAGGAAGCCACGCGCACGTGCGGAAGAGACTGCTGTTGGCATTGACGGAGGCCCGAGACATTGTTTTTCCTGGGCTAACGATATTTCGGAGAAATTGAAGTTCAGTGCTGAATTTGGGCAGCCAGTCGAATCGAGCGTTTACCATGCGTCTGTTCAAGAAATCGGGACGAGCAAATCAAAATGTCAAACCTAAAGAAAAAAAAAGACCCGAACTATTTTGGCGTCTTTTCTTCGAAGAAAGTGAGTCTCTTAGCTTCACTATTTTACGTAAATAGGTGAGAAAATAGGTAAACAGGAGGACATTTAAGACTGTTTACGTGTGCGAATGCGAAAGGCATAGTCCCTCGCGGTCGCCTCACAGTCCATCGCACGAAGCAGACAACGAGCACAGATGAAGTCCGAAGCGCACCTTTTGCGCACGGCGCTCCGGCGGTGACATTTCGCTCCCCCACTGCGCAGGCGCCGCGCCCCCGCCGGCTTCACGGCTTCCATGACGAAGCATTGCGTGGCTGTGCTTTTCTTTGTGTTTTAATTCTGAGGCGCGTCCGCTTTGACCTTGAGCGGCGCGTGCTTGATGACGTATTTTTATGGCCACCTTTCGGGCACAACACCGACGCCTTTTCGCGTAATCGGAGATATACGGATTTCGCCTTAAAAGATTCCCACCAAGTCGAGCGCACATGTAGAAGCGGCAGCAATCTTGTTTCCTAAGGTTAGTCTTCGGAGGAAGAGCTAGGAAAATCCGAATGCTCACTGCATAAATTCACTGACCCCTTCCGTGTTTGAAAGGCAGGCATCCTTACTACAAAGATTAAAGAAAAAAATTACATTCTGGTTTGAAACACGGCGGAGTAAAATTGCATATGCATACTCGAAGAGGCTTCCTTTCAGCGAAGCTGCTACGCGCGGTCCGTGTCCACACTCGTTGGATCAATTGGACGCCTATTTATATACAGTACACGAAGGTCAACACGCGGGGAACTCGGACATAAATAACCCTTCCCCCAAACTAAAGTCTCTCTCGAGTCGGAGAGATCTGCCCCAACAGCAGGCGACGCCTTATCCCTCGGACCAGCGAGGAAAGAAGAGCGCGCGCGTTTTGGCCGAATTTCGATCGAGCGGCGGCGGATTCAAATCAGGAGAGAGACACGGCCGCGTGGAGGTCGCTGCTCGGGCGAGTGCGAGGGGACGCAGCCGCCGAATTCCGGCAGCCGACGGCCGCCGGGAGAGACGGGGCGGATTCACTTTCCGCATGCGGCTGGCTGCTCCCGGGCCAGATGGCGGAGGCCCGATAGCCGGGAGGAAGACCGCGCGGGACGTGCGCGGAATCGGAGGACCGCCCTTGTTTGCCAATTCGCTTCCAGATTGGAAAGAGACTGGCCGCCCAGCTCGAGACGCCGCTGCGCTGCGCCGGAAAGCCGCTTATCGACACGGACATCGCCAGGGCGTGGTGCCGAGCCGACCAAATGCGGGCCGAGCACTGAGGGTGCAACGCTCAGTGAAAGTGCGATACCGAACGCCGTTCCCGACCAAAGCCGCGAGCCTGTGAGAGATCGGTGCACTGCTGACAACCCCCATAAAACAACGTTGCAAAAAAAATATATATATATACATTTATACTGAACATTGGGGTCTCGTGTTCCTGAGACAACATTCATGTGCTGCCAGCAGAAGTACGAAACGTTGTTGGCTGATATAGGTAATCGGACACCCCACCATAGATCAGTGCAACGGCAGTCGTGTGTCGGTTCTACTCTGATAACCTCGATAAGGTGGAAGTTGCTATTCTGGAGATCGAGGGCAAGAAACCAGCAAATAAACGAGATTCATTCCAGACTATCGGGTTTACGATAATGCTCGCGGGACACATGCGCTGCGTATGTTTCACATACCGAATTCCCTGCCTGGCCGGCCAACACAGGCATGAGTTTGTTGCCCGGACGGCCCCGTGCGGCGCCGTGGAGTCGATCGTTTGGAACACCCGAGAGTTTTTGAAAAGGCTTGGTATTACGTTTTTTGTTTTTTTTTCCCGCGCAGGAGATATTTGCATTCGTTGCCTTCGTTCGGTGCAGGGTTCATAATGAACCGGTACCACCGGAATTTGTTTCTCTCTCTCTCTCTCTCTTTGTCCTCATGAAGTCAATGAGCACAAATATCTGCTGCAAAAATGAAGGGAACCCCGCTCATAATAAGGAGACCATATGTCTCTTGCCCCTTTCAGCTGCCCACCTCCAAGGCATTACTGAAACGAAGACAGCGAATCCGCACTGCTTTGTTTGGCGAGTTATATACCAGATGGCACGATGTGTTATATATTCCGCTTAACGCCCGCCCCCCCCCCCCCCTTCCATCCCCCTTTCCTCAAAAGATCGACACTAACGACATCACTACCGTCAAGGTGCTAACTCCCCTCCCCCTTCCCGCCCCCCCCTCGGGACAAAATACACTAAAACGATTTCAAATTAGTGCCACAGACAAAGCATGATTGCTCAAGCATCAAAGCGAAGTGGAGCAAGTAAACGTCCCAAGCGACGACGGAAGACATCCGCCACTTTAATGCAAACAAAAGCTAATCTCGTAAATCACGCCTGTCGCAAACAGTAGCGCAGCAGAGAATCACGTGAATTGCACGTCAGAGCGGCTAAAATGCGGGTTGTGCGTATGCATCCCCCAAGTACATTCCCACAAATAACACCTCCTCTCCACGCAAGCTGGGTTAGAGAAGTTTCGAGACTGCACGTCTTTCATATAGCTGCATGGGGCCATAAACGCTTCCCCGCGTCGACAGGATCCCTTAGGAGATAAAGCCACATCCAGCAAGAATTCCCTGTCAGTGGGAGGGAGAGGGAGGTCACTCAGGGAAGTGCGCTCGGAGCTCGCGGAGAAGAGGCAGCCGTCCAGAGGACCGCCTCAACTGCTTCACCGCGTGGCCTGCAGTACGAAACACGCAGGAACAGGGCCGCGGCGCAGAGGAGCGTCTCGCTCGCTAAAGGAGCTCCTTTGTTGGCTCAGTCGTAAACTAGAAATACGAGCGGGGAGTTGACCGGCCCTGGCCTCGACGGTCCCTCGCTGCCAGCAGCGGCGAGACCGCCACTTGCTTAGACTAGGCTGCATTGTTCGCGGCGAGCCGGGGATGGCGCCCTCGGCTTCGGAGCGTCGGTGTGATGGAGGTCCAATTGCTTGGACACGGTGTGACATTAACACTGAGACTCGGGGATAAGAAAAGAGTAACGAGGAAATAAGTGAACAGCACGAAGAGCTGAGAATTTCGTGCGGTTGTCGCTGTTATCTTCCAAAGCGCCACGGTCAGGGTCTCAGTAGGAACTTTTCGTACCTCGTATACGCGAGGGATTGAGGTCCCTTCGAGCGCGTGCTCAATCTGTGTTCGCTAGTGCGATTTACGAATGTCCCCCCAGTGTCACCCCATTTTACCTTTCAGAAGTCCGCGTTTGTCTTAAACTTGCATTCGGACAGTTCACACGCATGAACTACGAAGAAAAATAAGAAACGCAACGCCCAGCGTTTTCGTCAGGGAAGCGGACCACGTGTAAGCTCACTTTCACGTAGAGCACAGCATGGCCAATCACTGCGATTGGCGAATGACGAAAACCACATATAAGTGTCTTTCACCGCACCACCCACCAAACATGCGACATGCTTGAACAGTGAGCATGGAAAAGGTCATTCTCAGAGTTGCGTGCTCAGGCCGCATTTTTTGAGCGGAAAGCCGCAGTCTAAGTCCTCGGCACGCGAGATTTTCTCCGCAATTCACAGTGATTGGTGATCTGCGTGCGCATGCTGCGGGAAAGTGATCGCGGGGGCAACTTCTTCGGGGCAAAGCGCTCAGGCGGTTTGAGTCGACTGGAGGTTACGGTTATGCGGTCCGTCTTTGGAAGTGAACCCGCTAGACCACCGAGACCGTCTAAATTCACAAACCAGGACTGGCTATATATATGGTGGCGCTGTGGCCTTCGCGCCGCTGCCCCATCGGAGCCAGAGCGAGACGGAACGGTCAAGGGGCGTCCGATCTCCCGGGACGATAACGAGGCGTGGGCGTTTAATTAGAGCCGCTCTCGGCGCGGCTGATTCATTAGCGCCCCGATCTGGTCCAGCGCTCCGTCGCCAAGGCGCGAGCACGGCGAGAACCGCCCCCTCTTTCACCTCCGCGACACACAATGGGGCGAAGGCAGAACGCTCCGAGGCGTGCATAAACCAGCGCCTTTGTCTCGTCGTATCGTGACGAACTCACGCCCGCCTGGGCCCCCCCTCGATGAGCGATCGGTCCTGGTTGCGCGTCCGGCCCGCTCTCGAAAATCGCGGACGCGCAAAAAGGCTCACGAGCGCGCCCCTCAAAAGAATCAGTCGAGCATCCAGAGAGGCGGGCTTGAGGCGCCTATGTTTGTTTGTGTATCAAGGGTTTGACCCGGTCACTCAATGAAACCACTGAGGGTCGGACTCGGTCTGCTCGCTTCTGTCAATTTGAAACGACGCCGCGTGGACCCAGCTGTTTGGTGATGGAGAACAGTTTGGAAGGGCAGTATGCCTCCGTTCCTTCGCGGCTCTATTCCACCTAACAAAGAACTGCAGCGGACGCTACGAACCACAGGAGCCAATCAAATGCCACGTGAGTGTCACGTGACCTTTAAGAGGAGCGCAGCGAAGCGCCGGACACGCAATCAGGTGGCACTTCTACAGCGCTGGACTGGTTGGGATGGCCTGTAGCGTCTGGAGCGGTCCATCGCAAGGCGGAACAGAGAGGGCACAGCACTCAAAAAGGATCGCACGCGGGCACGAAAGACAACGAGAACGATGGAATGGACGAAGTAATCACTGGAACACTGGCCGACGCGGCAGCATAAAGCCACGAGGAGGCTTGGACGGGCACGGAGCGAAGAACGAGGCGGCGATCGCGAGCGGGCTTTTTCCTTGAGTCCTGCTGGTATACAATACAGGTCATGCTGGTCTGGCGCTCAATAGGACATCCGTCAGCGTCGTGGGAGGCCCTCCCTCGAGCTTCTTTCCGAGCATATTCGTAGATACGAGCGAATCGAAGCCAGAGAGACTGGTCTACACGCGCCCTGGCGCGCGGATTCATATACCTGGCAAATGAAATATAGCCAACTGGATTTTCGCCGGCGGTTCGTCCCCGTTTCGTTTGCATCTTTGTTTCCAATGCGCGGCCGCACTGGTATCCCCGTGCGTACGTGAAAGAACGAGACGGGAGATAAACAATGTGCAACCAACCCAACTTTCAGGGTGGAAATAATCGCGACTGGAGCACGGGTCATGCCAGGAAGCAATGCGCGGCGGCGGCCGCAGCGTTCTGCATATCCCGCGCCAGCACACAAACGCGTATGCGAGGTCTAAAGGTCAGCAGCGAGTCGCCGAGTACCACCGCAAGCGGCAAAGGTTTCTTCGAGCAACAATTTTACAGTCACCAGGGGGCACGCGGAGCGGATTAAGGCCGTCGAGACGAGCTCGGCCTCTTGGAGCCAAAAATGGCGCCGTATGAGAAAACAGAGCGAGAGTGTCCTGTCCGACGGTTTTTTTTTTATTATAAAAATATGCGCAACTCAAGGAGCAGACTGGCTAAGAAAAATGCAACGACTGAACAATGAACCACACCCGAAGCGGTGGCTATACGCTTTTCTGTGTCACGGAACGGAAAGGTAACTCGGGATATTTTTGTCTACCGCTGGCCCAGGTTGTGCTTTAGGAGCAGCTGGGTCGGCGACGCGGGGGATCTGATCTGTGAGGTCCGTGCTTGGGTGAGCACGGCGCGGTCGTCTGTCTATGACGACCGACTTTCGGGCAGCAGAGACGTCATTCTGGAGTAGCCTCGGAAAGAGTAAAATGCATCAGCCTCGTTTACACGGTCGTGGGGCTTTTCGAACCAAGACGATGCGAATGAAACGTGCTCGAGCAACTGTTTGACAAACATATAGTGACCTTTCTTTCCTGCGTCTGTTGTGTTTTGAACAGACACAACAGCGATAACGTATCGCTGAAGCAAATAGCTTTTCGGTCAGAGGCAATTAAATGTGTCACCTGCTAAACGGATGAAAGTTCCGCTAAACTCGAATAATATGAAATGTCATCATACGCATCTCACTTTCTCTTTGTTCTCACCCCTTTCCTTTGTTCTCTTTTTTTTTTCTTCTGCGACCAACTTTCCAGCAAGTCCCATCACGCTAAAAAGCGAAATTACACTCGCGTCTTCAAAGTCAAATTGGACGTTTAGTGATTTATACAGCGTAAGGTCGGTCTGCCAGGATGGGGCGACACTGGTTTACACTGTACATGAGATATTTAGCCAGTGCAGTACGACTGCTAACCTGGGGTCTTTAACGTGCACCACGCAGTAGTGATACACGACCGCACGCCGGTACGATGCTCATCCTCATCGAAACGGGCAGGGGTGGGGCTCGAACCCACACACTCACGTCTTCTGCCCAGCACAGTATATGGAGAATACCAAACCAGCGCGCTCTACGAACAGAGCCTGATGGTTAATCGTGGGAAAATCTTGCAACCCAACAATAACGAGCTGAGAAGAAGCACTTATCATGACGTGTGATATGTTCACTGCCCCAGCGTAGGCGTCATCTTTCGGGTCAGTAAGTTAAGGATTTCCCGATTCCTTGGCTCTCATTCGTAACGAAATGATCGAGCTCTGCGGGTATTTATTACACTCCACCTTGTCGTGCTTTGGCGCGGAACAGCATCATCAGCGTCGCGATTAACTTTGGACACGCTCGCATAATCGGACGTGTCGTAGTTTTCCGCTCATACGTGTCCACACCCAAGGACACGGACTCGGAAAGAGAAGACACGCCCGTAAAAATAAACAATGCAGAAAAAAACAAAACAAAAAGAACTTCAATGTTTACGCGTATCCACACCCACAAGAAAAATAAGAAAAAAAAGTTTTACACAAGCGGTTAAGTGGGAACTTTCTCGCAACGCGGACACTCGCAGAACACGCTCTGCCGTCGCGCAGACTTGCAAATGAAACTCGTCGCGAGCGAAACAGGAAGCGGCCGTCTCCGGACACGATCGGTGACCACCGATCTCATTGGCATTCCGAGCGTGGTCCGCGCGGCAACAGTCGCCCCGTGATCCAATGTAAACAAGAAAGTTGCTAGGAGACAAAAGCAGCCGAGGTCGTGCGAGAGCCACGCCAGGTGGAAATGCAACCGGCTCCGGCTGCCATTATGTTTGTGTTCTCTTTTCTTTTTCTCCTTTTTCACTTTCTTGTAGGTAAGTTCTCATTTGTGTTCGAAAGAGCCAGGCGACTAAAAGCCATCGTCGATAAATACGTGACTTGGAAGATAAAGTTAACCACGAATAAAATGTCGCCTGTCGGCACCGCTGGGTCAAGAACGCCGGAACTATGTTTTGTAAACTGACCGACGACGTTATCGGTGCGTCGGTCTTAAACGCGAAGGCCATCGTATCGTTCCGCGTACTTCGCTGATTGGGTGGTCCGTTATTTTAATTAGATCTCCAAATTAGCTAATCTAGCTGGTCATATATTATATATACGCGCGCACGTAATTCTTTATTTTCGAGTCAATTAACGTTGAGTGGTTTCTTTACCGAAGGTCATATCTAAAAGCCCGTTCACACACTGGCGACTTTTTAGGACCGAGTGCCTCGAAACCTCTTAAAATCTCTTACGACGAGAGGACAGACTGGCGCCACCTACCGGGTAGCGGTGGAACACTCGGCGGTCCCGTACATTTTCTATTTCTTTCAGGCATCATTCTTTCTTTCTTGGCTCAAAAAACTTTTGTCAATGTTATGAACGAACATTTTTCATACGAACATTTTTCATAAGTAGTACCTATATATGACCACGCAAACACCGCCAAATCTTCACTCTAGTGAAAAGCAGTTTTAGAGTCACTGCATAGATGGCGCCAGGGTGTGTTCTCTCGTCTAAGGAGTCGCAAGTGTGTGACTGTGAACGGTCTTTTAGAGGACCGCTTCTCAATGTTCCCCGCGTTCTTACTCTAAAGAGTGGTTTTCGGTCGGATCTGCACCCGATGCAGGCGTCGACGCCTAAAATTAACAAATAAACAATTGGTAAGTGGACTTATACTTTCTTGAGAGAGTGAAAAAGGTCTCTAAAGCACCTGTTATAGTCTAAAAAAATATTCAAAAGATTGACGAGATTTTTTTTTAATTGTTTGCGCATAAAGGAAAATTTCGCTCTTATCAAGATTCGTCGCCTTCCGGACTGATTGAAATGTGGTGCGGCAAGCAAACTGATTGATCGATTTAATATTTACATGTGCCAAATAACAGCGAGAGCGGCTGACAATGCACAAACTGTCAGATTTCGTTACTTTCATCAGACTGTAACACACCATCCCGTTGCTCTCTTGTTGAGAACTGTCGTGAGCTTTTTCCCGCATTCACTTCAACAGCTTCCATCTGCCATCCACGATCATTTTCGCTAAGGACTCTCGGATTTGTCTGATCATGAAACCCGAGCTGGTTCTTCATTGGATATCACGTTCGAAAGCGTGTGAAGACGTGAATGCTTTCAAGTGCAGAGACTGCAGCAACGGCGGCAACGGCTCAGCGGAGACAAATGGACCCGGTGGAATTGATTCGCCTTCCAATGGCTCATCTAACTGCCGCCCCGTCGTTCTCGGCGCTACCATCGAGCAGCGGCTGGTCATTACAGGGGTCGTTAAGGGATCGCAGACGGCGCTTTTTGAGCATCTCTCGAGGATATAATTTTCCTTTAGGAGGCCATAGATCCAATTAATGTGCATGCTCTTCGAGCGCTCGAGTTGAAACTGCAAATCAAATGCGAGTTGGAATTTCGATTACTCCGCACCACTCATCCCCGCAGAGGCGGGATTTCGTTTTATGACTCCCGCTGAGAGAATCGATACACGCGTGGATTCCCTAGTCGTCAGTGGTCGAAACAAAATATTTCCACAAAAAGAGCCAGGGATTACTGCGCAATAAAACCTTCCGTCGTCGAATCCGCGAGTTCGCAGACAAAGAGAAAAGGTTGAGCGTTGTTTTCGCAAACTAGCGACCGACGATGACAAATGATCTCGCTGCAAATATGAGCGTCTCTGATTGCTCATGCTGTCGACACTGCTGCATGCTTGGCACATCGCGGCTGACGCAACCGAAATGACCAGATACAGAGGAAGCTTTGCGAGAAACGATTCGGACCGAACGGGTTGGAGAGGCAAGTTTCAGACGAGCGACAAACATTTCGACATCATACGATGCGACAGCGCACAATAGTCTCCGGCAAGGAGTGTATACAGTACACCGAACCACATGCCCTCGCAGACTGGACAAAAGGTGCGCGTTGCGCGGTGCCGGATTCCTCGTCGTCGCGCAGAAAGTGATGACGAATGATCGCAGTCGCGCTATTTGTTTTCAGTCATGGGACATCCCCGACAGCGAGGAGGGACAAAGCGGCGTTGTCGTCCGGCTGTATCATCCCGTCGTAAGATGGACCTGAGCCTCCAGCAGCAGCCGTTCGTTCCCGACCCTCAAGCTGATAATGCGACAGAAGCTACGCCTTCACCGGGCCAATCAACCACCTCCCTTCCATCAGCTGACCTCCCTTCGTGCGAGCGGGAGAGTGAACCCCGTGGCCAAAGAGAGATAAATTACTGGACCAACGAGCACGCAGCTTCCACCGCACTGTCCACGTAGGGGTGAACGAAGTATAGGCACCGCGCGCAGCGGCGGGGCAGGGGCTGATGCTTATAGATGACGGCGTATGTCTACCGGCGTCGGCACACGGGACAGGCCAACGCAATGCGCGGCCAACACATGGTCAGCGATGCAGGGTCATACAACGATCGCCACAAGGGACCACGCCCTGCGGCGCAGTCCACATGTGCGGACTCCCACGTGAAGGAGATACCAATTGCGGGGCAATAACCAGCGATTAGTTTGGGCGTGTGCCCTCGCAGCGTTAAGGGCGATTCACACGCTTGCGTAGGGTCCGACCAAGTGCAATTCTGCAACGGTTTGCGACGTACGGGTTGCTATGGCAACAGCGGCGTTGGCTCCAACAAAACCGGTTTTTACCCCCGTTTTGTTTATACAAGCGACTTTTTCCGAGTCATCCTTGTCCAGCGACGGGGTAAATTTTAGGCGGCTCACCGTATTTTGGTAGTTCAGCATACTCTGTTTCACCTTACCATTGGCGGCGTGCGTGAACTGACAGGGGGTGCTTCTCTAGCCACGCATCATCATCAGTTGTGACGTCACTGGTAAGGTCTGGGGCAGACCGCGCTGATCTTGGATCCTTCGGCCCGCCATTTCGCTTCATGCGCTGTTTGGGTAACGGGCGGCAAAGCCTGTTTCACGCGTTGTGTTTATATGGTCAAGTGAGCCTTGTAGCTAGGACATTTTACCAAAGCTTGAAACCATGGCATGCGTAGTCGTGCTAACAAACATTTTTGGCGCTGAGGTGTCGAAGCGCTCGGATGGCGGTGTGCATGCTGTTCTCTACCCTGTGTACAAAAAGCTGGATGATGAAATTAGAATATCCATCGCTTTATTTCGCTACAAAATCTACCGCGGCAAATAGGGTGTATTTTTTATTATGATTCTGACAAAATAAAACTGAGAAAGGAATGTCTCATCAAACTAAAAATAGGAAAGCGAAATTCGAGAACCTCTCGTGCGTGTAGTAAACACTTCAGTGAAAGCTGCTCCGTGTATCCTGCTGGTTCCTGCCAGCGGAACCAACAGGATACACTGATTAATTAATGAATGCTTTAATCGCGATTATTCTTTTTTAACCGGTTAATCGGTAAATTTTGACGAACCAAAAGAAAGTAAAAATTAAACGCTTTCCCCACGCCGACGTAGACGAGAACACCTGTATAAAGAACAAACTTTAGGTGAAATTTTAACTTAAAGTGAACTGCAGGGGTGAGATTTGTAACCCCATGGACAAGGTGCAAAAGGTTACGCGTATCCCGGCCACATCAACGCCGTGAGAGTGCTCATTTAGCGCCGCAGAGACTGTTGTGAACAATCAAAGGACGCCACTCTTGCCGGAGAATATGAACGAACCCCTTTGCCTCATGCGGCTGAAGTGTGTGTGTGTCTGCAGCATCCGTGATGAGTGTCTTTGAACTGCTCTTAATTGCACATCGAGGTTGATTCATAATCAAAATTGTATATTGCGCCGTTTATCACATATTCAGCAAGAACAAACACAAACAAATTGTAATTTTGACTTTTTAAATGATCATTGCATGGAAATGAACGAGACCAATTAATCGATTAATTAAGTGATTACATGGTGGCGATTAATCGGGATAACATTTTAATTGACGCCCAGCCCTTGTTCTAATGAGTTCTGTGAGTGCTGGTCTCGTAATAGTTCCAAGTTGATTCCTTTTTACATTTTGTAAACCAGTAAACAAACATTTCTTCAAAATAACTGGCAGGAAGAAGCGGTAGCTGGCTCCGGATGTTGTTTCAATTAAATCCCTGCTTATTCATTTCACCTGGTCGACGCGAAACGGGCGAGACCCCTCGCGATCGAAGTCTGAAATCTAGTAAGTCGGTGACACTACAGCGTTCCCAAAAATTAAGTGCATACCTGCTAATTCATAGCAGGTATGGATCTTCTAGTATTACTACCGTTTGTATGTTTAATTTTGCGGGCCCAAATCATTTTAAATTTGTAGACTATTCTTAGTAAAAATTGGATAGAACAAATTAATCAATCGCCTAAATTTGCCGGGCCATGTTCGCCAATTTAAGAATATATAAAAACTTTTGCTTTCGTTTCCAGCAGAAGTCGCGATGTGACAAACTTATTTGCCACGTATTCGATGCGGGAGGAGCTAAGCGTCAGTTGCTGACGAGCATTTGCTCGTCAGCAACTGCCGAGTCAGACTTGGATAGAAGCGCCGATCTCGGCAAGTTCAATGTAGCTAAAACTAGGGCACCTTCATGTGCACTAGCTAAAACGAGTGTGTGGCGCTTTGCAACACAACTGTGCGCGCGTGCACAGCTGATACTCTGTTTCACCTTATGATGTACCGCAGGAAAAGCTACAAGCGCGAGCTCCTTGATAGGGCATATCTCGGCGGCACAAGCTCTCGTGCGATAAGAGCAGCTCCCAACGCTATGAGCTCGCGCTTCTAGCCTTCTCTGCGGTACAACATAGTACGAGTAGAAGCACGGAGCGGCTCTATAGCATACTCCGGCCAACCTCGCGTTGGAGTCCACGTGGCCGCACTTCTAGCTCCTGGTCGAATAAGGGCGGAGATACGCACAGTATTACTCGGTGAATCAAACCTTTTCTGCAACAGCCTTCACAGAACCGAGGAAAAAAAAAGAGTCAGAGAGGCTGTGAACAGCCCTGACGCTTTGCGCGCGCAAGCTGTAATGTGAAACTCCAGGCTTGTTTTTGAATATTTTAACGTTTTTAAGGATAAAAAGTAACTTCGAGGCCGCTGTTATTCGTTAGAGAGATCACTCACAAAAACATTATACATGCTTCTTTAATAAAGAAATAGGTTTTAATTGGCATAGATGCGAACTAACATAGCCGCTCCGTGCGTTTACATAGCGCGTTGTCTGCTCGCATCCTTCCAGCTCCGTCACAGGAGAGCACCCGCAAGGTGGCGCCACCAAAGATCTCGTCGCCAATAGGACCGCAGAGGGAATAAAACGTCTTTTGTGGCGATCGTTGCCCGCGTGACTCCTCCTCCGTTGCCAGACAAGGCTATCCGACAAACGACCCCTGTGTACAGATCTTCACGTAATCCGAGGGTGCCTCTGAACATGGCGCCCGAAAGGCACAAAATGGCGGCAACTCGAGACAGTGCATCTACTTCGCTACTGGGTGGCTTCAATAAACACGGTCCTTGCCTTTGGCACGAGTAATAAAAAGAGTCGATCGGTCGTCCGGTTCCACATCATTAGAAAGCGTCGCGGTCGAGCCACCCACCTGGAGATCCGATGCCAAGAAAAGCGCCGCTGGGCCGCAATACTATAAACAGTCGTCGCTCGAGGAAGCTGAGCGTTCCCCGCAAGGGCCAATTGTTGCCGGAGCCCCGTCGAGGAACCGCTTAAACGCTCCCTCGACCGTTTCGAAGAAGGGGTTCGTCGCGTAATTACGGGACGCGAATATATACGCGTGCCAAGTTTGTTTACGAGTAGTTGAGCTAACCAGCGGATTACAAACCCAACTAGCTGGTAAGCGAGATCGGCACGCCTTTATCATAAACAAAAAAAAACGTCGCCAATCGGTTTTTTTTATTCTTTAGGACGATTTCACTATGCGTTCGACGCATGCGTGACGCCGCCATAACTTTAGTTAGCAGGAGGTAGGCGGCCGTGCACGCATGCGAGGGCTCGTGCCGTCTCGTGATCCACACGCGAAGAGCTCCGGCGGGGTTGTCCCACGTGCAGAAAGACTACCTCGATGCATACAGTGTACTAGAATACGAGGCAGTGCTGGGACCGGAGCGGCAGCCTCACAAGTTCCCATTGACGAGTCGAGCCGGTCCAAACACTAACCCGTATTCTAGTACACTGTATATCAAACTGGCTGGCGAGATCGGTCTATTTCTACAGCTTAGTGGCGCCCCGACTGATGCCCTCTCACGCCTGTCACGTGCACGCGTGAAGCGTGCGCGTGAACCTACCTTTAGAGCAAGCTTTCAATTGCACGGGTTTGCCCCGCACGAGCAGAGATATGGCGGCGGCCAGTCGCCTTGCACGCTATCGTCTATAAGGAGTATTCACTGGGCGCCATATTTGTGGGTGATGTCTAGAGCGCATGCTCTGAACGAGCCCACATTAACAGGCTGCTAAGACCGGCAATCTTGAGGGTGTGGAATGCACGTTACAAAAGAACTGTGAAAGCTCGCCATCAGCACGCGCTCAGCAGTCGTGCACACAGCTATGGCCGCCAGTGAATACTTCCTATAGGGGGTATTCACTGAAAGCCATATTTGAGGGCGACGTTTAGGGCGCATGCTCAGAACGAGCTCACATTAATAGCCTGCTATAAGACCGACAATCTTGATGGTGCGGAATGCACGTTGCAAAAGAACCGCGGAAGTTCGCCGTCAGCAGCACGCGCTCGGCAGCCGCGCACACAGCTATGGCCGCCAGTGCATACTTCCTTTATAAATTAAGCGCGGTGACTGCGCGAGCGCCCGAACACATCGCATCAGTAACGACACTACGCGGGGCATCCTAACAGTGCTCGGCGCCAGAGCGCCGAGCACTGGTAGGCATGATTAGTGGGTAGACACAAAGCTAGCCGCCTTTGTCTCTACTCAGTGTTCGAACGCGCTCGAACGCGGACGCCGGACGCCGGCGCCTGACATACGAATGCGTTCGAGCAGTGAGTAGAGACAAGGGTCTCAGCAGTCGTTCGAAGCAGAGCTCGGCGCCCTGGCGTTTCCGCGCACTGTCATCTCCTCCTCTCCCTCAGTGTGTATACCCGCATAGTGAGTGACTGACCGAAAGGCAGGGAGGTCTTTCAGTTGTCCCGTCTCCAGCGCGAGTTTCCTACAATACAATGCAATGCAATACAATGCAACTCCATACAATACAATTCTATTACATTTTTTTTGTGCATTCGAACAACGCTTCACTTCGGCGCGAGGCAACAAGCGCGTGCCGAAGGCCGATCATCCGACATAAGCGCACTACGTTTCTTGTCCTGTCAAGAGCTACACAAGTGCAGAGAGGCCGCGTATTGTCTGCTCCTCCTTATACCTAATTCTCGCACGTTACGCTTTGGGAACGATCTTCGCTGCCCCGTTGTTGCACGAAGACGACTATACTTCAGTTCCCCATACGATGGACCGCAGAGGACGTTACGACCCATCGCAGCCAACCCAATGCCGTGTGAGCGTCACGTGACCTCCGGGAGGGGCATGTAGTCCAGTGATACGTTCGCAGCTCTGGATTGGCTGGGACGGCTCGTAGCGTCCGTTGCGGTCCATCGTAGGGTAAAACGGAGTCTAGGAAGGCAAACACAGCGGCACGGCTTAGAAAAACAATAACAACAACAACAACAACGAACAAACAACGTGAGTGCTACGAAGCGGATCGGACGAAGCGGTGAACCGCGCCACTTCCCCGCGTGAACGTCGATTCCCCGATTCGTTCGCGCGGTGAGCAAACAGGTCTTCCTTTCTCTTCCGAGGGCGACTCGGGGAACGCGTGCTCCGTGAAGCAACAAAAGGCGGCGCAATCAGCGATAT
Organism: Ixodes ricinus; assembly: GCA_037355805.1. Lineage (NCBI taxonomy): Eukaryota > Metazoa > Arthropoda > Arachnida > Ixodida > Ixodidae > Ixodes > Ixodes ricinus. The sequence goes on along the minus strand of JAZHYW010010921.1, from coordinate 116,545 downwards.
CAAGCGAGCCATCGGGAGAAAAGGGTTCGCTTGACCTCGGCCCCCGGGTCTGGCGATCGCGCGTAGCCCCGTCTATGCCAGAGAGACAAAGGCATTCTCCAGCCGGCGAGGTTTTCGCGAGCAGACGACTCATCACGTCGAGACGGCGGCTCGGGTGACGCCCGCGCGCCATGCATGCCCCGCTCGGTTGCTGCGCCCACGCGCGCCCATCCAACGCCGCTGGCTGTTGTGCCGTTCGAGCACGCGCCAGACACCAACCAGGCACTATAAACGCGGGGTCGATGTTCGCCGAGGAGAGACCGACGGAAGGTCACGGCACCCGCCGACGGTTTCCCTGGTAATCGCGGAAATCAGGCGACAGAAGGAAGGGGGTTTGGAAAAAAATGAAACGAAAAAGTGATGTGCTCGGTGATTCGAAGACGGCCCCTTTATTCGATTTCAATCTCGGATCGTAACTTGGCTCGCAAATTTTTTTCTTCTTTTCGACCTAGGGGGGTTGATGTGACGGTATCAGCGAACTACAAACATACACCGAAAATTTATGGGGATAACACGCGGCTGTGTTTACCACGCTCCCCTAAAAAAGTATGACCCACGGGGCAAATAAACTCGGATGTATAATAAAACGTACCAGTTCGCGTATAATAATAAACCCTGCCGCATTTATCACTTTTCGCTTTGCGGCGGTGCTGCGATTTTGAAAACAATTATGTAACGCTATCACCCCCAGTACTGAGCAAAGGATTTGGAGAGTCAACAAATGTAGCGTCCATGTCAAAGCCCGGCATGTTTGATTTTGTAGCGATTGGTTCTCCGCGTGCCCTGCATGGAACAAGAAGTGAAGACCTTTCTATTATAGTGTATACCAGTGGCGTAGCAAAGGGGGAGGCTTATGGGGCTTGAGCCCCTCCCCCCCCCCCTCCCCCTTCCCCTGTCTTGGACATCGCAGCAACCTCAGCACCTCCCGTCCCCCACCCCCGAAAAATATTACTCAATACACCACTGTAGTGTACATACGTACATCATCATAATGATAATAATAAAAAATATGAACACATAGCTAATGATTCGAAGATATCTTTTTAACGATGTTGTGGCTTTTCAGTGCAAAGTTTAAGCTCGAATCTTAATTCCCTGCTGGTGTCTTCCAGACACGAACGACAATATCTAAAACATAGCCGTTTTCTCCACACAGCACCCTTCCTCTGCCTGATAACGCGCAAAGGCCGTACATCGAGGTTCTATGAACGCCATTCACGCTCCGAATGCACATGGTATAAAAACGGAGAGCAAGAATATTGCCAATCGGTGCACGTTTTACGGGGAAAGGGGGGGGGGAGAGAGAGAGAGAGAGAGAGAGAGAGAGAGAGAGAGAGAGAGAGAGAACCCAAGCCTCTCACAATTGGAACCTTTTGTAGATTGCATGCAAGAGCTTTCGCGTTTAGCTAGCAGGAGCTCGAGGTCGGACTGAGCACGCGCCTGGAGGACCCGCAATGCGATGTGCACGATCTAAGGAAAGCCTCTAATATTTCTTCGTGCGCAGGGTTCGATTGGGACATCCGTAATAAGAGACAGCTTTTCCCGTCGCATTTTTTTTAACGAACTCGCGCTGACAAAGCAACGCCTCCAACAGAGACACGCAGGGATGAAAAACGGTCCAGGAAAACACGGACCAAACGCAACGCCCAAGCGCACGCGCGCGCCGCACGAGCTTTGCGTTTCAATAGCGGGACACAAAGAACCGAGAAGCTTCCCGTGGAATACTTTTTTTTCCCCAGGTTTCATAATAAAGATGTTTCTGCCGCCTTCCGTCATGCCCGTTTTTTTGCTTCTGGCCAAGCTCATTTCGAGGAAACGCGAAATTCGCTCCAGAAAAGAAAACAAAAACAAGATGTGTCGGCATTGCCGTTCCTTGCGGCGGCAGTATCAAATTCCCGTTCAAGGACGCTTTGCATGCAAAGTGTCAGGGCGCAATCTTGGGGGCGATGGCTCGGTCGAGAAAGGAACGCGCGCGAAGAAGGAAACAGCTTGCTCAAACATGAGAATGCCCCTTCCGCCCCGCTTCCCCGCAGCGCAAGGGGTCCTTCCTCTCTCCCCCGACCGCAGGGAACGGCAGCATCCGCGTCGTCGAGTCGACTCGAGAGAGAAAAACGCAAGACGGGGGTCTTCCGAGTCGCATCCCTCCCGCGCACCCAAAAATCGACCTCTGAAAAGCGTCGCCCATACGCTTTACAACAGCCCGAAGCACGCAGATGTCACCAAAAAACACAAAAAAGTAAAAAAGACAAAGAAAAACAATAACAACAATACCAAACAACAACGCTTATAAAAAAACGAGAGGCAGAAAAAAGAAAACAATACTGGGCAATGCTTCGTCAAATCGAGCCGCTGGCCACAAAACTTGGAAGATAGGAACGGGGAAAAAAATAAAGTAAAAGAAGAAACGCAATGACAACAAGTAACGGACGAAAAGCGGACGAATCGATAACAAGGATGACACGGACCGTCCCGATTGAACAACGCCCCGAGTGAGGGGGAAAAAAAGGAAAAGAGGGAAAAGTTGGGCGCCTTTACTTAAATAAGCGCCGTTTGTGTCGTCCTTCAAGTACGAGGTTGGATCCAGCGTACGGTGTTTTGGAAACAGCTAAGTAATATAACTACACGAAACAGTCTGCGCTAGTCTTCGAGTCCCATATCCTCCGGGGAGTCTGATTTGAAACATGGTTGGCTGCTCCCTTTTCCTCGATTAAGCGCTGAAGTGTACCAATCGCTTCACGTTTTCTGTTTGATGCGGCCCAGTGGTTCCTGCATCCAACAGCAGAAACGCGCACTCTCCCTCCGCAAATGTTAAGAAAGGACGTTTGAGGCACCACGGGTGTGCGGACCGACGAGGTGTATGCGGAGAGCAAGTCGGTCTGCTTTTTGCGCAGGAGTTACGGTGACGTCAGAACGACGCCGAGCTCTGATTGGCTTTGATTGAAAGGATAGGTGGTAGACCTCAATGCTAGATATGCTTATTAGAAAACAGACATGCTTAAATACCTAAAATAAACCTAGTCACTTCCAGCGTCCCCCCTCTCTTTCTAATTACTAGATATGCCATGAGGTCTACCCACTATTTGTTTCAATCAGCCAATAAGAGCTCGGCGTCCTGACATCGTCGCAACCCCTGTGCAGAAGCAGACGAACTTGCGCAGGTCTTTCTCATTCCTTCGCTACGCCACAAGGCTATAGGGTGGATGCCCACCGGTTGCATCCTTTGCGGAGCGCAACTACACAAGTGGGGAAACCGAACCGTTTTCCAAACGCACTATTCGTGCAGGCGACTACTGTCTCTGACAAGACAAGAACGGACAGGAGGTTTTCAGGACTGTCCCGCGACTCCGCGCGAGTTTAATATAGACCCTTTTCTTTGCAAACGCCACCAGGCGGTGCTCCAGTCTTCGACGTCCAAGCGATCTGCCGGTTCATAAAAATAATGAATAAAGCCTCCCTTAACACCGCTGCTTGAAACGTCGATGAAACATTTAACCACCAATCCACCAGGTGAAAGCCAAAGGGACCAAGAAGCGCGAGATACGTTCAAAGTTTTCTAATATTCTTGTAAACCAGCTTGTCTCCTCCGAGACGTTGAATCGTACACAGTCGAAGGCTCTCGCTAAATCTCCAACTTAGTTGACCGTGTAGCACTTCTGCTTTCTAGCACCGGTGACATGAGCAGACTCGACGGGCTTGCCAAGAAAGACGGAGCGACCGAAAGTCGCTTGGGACGCCAGCAGCGGTTAACACTTCCGCGTTTCGTGAGCGTCGAACGCGCACGCGCAACCAAAGCACGACGAAACGCAACGAGCGCGCGTTGGAATCCGGGCATCCACGAGAGACGCCCTGTCCTTCTCATTCGGTCGGTGGCAACAGCGGCTGCAACAAGACTGGTACGTAATATCCGTGGTTCGAATGCCGCATGCCAAGTTTCTCCTTCAACTCATCGCCATGCGGCATTCGAAGCACGGATCTCGCGGTGACTGTATGCAGACTGTCTTTTGTATGACGTAGAGTGACCCCGGCTTTAGAAACGAGGCAAGACGTCCCGGCGAGACTTTGGAAAGTCAGCCATTGCTCAAGGTCACAAAAGTGTGACTGGAGGCAACAATAAACGCTTCCATAGCAGTGTCCTGTGTCTTACCTAGGACAGTAAGGTAGTAACGCCGCGAAAGTAACGGATTACTTTTTGTGGAAACGGTCACTTAGTTTTACGGAAGGGTAATTGTAACTGTAATTAGTTACCATTTCGCCTCGTGTAAATGTAAATGTAAATTCTCGCGCTTTTTTTTAGTAAGGCGTACAAGTCTGGCGATAGCGGCGGCTGCATGCCCGACCGACGTGACTGGAGTGAAGAGCCCGCAGCTCCGTCGCCGCAATCTCGTTGGCGTCTTTCGAAAGCGCGCGGCTTTAGTGTCTCCGGCGGTGGCCGGGAAAACGCCATTACGCGTCTGCCGAATGACGAGCTCAAAGGCTCATTACACGAGCGGGCCATGCACGAGCTCTTATCTGGTCCGCCGCCGCTGCACTGCTCGGACGAGATCGCTTTCGTTCGTGGACCTGCACGCCGCTGAAGCCGGCGCCCGATCCCTGCGAGCTAAGTGGCACTCCAGGTCCAGTTTCCAGTTGGGGGAGGGAGACCCCCGCGCCACTCTAATTGGGCGCCATTACTTTCCCCGCTGGGGGGATTGGACTGGCGCTCTTGCCTTCCCTATTTGCATCTGCACACTGGCGGCGAGCAACACGCGCAATATATGGGGGCTCGACTCGTCGCGCGGTGATCCCGTCAGGAGTGCTCTTGCTGTCGGGTGCGTGTCTGGCCGATGTTCGGATTGAAGAACAATCGATAAGAGGACATCCTCGAAATGGCTCGTGAATTCCTGTGTCCAGCTGCGAAAGCGGGGAGCCGAGCCCCGCGCGATTTAACGGATTGCAGGGAGCTCCAACGAAACGTCTGACATGCGCCCAACACGACCGGACAATATTTTTTTTAATGGTTAGCGTTAGAGTAGAGATTAATGGTGTCCCATAGTGAACCAATGCATATACAGAGAGGTCGGAACTTGAACGACATTGTGAAATAGATATATAGACGATTGCAAGCACGGCATCTGGCCGTCGTAATGTCCTGCTCGTGCGGGCAAGTGCGTGAAATTACAAGCTTCCCAAAGCTACGTTCACGCTCACGCTGCTATATATATATATATATATACACACAAAGTATGTTGCAGGGTTAAGAATAGCTGGACAAGCTCCCTCACGAAGTCATCCACTCTTTTCAATTTAGCAGAGCGAAAGCTGGACAGGAGGCGACTGCATGGTGAGAAGGAAACCACTCTCGTACACTACTGCCGTACCGAAGGTTTCAACAAATATTTTTTTTCGCGCCGTACCATTAACGAATCGAACATTATTCCCGATAACATTACGGGTCCATTGGACAAATTTCAACAGCGCCTCAGTATTGCTTTTCAAGTTCATTTTGGAGTTTAGTTATTGTTGCTTATTTCATTTGCGCATTTTTTCCTTTTTCTTTTTTTAATTTCTCGTTGTGTATCTTGCAGTTATGCATGCCCCTTCCTGCATTGGCAGCCCAATAGCAGACGGCAGTAATGGTAAATATATAATAATTTAAAAAAATCAGGAAGGTCACAGAGCTTCATAAAAGACGATTATCCTGCTATTTTTGTCTTGCAACTTACTCTAGATATTTTCGATGGAAAAGATGATAACGCGATGACGCAGGACCATTTCCGCAAGGCGCGATCCCAGTTCGTGTTGAGTTGCGGGACGCGCTTGCCGTTATCGTTATCGTTAACTGATAATCAAATAACGGATGATAACATATCCTGTTCAGGAAAACACATAATATAAAATATACGACGCGATGCATTAACTCGTGAACGCAACAATAAAATAATACACAGAAAAGATGACGGGACGAAAAAAAATCGCATTCAAGCTCGTGGCACGGAACAACGAAGCAATAAATAAAACCGACCACCCGCGATCATTTCCAGTGGAAAAGCACATTTCATTACAATCCCACGCCACGTACTGATTAAAAAGATTTACGCGGCCTTGAAGTTTCAATCACGGTTCGTTTGAAACGAATCAGCCCAACGTGGTGATGCATCAGAGGTAAACCAACACGTCGGAGTTGAGATGGAGAAACGCCAGCAAAAACAGCCGCTCCGTCAAAGCCCCGCTATAGTTGTAAGAAAACAACAATGTCTTCCACGTTCACGATGAAGGAAAATCAAAAGGTGCAGAAATAAAATATCGTCACAACTTTATTGTTTTAGCGCTCTCGACGACCCCACCTGACATGAGCTACGTACCGCACCTAAAGAACAATTGTCCAACAAAATAAAAAAGGAAACACGCGTTTCATCTTTGCACAAACAAAAATGACACCAGCTGGCATAAAAAAGATCACCAAACGCAAGAAAAGGAAACAATTCCCTCCCAGGACACTCCACTTATTGAATAAAATAAATAAATAAATGGAAAGCGGTGGCAGAGCTCGGTGACGTACGGAATACCCGTATTCCCACGTCACCGCGTTCAGGAATCGCTCCTATCTACCGCCGAACTCCCCAATTTTTTTTTTTTCAACCACAATTCCGTGGAGATTTATACTCTGCTCCCCCTGTCAAGCTCAACAAAACAACAATACTCAACAAGAATAGTGTATATATTCGACGATCGAGTGTTTTACGCAGTTTCCAGATCGCTTTTGCCTTGACACGTCTTTCACGTCCTTTCGCTTCAGTACGTCGCCCGTGGGACCATCGAAGCACCTTGACGGCAGGCAGGCTGCAAGTACTTCTCCGCCGCGAACTAAGCGCCAGCGAGAAAGACTTCTCCACCGCGAACTAAGCGCCAGCAAGAACGGGGGGGGGGGGGCGTGTTCTCTTCTCTTCCGCCTTCCCCTCTTCCCTCCCCCGGGGCCCCCATCCATCACCAATCCGCCCTGTGCCGGCGGGGCGACACCCCGGGCCCTAGACGAGCCCGTCCAGGTTGACGTCTCTCTGCTTTGTGCTCCTCGAAAAAGAGCCGAAGTTGACGCCACTGGCGCTGTCAATAAGGGAGCTCGACAGAGAGCAGGAAAAAAGAAACAACTGGACACAAACTTTGTGAGAAGGTCGGACAATAATGGCTGCACATCGCCAGCAAGTGGGAACAGATGAGACTGGGCCTACTTTCCGTGGCGTTTATTAGTACCTCTACGTTTTGTTTGTTCTTGAACGGAAGACCGCGGGTACAACCAAATTTTTAAGGATGTGATTAATACATGTCGAAAGTATCCTCATAGCTTATTATTCCTGCGCATGTACTGCTGGGGAATAGGGATTGTAAGATGTGAAATAACTAAGGTGAGAATGCGGTCATTCAAAGCCGTGCGTTTCGGCAGCCAAGAGAAAAGTGGCGTTAATAAGATAAATGATTCCTCCCCAATGCCGCAGGACCTCACCCACCTCTACAAATACGCACCGAGGCCTAGGTGCACTGATGCACTAGGCTCGTGCCGTACGCAGTGATTGGGACTATCACAGCGGCGTAGCACTGTACTGTTTTTCTCGGAGTAGTAGACCGCGATCACTGAGATATAGAAAATAGCTATTCTGCACGGGTCAGGTGTTTATCCCTGCGAACCTTTGCCCGCTCTTTTTCATCTCAGCGGTAACACTGGTATTTGGGTATCGATGACCCTGATCAAAGGCGGAGCTAGACCAAAACCAACCACCAAGCTTTCATGGCTTGCACGTGATGTCATCGGACCACGCTGCAAGGTAGTCAAGCCGTTCTTACCGAGAAAATAACAAAGCGCTCAGCAGCGGGGCCATTACATGGCAGCTGATGTGATGTTAATACAACCCGCGTACAATCTGCGAAGTCTCGAGCAAATCTTCCCACTCACTAGGTGAGACTCGCTATTCATGGGGTCCTCAGCTCCGCCGCGCTCAGCGCATCGGCTGAGGCGACCTTCCCGAGCCAATTATATGCTCGGAGTTTCCCTCTATCCGCTCGTCGATCGGTACAGAAGCTGGAAACACTCCGCGAACGGGGAAGCTGTCATCGATAATCCTGCAAACGACGATGCTGTCAGCGATAGAGAGGCACTCGGCTCGGTGCCAACAGAGAGCGAGCCGAACAACAAAAGTAAGGAGTGCTTACGGAGAATAATAAACGGCCGTAATGGCTGAGCAAGTTATGCTTATTCGTTATGCTCAAATACCGTGTTCGCTATCGCTTTTTGAAAACGACTCAATTCAGTATTCATTTTAAAAAATTTGCTTTCATATCATGGGATCGGCAACTTCCATTAGAAGAATACTGGGATGCATCACATATATCGTCTCCAATTGCGACATTAGTACGCAATCGGCACTTCAAGTTACAAAAAAAAAAAAGAAAAAAAGGATCATTGACCGCGCGCAGGCACATAGCAAGAAGCAGTGAGAGGTGGAAGACTTTGCCCACGAGGCTATTGCTCGGCGGCAGCCTCAAAATGGAGGTTATGAGGGATGAGATGGAATCGGAAACACGGATGAGTTTCGGTACTCTATGGGTACCGAGTGACTAAGGGTGGTCGTGTCACGTGTCTCGAGTGACCATAGCTTTATAGTTGCCAACCGATATTGGACGGCAGCTATAAAAAAAGTGCAAAAATTATCCCACTTTTTTTCTTTTTGTGAGTGGTGTTTGTGGTTAATAGCGTGAGCGAATGTTATAATAGTGGTGCGAAACACCTTTCGTTCCTTGGGCTGTCCGCGCTCAAAGAAGGTTCGCACGAGCAGAGAGGACTAACAATGCTCAAGCTTACATATACAATGAAGGTCAACTTACGGATATAAGAAGTAGCTTTCCATTTCCAAATATACTAATTCAAACGCCCCAACGTAAAAAAGAGAGAAAAACAAGATGCTTCACTTACGAATTAAAGTAAATTGCAAAGAAAGACGCTTGGGTAACTTGGGCCTCGGATCATTGTTGGCCTCCATCGCCCAAAACAACGCCGTAAGAAAAAAAAAAAGAAGAAACAGAAACGCGAGTGTTTGTCACATTTCCGAGAACCCTGCCATAAATCAATGTGCGTTAAAAAAAGCGAACAGCGACGCTGAATAAAATGAGAACAGTCGACAACAACACACCAACAACAACAGCGACGACGACAGTAACACGGATAAGCTGCGAGAAAGAAAGTATACACAGAGCGATGAAACGGCGTTTAGTTAACGTCGATAAAAAAGAACGCCCCTAGACGAATCTAGTCCCAATCCAATCAAGCCGTTAGTGAGGCCGAGCAACAAGGCGTGTCCCCTCATTAGGCAGCTGACAATCTCGCCTGCGGCCCGCCGGATCCAAGACCATGGCACCCTTCGGACATCGCACCCCACTCCCCTCTCCCGCCTTCTCCAGCAACAGTGCCAAGGACCTACCGCAAACGCTGGCTACAGCAGACTTCGCTCACAATCCCTTCCTTCTAATGCCACGTTTTCGCGGGCCTTCAGTGATCCTTTAGTTTCGCGCATGCACGCGCTGTCGTCGCACTTAGCGGCCAATTACCGCACCTCCTTTCGAGGCAACAGGAACAGACGTTATTTGTACCATTCACTGGGATGTACAGAGGTATCTTTGCGTGCGCCTCGCACCATCCGAATAATCGTACTGCGGCCTGCGGTAGACTGTTCCGTAAATGTTATTCTATCCCCCAAAGAAGCTTCGCGCACGTGCCGCCAGGTGCCGTCTTTACGCGGAAAGGCCTGTTGACTTCCGGTCGAAGAGAGCGAGGTGGCTGCTTCGGTTAAAGCCGACCCCTCAGCCTGGAACGGGCTCTAATCGCAGTGAATTAACCACAGTGCAATTCGAAACGAGCGGCTCAAACGCGGAGCAGAAGCAATCAACAGCGAGCCGGCAACAACGCCAGTCGATAACAAAGTAAAGTCCTAAGCGCTAAATAGCCGAGTAGTGCGGGAAAGAGATGAAGGGAGAGGCAGGCAGCAGGCGAGCGATCAAATAGTAATTGCGGCGGCCCGGCCGCGGCGCGTGGGCCGTGCCCGCACGTGGGCGCTGCTTCGGTCAGGGCGAGCGGCGGCCAGGCGGGCCGGACGGCCCACCTACGCGTCGCCTGACTCGAGGCAGGAAGTCCCCGCGGCGGCACTCCCGCCTCTCGAGCGCCTTCAATGAAGTCGCCCCTTCACGACGACGAGCGTCCTCCAAGTCGCGAGCGGCACGCAGCCTCGGGCGCACACCGCGTTGCCCGGCCCGTTCGACTTGGCGGTCACATACATGTGAATGCACCGTTGCGTATAGTCGTAGCGCAGTCTGTTCGTTAATGCTGTTCGATGTGTGCGAGCGCGTGTATGTTGTAAGTGTCGATGCCCGAGACCGTGTCAGTGTTGTGCGTGCGTGTGTCTGTGCCGGGCGTCCTCGCTCGCCGTCTAGCATTTTTGATTGTTTTGGTTCGACGGAGTCGCGCGCTCAATTTTGCCCGTGGCTGCAGCAGCCTGGAATTTCGAGATAGCGCGCGTCCTCGCTTTTTCTCTTTCGACAGACGGTTTCGCGGCGGCAAAAAAGCCATTCCGAATTGTGAAATTTGAGATCGCCGTGGCTTTTTTTTTTTTTTCACTCCATATACGACACTTTCTTTCTTTGTAGTGCAGTTTCGCATTGCCGCATTTTGTTAGTGTTCGTTCGTATATTTGGAAGCCGTTCCAGTTTTCATTATACTCGCCTTTGAAACGAAATATAACGAAGCAGATTCTAATCTTCCGCTAATTAATCTGGCAGTAATACCGCGAAGTCGCGTGATGTCCAGCTTATGGAAAACGCGTCGTCTGGGAGTTCATCTAGGCGCACTTTGAAGAGATGCCGGTTTTGAGCACCAACGACGACCAAAACTATGTCCCACGTGCATGCAATTGTACTTAGGCATGCACACGCGAGGGTATGTTCAATTTACGTTTGTTACTAGCACAACAGGAGACCAGATACAGCGAGGAACGCAAGCTAAAAAGCGAGGCAATTAGCGATCAATGGACCCCACAAACATATAATATAAGCTACCCTTCGCCAGAAGACACGCCCGCATGACCACAATGTAGGTCACAGTGCCGTGTAGTCTTTCGGTCAAACATTTCTTCAACCTCCCTCAACGACAGGACATGAATCAGCACCAAGGACGAACAAAAAAAGATGTAATAGGGTAGCGAAGCAGGAAGGAGAGTTCCGCCAACGGTGCCTCCGGCGAAGGATGAAAGTGAGAGCGAAGTGAGAGTGGTTCCGAACTTACAAAACACATCGTCTCAGAGGTCATGCGCCTATTGTTGGTCTGAACCGACTAGATAACGGTACAACAGTCTTCACCATGGAAACATGCTATGGCCACTGACAGGATGAAAACGGCAGGGCGACTCTTTCCGATGGCCGGCCTCCGGCACGCGCCCTTTGCCTTCCGTCGTGCTTTGACTGCGCGTGCACGCTCGAGGCTCGAGAGACACCAAAGCGTTGTCGAAGGTAGCAAGCTCGCTCTGGAGGCGGGACGACCGAAACTCCTCCCTGACGTTGTAATAGTAGGGACTTTCAGTAAAACCGTTACAATGTTCCGTGTACCGCAAACTAAGTCCAGCGCGGTATGTTCAAATAAGCATTTATTTTCCCCGGAATGTCACACAAATGTCGGCGGAAAAAGACCGCAATACCGCGCCCGTCGAAGCCGCTCGGCACGAATCCGCCGGCTGGCTTTTGTTTGGACGAATCGACACTTGGCATTCGTTGTTTTGCGCGGGAACGGCTGCCGGCGCGTACGACTAGGACAAGATCATACATAGCTTATACAAGAGGTCGTTCTGAATTCTAGTTAACTCTACTTTTAACACGTCATCCCGCTCCAAGCTTTTGCCGGCATTCCGGTCAAGCGCGTCCGGCTCGTTAAGCTATACCTTACTTCTCCGGGTAACGCCAGTAGCGCAAACGGACTCGTCCAGTCCAGCCCACTAATGTAAAAACAAACAGAGAGAAAAAAAAACAAGGATTTTTAACTGCCCGGTGACCTATCACGCGACGCACGGCAAGAGAAGCAGATTCCAATCACAGAAATAAGCGTCCCACGGGATTCGTTCCGACATCCCGAACGGCGATTCCCGAATATAGGCTGATGGGGCGCTCGCGGGAAGGATGGTCAGCCAACAAAATATACTAAAAGAAATTAAAAAAAAAGTCGCTTTCATGGTTTTGCCGTTACCGCAACTGGAAAGCAGGCGTCTCGACAAGTGTTTCTTTTTTGTTGTTGTTGTTTTCTTTTTCTAACCTTTCTCCCTAAATAAAAACGATTTCTTGACAAAAATAACGATACTTCAGGAAGGGATACACTTTATTTAGCCTGCATGAAAGACATTCTGACGGCTCTTGCTAACGCTGAAAATCACAAAGTCCTCCATAAAACGTCACCACTGTGATCTCCAGCTGCATGCGCTTTTTGAACATATTGCGGCGCCACCAGACGCTGCGCTGCTTTAGCCTGGTCGAATTAAAATAGGATGCACTAATATTTCGTGGCTACCACCTGTTCCCTGAGTAGCCCGAACCACGTACTAACATAAAAAGCGCAGAAACTCAAATATCGTTAGAAGGCCCCCTTAATGGCCGCTATGTCGAATTGCACTCAGCAGCAGCGCACGCAGGTAGTAGAGCTGCTCCCAAACAAAGGCGACGTCACCACGCACTCGGTCGTTTCTTCCCTCGAGGCTCCTAACAAGTCTCGTTGGGGGACCCGGGGCACGTCAGGCGGACTCACGCGGCCGTAGCTCAGCAACTCGCTCGTTGTTTGTGTCGCTCTTCAGGGCAGGCACGATCGCGCGCGCGGGCTCGCTATTTAGAGTTTCCGCACCACTTTGCTCGGTGCGCATCGACGAGTGGAGAGCAGGTGGGGCGGCAGCGCGACGCTGGCTCGAATAGACTGCCACGCGAAGCTGCGGGGACAAAAGCCCCACTCGGGGCGCGAGAGACAACGGGGTGGCGTGTAAAAACCGCCGAGCGACCGCCGCACGATTGTCGCCGTCGAGCACGGCAGCTCGTCGTAAATTCGCGTGCACCGAGGTGGCGTGCGCGCGCATGCGTGAAATGCGTCAGCAGCGCCATGAGTTATGCCGTCTCGGGAGTGCGTACCACGCTCGTTGCAGGGGATGATTGCACCGGTGTCCGCGAGCACGATCTGACACCGGTTGACGTTCCCAATCCTATTTTGGCGTATAGAACTGTGGTAAGCCGTGAGTAAATGAAGGGGAATCGGACTAATAGAAAGAAGACAGATTTGCATCCTAATAAACTAAAGCGTATGCACGTGTGTGTGTGTGTGTGTGAGAGAGAGAGAGAGAGAGAGATAGTGCTTATCGTGTCATCGTCGTTTTCGCCGAAGTGCAGGAAGGACTGTCGGCGACACAGATGTTGGCTCGGAATGCTTGGGGTGAAAGCACTATGGTAGCATATGTATTAAAAAAAAGCTATAGTTTCGTTATATATATATATACATATCGCTGGTGCGACGTATTGAACCAGACGGTTCAGCAGGGGACATGGATAGCGCATCGGGGACTGTGTGCTCATTTCTGCGTATCGGTCGGCTCCACTATTGCCTGGCAGACGAAGTGTGAGGGCGCTCAATGAAGTTGTACTTGAAAGCTATGGTGAGACAATAATTTCGTATTGAATTCGACGAAAAGTGCCGTTTCAAGGCGGCGTCCTGGTCTAGCGAGTCGCTGCAGTGCAACTCTCCAATAGATGATTAGAGAGTTTTAGTAGATCGTGTTTTCGGGCCCCGCTCTTTGTAGCGGGAGCTCGCGCTGCCACTTCTATGCGTGTTCTGAAGCGCGCGCCTGTAGCGGTAGCGGGCCTTCAAAAACGATCTCACTAAAACTCCCTATTGTTACAGCTTTCCATACAGGCACACTAAAATGCCTGAAAATGAAACAGCATTTCGCCGACTGCCGTCATTTCAACAATTGTGGAGCTAGGCTGGTTTTGGAAGTGACCACTGCACGCTGCATTTCAATGGTATAGTTAATGCTGCTGCGGTACAGCGATCCATCGTTATAAACGTGCAGATGTTCAGAATATCTTGCGTAACTACTAGGCGACCTGCCCGGGGTACGGTATTAATAATTGGCTCTTTATTTCGGTGTATACTTCAACTAGGCAGAGATCGTAGTATGCTTCAAGCGATGGTGTCTCTGCACAAAGTGAGATGTTGCGTCCCTTGACCCCCGTCTTTCTCTTAGTGCCTTTAGCACAGTGCTACGCCGCTTTCTGTCTGACGGAGACGTCCGGTAAGTAATAGTATAGCATCACCTGAAATGACAGCCGGAAAGGATGAAATTTCCGGCGTAGTTCACGACGGTGGAAGGACGCGACAAGGCACGAGCTCATTGTTATTGATTGATGATTTCATTGACAGAGTCGCTGATGAACTGCGATTTCAAGGGACGCCATGAAGAGCACAGAAAAAAATATTCATAAGAAGGACACACTGGTTCTGATATACCGGAACGTGTGTAAGTTGTGCATTTAAACCGAAAAAAAAGGAAAAAAAAAACACCGTTTTGTTGGAGCACCTGCCTACTCAATCTACACCGCGTTAGTCGAAGGGACATGGTTGGCAATTTGAAGGGACTGCTCAAATGGGTTCCTTAACGTATCACGCTAGGATTTACCGAAGAGGTGCCTCAAGAAAGTACCTTGCGTGTCAAGGTATCACTGAACAAACTTATCCGAGTAAAAAAGAGTTAGAAATAGAGACCTTGAAATCCCTACCTATAGGGCATCCGCCCGCTAACGAATGGCGTCTGATTGGCGCGGTGGTCAACGAGATTGAGGCGCTAACCGATAAGAAACGCCGAAGATCGAATCACGAAGCAAGAAGAGGGAACATACAGAGGCCACGCCCCGAACTCCTTAAACTGTACATGACTATTAAGTGCCTGGTTTTACGAGCACATTAGAAGAAATACACAATGCTTAGAAATCGGGAGTCAAGGATTCGGCGCAACCTGCGATTGTCCGAAGGAGGTACTGTGACACAAAGGCACAAGGAAAACAATAGCAGGTTCGCGTTATTAGCGCTGTACACCCTTAATACAAGAGCCCGTGCGTCACTCTTTCCCGTAGAACACTGCGGACAGCCAGTCACTGCTGTTTGCGGAATCAGCTCAGCTAATGACAATGCCGAGAACATATGTTGAGACCAAAAAGCGAAGTCTCCGATGTAGCATTAAGCAATGCAAAACGTCACGCTTGCATTGCTTGATGCTCACATCGCATGACCGCTTGTTCGGCTCTAAACGATATGTTTCGGCATTGTCATTCCTGTAACTGATTCCGGCAACTGGCAGTGACTGAAGCTGAACGCGTGTTTCAGTAGGTCATTAACGTCAGGGATCTCGTTTTAAGAGTATCTGCGCAACGTGCAAAAAAGTTGCATCGCCCCTTTAAGTGCCTGGTTTTACGAGCACATTAGAAGAAATACACAATGCTTGAAATCGGGAGTAAGCGGTTCGGCGCAACCCTGCGATTGTTCCCGAAGGAGGGGTACGCGACACGATAGGCAAGAGGGAAAACAGTAGCACGTTCGCGTGCATCAGCGCGGGGTGGCCGGCAGAAAGCAGCCCATCCTAAAGCCCAGTCACTCGTTTGCGGAATCAGCTCAGCTATGATCAATCCGAAACGTATTCTGAGACCAGAGCCACCCGCGACAGCATCAAGCAATGCAAAACGTCACGCTGGCATTGCTTGACGCTACATCGCAGACTTCGCTCTTTGGTCGGAACAATATGTTTCGGCATCGTCGTGTCGCTGAGCTGATTCCGCAAACAGCAGTGACTGGCTGTCCGCGTGTTCTGCGTGAAAGATGCGCACGGGCTTTTTCAGAGTGACTTGTTAGTGCTCTTGTACCAGATTCAATGCAGGTGAAAAGCGCGGGAGATGTGCTATTACGTAAATGAAAACGGCCACAACATTCATCTACGAGAGCAGACTACTACTATACGCTCAAACGTGACGTTGTGCCACTTCCCTTCTAAGCGGACGTCGAACTGAAGCATCCAAGAGAGAAAACAAAAAGAACAGGGAGGAAAGTGACAGACGCCTACTCTCTCCATTGACGTCGTGCACACGTACGGAAGGGCAAACCTGGGCATCCTCGGCCCACGCGTCGCCCACACGGCCAGCCCATTCCGAAAGCAGTAATCCCCGATCGTAAAGACGATTCCACGCGAAGCTTGAGCGGGCCTTCACTGCTTTTCATTGATGGCTTCGGTTCGCAGTTGTAAAATAAAACCAGGCAAACATATAAATAAAGACATCTGCTTACAGACACGACTAAAACGTATATTTTTGCTTGATATAGGTCATCAACCGGAAAGAACCGCACGCATTTTGTGAAAAATTGGTAAAATGAACGGTGACCAGGTAACCGAAGTTGCTACATGTATTTCCGAGAGATGGCGCGAGCCACTAGAACTGGTGATAAGGAACTTGAGTGAGGCCTACGTCGATGACGAGAACGTGGTTCGAATTACAAAAGCAAATACCACCTCGTGTGACCACATGGTTATGAAGTGAAGAGGAATGATATATAGCAATAAAAACGAGTTCAGGTCGGTTATGATCCCGTCCATCCACGCATACTTAAAAGTCGAGCTCCTTGCTTTAGAACCAGTTTCTACTGCACACGGTTGTGCAGCGGGATCATCTACAAAGGGGTAGTAAACCACTTTCCACGATAGTCTATTCATGGTCATAACTGAATCTGTAGAGTCGAAGCATCCTAAAAAGAAAAAAAAAAACATTACAATCATGCGTGACCGATTTCTCTCTTAAAATCTGTATAAAAAGATCGACTACCTCGTAACTATTGTAAACACCAGAGGGCGCCGTCGCACGAGGAAGGACAGGACTCTGTCCTTCCTCTTACCCTTCCTCGTCCAATGGCGCCACCTGGAGTCGGTCTTTTGATACCGATTTTAATAAAGAAATCGGCCACGCATGATTGTAACGCTGTTTTTTTTGTTGTTTTTTTTAAGGATGCTTCGAGTTTAAGAATGAGTTACGACCACAAATAGACCATCGCAGAAAGTGGTTTAGTGCACATTTAATATACTATCCTTTCGGAAATTAACTGTGGTAACTTCAATAATTATCATCGTCCGAGTGCATGATATCTGATCATGCTAATGGCGGCTTTTTGGTGGCTGACAAAGAAAAACGTTGAAAACAGAATTCGATCTGGATCCCGAGCAGTCAAGACGCAAGTCCGCTATTTTGTTGTACTATGTCAACGCGATGATACTTATAGCTTTTGCACACTACGCGTTTTAGGGTGTCACGTGAATCCTTGAAGCTCTCGCCTTCGGCACGCGTCGGACAGATCATAAAGGCCGGTTCAGACACTTGCGTTTGAGTGCGTTTGACTGCGGTGCGTCAAGAACCGAAAGCGAGTCACCGGCACATATGTGCTTCGTATGAAACGTGGAATCCAATTCAAGGAATCATCTTGGCACGCGATATAAGCAGCAGGGATGTCCTGGATTCTCGCTGCCGCAACGCAGTCAAACGCAGTCAAACGCAACTGTCTGAACCAGGCTTAAGAGCCAAGTACGGTACCGTTCCTTTGTACTTGCGTCTAACGTATCCGTTGTCACACACTCGGCTCACAAACCCGTTGGTGTGGTAAACTTTATCGAGAGTTTTACGCGGGTAAACGCCTCGCACAGAATAGTTGTTTTGTCTCCATCGAAACTGCAACGCACAGAGGAAAAACTGCACGGCGAAAACCACCGTCAGCTTTGTACGTCTGCCATTGACATATAAACCGCCTTTAGCATACGAAACGTTTGACTGATATTTTAGCCACTAGATGGCACTAAAGTTGTGGAAGGGTCTATTCCCATCTAAGCGCTCACTGAAACGTGCTTAATTTAGGCACGAGAGCGCGGTTCACACTTTTCACGAAAGAAAACAAGCGCGCGTGCGCGCAAAAGCCAGGCACATGTGCGCTTAGTCCCCACCAACCATGCAACCCGCGGTTTCAGGGGAGCAGCGGGGGATTTAACGAGCAGCCCAGTCATAAAAAAAGGCGTAAGCTCGCGAAGTGGCGTTTGTAGTTCCTAACAAGACAGCGGCACAATAGAGGCACCGTGCGTGGAGGACAGCGGAGTTCCCAAATTGAGTCCCCTTTCTTCTACTCGGAGTGGCGTCTCCCCAACCCCGATGTGCTCCTCATGCTCCTGCGAAGCGGGCTTTGTGCTCGTGCACTGGAGGCCTGCGGCGAAGCCCCTGAGCTGAGAAGGAAGGACCAGTGAAGTGCTCGAGGATAGACTCGCTCGAGCTTTTCTGCTTTGTTGTCGTTTATTTATTTCGAGGAAAAAGAAGAAAAGGGGGAGGGGGCATAAAGAACAGGAAAGGCAGAAGGAACAATAACAGCGAAGGAAGATGTTTTTACGAAGTTTCGCGGAAGAAACGTGATGGAGGCACTCGAACGCGTTTCCCCTTCGGGCCACGCGGCGCTCTCTAGGCTAGGCACATTCTGGATGTCGGTTGCGTCACACGCGCGGAGCTTGTGTTGTGCTTTCGAATATGCGTCACTCCCATGGAAATGACTATAGTCGGCGACAGGTTAAAGGTCCGTTCACACTCTTGCAACCGAGTTCTGACTGAGAGACCAAACCGGTTTTAAGCCTCTTGCGATCTCTTCCAGCTCGGCTGCAGCGGAGCTGGTCCTAAGAGATCGCAAGAGGCTTAAAGACCGGTTTGGTCTCTCGCGGTCGAACTCGGTTGCAAGAGTGTGAACGGACCTTAAAGGATACTTCAACGAAATTTGAAATATTCCCGTCGTGTTCAAAAATAGGTTGAATATGATCCACAATATCCGTAAATGACAATCGCACGTTTGTATTTTGATCTTGGTGGCTGTATTTTTCGTTATAAACGGCCCACTCTGGCAAGCGCTCGGAGAAGGCCCAGCTTAGAGCACGTGACATCTAACGCAATCGTGACGTAGGTCGTCTCAAGACGAGCAACGCTACGGCGAGGCTGACGTCGAGAGGATGGCCTAGTCGTTCCAGCCACCGAAGTGGCTGCTTTTGTACGAATTTTGAGTGACGGGTTAATCTTCTATAATCTTGTAGGGGACAATAGCGACTTCTGCGACACACAAAAGGGATTCTCGGGAAGAGGGGAGTTCCTCCCTTCCCCCTTCTTACTCGTCGTCGGCCGGAGGCGAGACGACCTCCGTCACTAGCTGTCAAGGTTTCTAAGACGAGCATTAGAAACGAGGCGTTAGCGACATCCACCAGGTGCTCTTTGCTAATCGTTTAATTCGTTTTAAAATTCCTTTTCGAGACTTTTTTAACAAGATATTGGTATGTTCCATATGATACTGCTCTTTTGAACACATATAGACCAAAAAATGAGCGCCGAAATTTCGTTGTAGTATCCCTTTAAGAGTTCCACTATAGCTGAGCGAACACTGGAGAGGAGGTCGCCTCCTCTCCAGAGTTCACTCCGCTAAAGGGGAACGGGGTGGGAGGAGTTTCCCCTGAAATTCTTAACCTGTCACTAGGGAGTTGTCATGGATCGTTTTTGTCGCCCCGCAACGCACTCCGCAACCCTCTAAGATATCCGGAACTCTACAGTCAAGGCCATCGGCGCGCAGGCGCAGTAGCAGCTTCTTCGTTGAGGAGATCTTAGCGGAGGGCGAAACGCAGTCTACAAAAGCTTCCTAATTATGCAACGCGTAAAATTCGCCTAAAAAAAAAAAAAAAACGGGGGGGGGGGGGGTATGTTTATACAGCCGGAAAGTTTGTCCGCCTCAATGGGCATTGATTGTCCCAGGTGTAGATGAGAAATTTAGCCAGTGCAGTACAACCGCTAGCCTGGGGTCTTTAACGTGCACCGCGCAGTAGTGGTACACGACCGCACGCCGGTACGATGCTCATCCAGATCGAAACAGGCAGGGGTGGGATTGAACCAATGATTGAACCCAGTAGAATTCTCTTTTTAGCCGCTACACTTCGTTTCAGCCTAAATCCAGACGCAGCCGATACTACAAGCGCGAGCATGTGGCCCTGAACAGTGCTCTCACTGCACGAGCGCGCGGTATACTTGGCACGGACACTGAAAGCCCGGAGCTCACTCTTGCTATTGGCGGCGTGAGCGATCGAAAGCGTCGCTGTGGTCGGCCTGCCACGATTGGCCGAATGCTGACTATGACGTCAGCAAAGGATTTCTCATTGACGGCAATAAGAAAAATGTAAAAACTGCAATTTTGACGGTGTTGGCAGTGTTGCTTTCAGAGCGTAATGATTACAAGCTTTCACCATGCTATACTCCGTTTCACCTCATGTTGTACCGCAGCGAAGGCTAGAAGCTCGAGCTCAAAGCGTTGGCAGCTGCCCCTAATGCACGAGAGCTTGTGCCGCCGAGATATGCTATAGAACAAGGAGCTCGCGCTTGTATACCATTCCTGCGGTACAACATAAGGTGAAACGGAGTATAATCACCAACACCATCGAACTTGGTGCTCGCAAAGTGATGACGTCACGACAGGGAACCATATGAGGGCACCACCAAAACATTTCGCCGCTAATAGCTTCTGCTACACTCCCACTTAAAGTGAGACAGAGTATGGCTTTATGAATACGCATCATGCACGGTGGCATCATGTCGTACATACACAGCGTATGTAGGAAATAACAATGTGTATATATAAATATGGTAAGCTGCTTCTCTTTCAGTCTTTTGTGCACAAAAGACTCAAAGAGAAGCAGCTTACCTTACTTCTTGAAATTGATAGCTTGGCTAGGTCGGCTGCATATTGCACTGCGTACCGCGGCACCAAAATGACGTCGTCGTCGCAGTACAACTGATGATCAGTGTTGCCATCCCTCTCTAGAAGATAGTTTGGGTTTTGCCGTGGAGGCCCAACAGCAAACTTTAAGCCATTACCTTTACAAAACTACGTACAGTTTTGAGAAAACAAAAAAAAGAAAAAAGAAGCATAGCTTGCAATTCGGGGACAGTGGCCTGAGCTGAAAACAGTTGTAGTCCCAAAATTGAAAAATACTGGCCGGAGTTGCCCTCTAATTATTCAACCAGATTATGAGCGTACTTCCACAGGAGTCTCCTACAGGACACATGGATGAATGCATCTGGCCTACTGGTGCGCAACTTTCAGATTTGGTAATTCATAAATTACGCAGACTGGTCAGACCACCCAGTTCAGTTCAAGAGCCGACGACCTCGAGCGTGATCCCAAGGACTTCGATGGTACATCGAGCAGCGCATACAATCAGTGATCGGTCGCACAGACCACTATTTCAAATCTCTCGGTGATCTATAGTTCAGTCGACGACCTAAAACTGAATAAAGATGACACCGTCCATTTCTCGATGCACAATTCTTCAGAGCAGACTGAGCTTAGCGGAATTTCCATCGCGGTTTGAGCAGGACTCTGCAGGAGGCAGCGGTGCACTTACCGTTGTACCATTGCTGGAGGCTGACGTCGTCCCTGTGTGATGTCATGCTGGAGCCGGCTCAGAAGGAGAGGGGGGAGGCCATGCCGGGGCGCCCGGGGTCCACACCTAGAGCCGGAACGCAGGCAAGCATGCGGACAGGTTAGTCGACTGCGCAGGCGCGTGCACCGACTGTTATTCGGTGCACTGCAGACACACACACACACACACACACAGAGATGACACACCCCAAACGGCGCAGCAGCGAGATATTCGTAGCTGGGACAACTATACACCTGTTTTGCAGCTGCGACTCCCAAAACAGATCCTTGCGTGTACGCGGAAAAAGCGGTCAAAAAACTCGAGGCTGGTTATTGAAACGGGCGCGTGGGATGCAGCAGGGCGTATATATAAGTACGTACGCAGGCTTTTGTGCGAAGCGTCATAAAATAATTGAGGATAACTAAGTGTCGTCAAAGCTGGGTGTATTTTCTTTTTTTTGCTTGACATTTGTTTTGTTTTTATTTCACCGACAACTGAATCATGCTTTAGGTACAAATGGGGACGCTTTAACAATGACGCTCGTAGACCTGTAGAGAACACTGATTATATTTGTATCAAATTTTATCGTAACACACAACTGTCAACTTACCTTGATCTAGAAAAAAAAAGATACAGTAAACAAACGCTACTCTAGATGACACGCGATAAGTAAAGAAAAATGCAAAACAGCTACCGTTCCATCTTTCCTGATCCCCAGACGTAGCTTGAAGACAAGCAAAATAGGTTCTAAAACAACGCAGTTTCCTTTTATAATTAGTCTCGTCTAAGACAATGGTGAGCTATATGAAGGGGTATACGGTTGCTGCGAGAACTTAAAGTTGCAGCCTTTTTGTGTCTATTGTGTACCGCTCGCTCCAATTCCAGTCTGCGGAGGATATCACCGGCACAGAGCGTCACCACGAGTTCTCTGCGTACTGCGCTAAAACGAAGAAGACGAGTAAGACGTTTCGAGGATCCGTGACGAACCAGCCAGACGAACATTATAAGAAACAGATAAGCAGTTGATGGAGCGGCGCTAGCTGAGCCCGTAATCCTGAAGGACGATATGCGAACACGAAGGATAAGGAATAATGACTATGCAAAGGCACGAGCGTTTTTTTTCTTCTTTACCACGGAGACCTCGTTATCGTTTTGGCTTTTGGTCTGTAAAACTGGTTAGGTCGATAACCGGACATGCTTCGGGAGTCTGCGACACGGTCTGTTTCCACAGCGGGGATCGCGCACAAAACATGCATGCATGGGAGAAGCAGACCAACAAATAACGAGAAAAACGAAAAGTTAAACGAGCAAGCGAAACAAAAAAGTAGAACACAAGGCAAGCAGTTCGCGAAAGAGGAAGGTATCCACGAATTTCGACTACGGGCCGCCGATAAAGGCGACGCCGCCACGGCGTAAACCGTTCCACTTTTAGGAGCGTATTTTGCTTGGCGATAGTTGGTAGAGAAAAACTTGATAGGGTTTACCGAGACCCGCAGCTGTAAAAAAACGAAACAACACACGAAACTCATAAAACGAAGAAAAAAAAAAAGAAAAAAAAAACACGAATGAGAAAGTTTTCGAGATGGAGCGCCGCGAGTCCAGAACATAAAGATAAACGCGTTGCGTTGCAGCATCGATGGTCTCTTGGAGGAAAAGAGGGGAAGACAGAGGAGGAGATATGGAATGTTAGACGAAACATCGCCACCTTGCATCGAACCGCAGCGGATGCTACGAGCCATCCTAGCTGGGGACGTGCCACGTAAGTGTACGCGCCCCGCTTGTCGTTGCGCTTCTCCCGAGGGTCATGTGGCACTGAATTGGCTTCGACCGCTGCGGCACATCGTAAGGTGAAACAGATATTTGAACATAGGTCGTTGGCTCAAGGCAATGATGATAGGTGCACACTTAAGAAAAACATATACAGCGCTAAAGGTTCGCACATTTAATTAGACTTAAAAGAAACGAGCTTTCCGTCGTTTAGAGCTTCATTGTAATTTGTTCCGGTAAAAAGAATCTCAGGTTACGCAGATTCCCAAACCTCGATGTATACATAGCGTATACTACGCTTTCTGCGCAATTACGAAAGAGCCCTCACTAAGAAAATAATTATCAGTACTGTCAGTTTGAAAGGTCGTTTTTCCGTAATACTCCCCAAAGGCGCCCGGATATACCTCGCTCCCGGGAGTAAGGGTACAAGTATGGAACATTGCCCTATAAAAATTCAGAAAGAGCAAGAGGACACGCGAGACAATAAAATTTTAACACGTATTCTTCCTATCAACGTGTAAGAATTCTTCTTTGCAATGTTCCCGTCTATGAGAGCACCAAATTCACGGCGCTCTTGCCTCGCACGTCGATCCACTTATACTCAGTAAAGTGTAAATACTAGCAGTGCGTAGTGTAGTTGCAGCGCCCCAACGTCAGTGCTTGTGTGCACAAGAGTTTGCCTCGACGCACGTTGTGGTTGATCGCAGCACTTTGCCGCCGACAAGTTCATTAGTCATTCAGGGCTGCTCGAGCCCCTGTCAGTGGCGACGCGGAACGAGACACCGGGCACAGTTCGCCACGTGTGGGGATACCCCGAAAAGAACCGGGAGGAAAGGAGAGCACGTAAAGCAGATCAACGCAGAGCCGGTCGATCTCTTTTGCTCGGTGCCGCCCCTCCCCCTTTACAGAGGTTAAAAAAAAAGCTATCAAAAAGGAAAACGAAGCGGCAGTTTGCACCCGAGTTACTACAAAAATATTCCTCTGTATCTTGACAAACACTCATACAAAAGTACAAAATACACAGTAAGAAATCTCGAGTGGCTAGCTTATTCCCGGAAGGCACTCGAGGAGAATCAATCGCTCTAATCTACGGGAGGGGGTGCCATGCTCCCGTGTCACAACGCAGACCATTCATTGGGGTGATTTGCCGCGTGCCCTCCGTAGATTGCGGCGTTTGGCCCTTTCAAATGCTTCGCGGGAAAGTAAACGCTCCAGATTTCATAAGGCCCCTACGCACGGCTGCGCGGTGCGTTCCGTAGCGGCAAGCGAACGCGCTCCGTTGCGAAGAGCGCTTGCGCCAAGCTTGTACATACAGCTGCGTTGACACGTAGTCAACCGCAGTCAAGAGCCAAAAGAACGAGCTATCGTCGTTAACGGCTCACCAATAGCGCGCGAAATTCATGGTAACTTGGCGGCGCCCAGCAACAGCGCCGAAGTGTTCGATCTTGGGACAATCCCGCTGGCTTCCCCGACATGCTGTCGAGCTTGAAGCATCGCAGCCTCGGAGAAAGCAGTCCCCACCGCTCCCCAAAACGAAAAAGCAAGTCCTGCGAGCGGAGAACCGGATAAGCCTCGCCGAGTGGCGCGAGCGAACACGTGACCCTCCTCTCGTCTCTCGGCTTCTGATTGGTCGAAAGCACCGCAACGCTTCGGAAAGTTGAGCGAGTCTCTACTCGCTTGCGTCGCGCTACGGAGCGTTGCGGGAAGGCGCGCGTCGCACCGCAAGCGACCGCTCCTGGCCGCAAGGACGCCGCAACATACTGAAACGCGTTCAAACGCGAATGCGCGTATGGGCCTTTAAAGTGTCGGACCTCTATAAATGACGTTAGTGCTGTCGCTTCCACGACGAATTTTGAGATCTCTTAACAGTTCACGGTCGACCCGTTATAGAAAACCCAAAAATTAATCGCAAAAACTGTAACACAAACGTAAAAAAAGAAAAAAAAGTTTGAGAATGACGAGAACCTAAAATCCACGGGACAGAAGTATGAAACCGAAGCAAATAACGAACGAACGGTACATCTACGAAGCAGTCAGATGTCACCGAAGGGCTTCCGTGCAGCGGGGTAGAGAAAACGGCCATATAGTGTAACCGACACCTTAAGAAACGGAGGGCGTGGTTCACGCTTCTGCAGCTTCGTGATTGGCACCTCGCAGTCGAACCCGTTCAACTGCGAGAGCTAAAAACGCTGGACGCCGGTTCCCCATCCTAACGCTTTCTACGAGTGCAGTGGAGGCAAAGACAGCTATATCTTTATGTCAAGCCACTAATCATTCCAATCAGAGCTCGGCGTTCTGATGTCCTCGCGCGCCCTCGTCTCCTCCTCTCCCTCAGTATCTCGGCGCATTAACATCAGCGTGATCGCGGCCCCGAAGCAATGTATGAGCAGGCCATCGAAGGAAGCATGCGAGTATATATACGTAAGCGTATATAGACAGTATAACTTACCACGCGAGACAACGCATCATAGAGACACGCCGCACACACGGGTATTATTCGGGCCTCGAGACTGCAGCGCCGCCAATCGGCGGGAGAATAAGGAAATTGCGATTAGCTCTCATTAGGGAGTCCCAGCGAAGAATAGGGAAAGAAAGCGAATTAGTCTGGCGATTACGGCCATCGCCGGGGAAGAACTGGGCTAACAGCGCCGGTGCGGAGCAAACTCGATCGACCCGCGGCCGGGGCGCCGTCCTCGTTCCCGAGACAGCTCGAACTGAACAGACTCGCGAATAAAGGATTCTGGGGCGAACACGTTGTTTCTACTTCTGTCGAGTAAAGGGCACGGCGTCTAAGGGCAACTTGCAGACAGACGGGACAGGCGAAGGTGGCGCACGCGGAGAGAGCCAAGTTCACGGATCATGTTCTCGTCCCGTCGATTGACCGACACCTCCAGTACAAAGGCAGCGACGATTGGAACAATTGTCATGCACCGACGAGAGATCGTTTCAAGCTTCGACGTGTTTGTTTTAAACCTATAAAAATGCGGCGGGGTTACGGCGTATGTTAATGGAATTATTATTAAAAAAAAAAGGATTTCTTTTATTCTTTTGTAGCACGTTTTGGCCAGCGAGGCCAGCAAGTTTAATTCAAACAATACTAGGGTGGTTTCGTTTGAAATCGAACACACGTGTCGAGGTGAGTATTTTGCAACAAGGCGTGAAGTTGGGCTAGTTGGTTCAAAATGCAAACTTGGAAACAGCGCGAAAAAAACAAGGGACAAGAACTAGAAGTGAACGCACACACCTCTGACTTGCAACTTTGATTTTGATTTGCCTAATATATATATCATAGCTCTATTTCCACAACAAACAAAACCACTTTTCAAACATTTCTTTTTAGAAAATTTTTTTTCTTCGCTATTTTTTTGAAGTAGAGCAGAGTGAAATGTTACATTTAGGCAGCTTGATTTTTGTGCCCAGTTCTATCGGTTGTTATAAATTGCTAAAAAAAAATTAAAACACTCGGGATTAAAACAACTTTAAACTAAATTGCTTAGGAATATTTCGTGCCATAAATAAAAAATGCCAAACATCCCACCTTTGACGTTTTAATGACCTATTTGAAGCCTTGTATCTTAGGATTCATCGTACACGTTTTAGTTATCAAATACTTTTGCTTATCAAATACCAACTCGACAGGCCTGTTCGATTTCAAATGAAACCACCCAGTATACAAAACCAAACATCGACAGTAATGGCCTGTGTCATTTCTTTCCAACTTTACTTCTTAGGGGAGCTAACGAGTATATGTCCAGAATCACAATTTCTGCTCAGTGCTTAGAAAGCAACAAAAACAACAACAAGAGCGATTTAAGTTGAGAACAGTTTTCGCGTCGGTAGGCGATAAAGGCGTCATCAAGTCAACATCGGCCACCCACGGAGGAAGCCCGCCATCGCGGCACATGCATCGCCGAGCACGCACATGCGCGCACGGACACACGCACGCACACACCCACTGCACATATGCGGTATGCACAACAACACTCAAAACGCCGCGGCAACACACAGTGCTTGCGCGAGCAGTTTTGACTCTTCAACAACCATTATCGCGCCAGCGTAGCTTTCGTACGCGCGAAAAAAATAAAAATATATATCAGGCGCGCACACAGAGGCGCGAGCGAGCGACGAAATAAAACAGAGGCTGTCAGAATCGCATGTAAATGTATTCGCGAAGCTTAAGAAAGAAACTTGGCAAAATGTAGGATGCGGATTTCCATTCATAAATATTCCTCCCATTTGGGGGATAACAAATATGTTTCCAAGTTTTAAGAAGGACGCGAAAAGGAGAAAACGCAAAACGCTAAGACGGCCCGAAAATCAAACAGCTTCGAGCGGCGTGCGAAATTTTCGCGGCCGTTAATGTATTCGCGGAATAGGACGACATCCTCCCGTGGCTTGGGCGTCTCTACCGTAGCCCCGTGTATAGGGAGCACACGCGTGCTGTCGAGCGCAATGGGCTGCGCGAGCGCTTTGACTTATACGCAACGGTGGCACACAAAATGTTTTTACACCTTTTATTTTTTTTCCTTTTTTCTCGTCAATGTTTAGGGATTTATTTCTACCGAACTTGGTTCGTTTATTTGTCTATCTTAATCGGTACCCTCGCTGCTTTTAAATCAGATCGGACTTGGCGAAACCAATTTGTGCGCGGGACGAGGGAGGCTGGAGCTGCCGTCGCGCAAGGAGGCCATTAACGAGTTTTCGTGGATCGTTTTCCCATGCTCCGCTACGCACTCCGGAACGAAGACGCCGCTACCTACTGCGCATTGCCTGCAGTGTCACGGAACTCGTAGCGAGTTGCGGAGAACGTTGCGGCACAGCGGAAACGATCTAAGAAAACTCCCTACTGACGATGCGCTCTCTAGCGCAAAGTGAAGACACCGCACGCCACTCTACGTTTGCCTCACTGCCCTGTCACCAGACTTGGCAGCCATGGGACCGATGGATCTCAAAGTCTCCTCTTCCATATTTTCGTCGCCCATCCTCTACTCTCGCGTCTCTTCTTCCATCTTTTCTGATACAGGGGCGGATCCAAGGGGGAGGGGGGGGGGCGACGAAGGCGGCCGCCCCCCCCCATCTCCCAAACAAAGTCGACTCCTCTCTCTCTCCCCCCCTTTCTCGGAGGCCAATTTGACATGGGTGGACCCCCCGTGCACAAGAAAGAATGGGACAATAGTATATTTTCAAAGATACTATTGTATCTTTGAAAGATACCCTGGCACCATGACTCTCTTCCATACACCCCTAACGACTTCATATCTATTACAGTTCCATAGTGCCCTGTGTTTCATGATAGCTGAATCTCGTTTCCCCTTCTTTATTACAATATCTTCATGGTCTTTTAGATACCGTCTTCCTTCACTTAACCATACTCCCAGATATTTGTACTTTTCTGCCTGTTCTATCAATGCGTCCTGTATCTCCGGGGTTCCCCCTTCTCGTCGTTGAAAACTATTATACCCGACTTGTCCCTACTGAATTTTAGTCATAAATTGTCCCCTTCCCTGCAGCAAATCCTAATCAGTTCCTGTATTGTCTCACGACTTTCTGATACGAGTACAATGTCGTCTGCATACATTAACCCTGGCAATACTTGATGTACTTTATGCCCTTCCTCCATGAAGGTCAGGTCAAAACATAGGTTGCACTGTTCTAACCTTTCTTCCATCTCAATGAGGTATATCATAAAGACCAGGGGGGACAATGGGCAACACTGTCTAAGACCTCTTTTTATTGCTGCTGGTTCTTGGCAGCCCGAGGTCAATGTTGCCAGACGGAGCCGAAGTTTCGGGTTCGATTTCGGCTCCTGTTAAATGTAAGATGTATCCCATTTTTCGCGAAGCAAATGAATAGTACCTTTTATTAGTGCTTTTTAAAAAATGCGAAATAACTCACTATCCCGAAAAAATATAGGACGTGGCTCATTCCGCTTCTTGCTTTGTGATTGGTCCTTGGGCGTTCTAGTCGGCCAGTGCCGCTACCTCATTGGCTACGAAGGAAAATATGATGCTCAGACACGCCCCGCCCTTCCGCCAGCGACTGCAGAGATGCATATCTCTGCACCGGAAACTTACTTATTACAAGTGGCGAGGCATGTTACAATCACAAAAAATCCCCCCCCCCAAAAAAAAAAAAAAAGAAGCAGTTGTTAAAATAATTAAACAAGAAAAAGAAAAAAAAATGAACTACACATGGTTGACCTTTTGAAGTAAATAAAGTAACGAGAAAGCCCAAGGGCTCGGAGGTAAGCCAAAAATCAAAGCCAGGCATGATTCCAGGCACGATACGAAGAGTCTATAAAACTGCGATAGTACAGTAAGACAAGAAATAATATAAACGGGACGAGACTACTGTGAGACGGTTCGTGAAAAGGTACGCGAAACTATAGGTTTCACGCACACATTTCTTCCCGACCCGGTTAAGTAACTATACCGGGCGGTTTGCGGACAATATGTGTTCGTGCATTCCGAGTGCGGAGCACAAAAAATTGCCCAAGCCGTCGAATTTGATGCAAGAGTGTGACACTAAACGAAAGAACATCGAAATAAAAATACGTCCCCAGTTTTTTTTTCATTGTTTTCTATGTTATTTGTATATAATTTGGAGCTATTACAAGGCAACGACGACGTCGCGGTGTGCTCCGGTTGGCTGTGAGTGTTCTTCCCCCCCCCCCCTTCCTTTTTTTTTCTTTTATATATTGCGGTTGTTGTTTTTGCCGCCTCGGGACGTTCCGAATAATAACGTCGCCATAAACCGGAAACTTCTACGAACCTTCCACGTGGTAATTCCGAACATTCTCTCGAGTCTCCAAAAAAAAAACAAGCGACGAACACACTTGACAAGCTTTCCATCGAAGGAGAGCCTTCGTAAAAGTTTGCTTTGTAAATCCGCAGTCCCGCTGCTCGTGCTTCGTCCAAAAGACACGGTCTGCACACCTGACGACAGAATGATCTGCGGACAAGTGTCAGGCGTCTTCGAAGCATGTCTGCCTGCTACATGCTTCCAACATGACTGCAGACAGTTCCTTTTATAACCCAAGTGTCAAAAGAGTCATACGAGGAAGAAACACGTCCCAAAGTGTCGGGAGAGTCATAGATAGAAAAAAGAAACCGCTCCAGGCAGTGTCTGAGAACTGTCTTTTGTCTGACGTATACCGGCAGTGTAAATGAGCGCAGCTTCAAAGGTATTAAAACACGCGCTCCCTAAAACTGATATTGGCAGCTCATCACCGCGCGTCTCTTGCAACCTCCTTCCGGAAGGCGGCCGGTCGTTCATCCCCGCCGTCGACGACTAATCGAAACGGACTCCTTACAAGTTGCGCCACTCGACGCCCCGACGGTCTCCCCAAAGGGCCCCACCGAAGCCGATGGCGGTAGTTATCTCGCGCGCACCACCGAGCAAGCGAGCGACCGCCGGAAGACGAGCATCGCGCCCACGTCGGTTCACTTCTCGCCTCCCGGCATCTAAGAGTCCGCACGTCGTCGTCGACCCACACGACGATGCACTCTGTATCGCCGGTACACGATGGACCGCAGCGGACGCCATGGGAACCACCGGAGGCCAATCCACCACTCGGAGTACTGTCACGCCTGACGGTTGGGCGCGGAGCGACACGCGGAGCATGAGGTCACGTGACACTCGTAGAGCGCTGGATTGGTTAAACGCGACTCGTAGCGTCTATCTTCGCGGGACACATCGTATAAATGCGGATCTCAAAGTGTATACCGCGTCGTTCAACTCTCGATCGTCCTCCCGCAAACGACCGCCGATAAGAAGAAGCACATCGGGGGCCACCTTCGAAAGGCATTACGGAGGGGGCATTCGCTCTCGGACTCGTCGGTGCGAACAGGGACTCGTCCGGCGTAGCAGCGTGTTTGCGCCGTTCTTCAAACACGCGCGCAGTTCCCTACTCGGGTGCAGGGAGGAGGAAGCGGCGCAGGTCGCTCCGCCGACGGAGCTCTACGCGGAGCGCGAGCCTGCTGCGACACGGGCGGGTGCGCCCCTGTTGACACGGGACCTCGGCGGCTGCCTTCGACGACGACCGTGTTCTTTGGCGTCGTCGTGCGCGTGTCACGACCCGGATGGACAAACAGACGCACGCTGTGCGCGATGTTGCATCAACGAGGCGGGCAAGAGGGGTGCCCCGCGAGGACGTGGGGGAGATCGTACCTCGGTGTGGCCCATGTAGTTTTGAAATCACGCTCTCGTCGAGGAAGAAGAGACGTCGGGCTGCAGCGCACTCGTTTTGAGAAATGGAAAGGTGTTATCTGTCCCCGGGCGAGTTTACGCGCCGCCGCGAGAGGAAGGTGACGACGGTCGTAAGGACACGTTGCGTCCCTCGCTCGGAATGAAGTCGTTTTGCTTATGTGGAACGGCGGCACCGTCGAGAAATTCGGCCTCGGGCCCATTTCAGCCCGACACCATGCGCACTTTTCTGTGTGCGTTGAGTTTTCTCTCTGTACACGCAAGATTGGATTGTAGCCAGTGTATGTATGTATGTGTATGTATTTTTGGCGGCAATTGCTTTTTTTTTAACGAGCGTCTATAAAATAGACAGTGGCGTAGCCAGGATTTTTTTTTTCTGGGGGTGGGGGGGTGGGGGGGGGGGGCTGAGGTGGCTGGGATGTCCATGACTTGGGGTGCGGAGAGGGGCAGGGGGGTATGTGTATGTTACAGGGTCGGCTCTCTGCTCATACATCATACAAAAGACAGTCTGCAAAACACGACTCACCGCAATATCAATGGTTCGAATGCCGCGTGCCCAAGTGTCCCTTTGAACTCATTGTCACGCGGCATTCGGAGCACGGAT
Source organism: Ixodes ricinus (assembly GCA_037355805.1). NCBI lineage: Eukaryota > Metazoa > Arthropoda > Arachnida > Ixodida > Ixodidae > Ixodes > Ixodes ricinus. Next base: position 84,379 of record JAZHYW010010921.1, on the reverse strand, counting down.
TTCGCAGTGACTCGTGTTCGAATTTCTATGCAGACTGTATAATGTACAAGCAGTGTGACCTCGGCCTGATGGGGATTTTTAGCAAACCATTACCGTGTTCCGCGTACCACACTACTGGAGCCTTTAAAGCATGCTTTTAAGCGCGGCCCGGTTCCGGTACGCGGTAACGGTTTGCTAGAAGTACCTAATGGTACTGAGCATAATTTCCGAGCACATATCGCTAACCCATGGGCGGTGCCCCGCGTTAACTGCTTCTCCTAGCGCACCTATGCGAAGCGGTGAAGCTAGACTCAAGCGCTCCTGTGCGCGCTTCTCCGAGGTGGTGAAGATTGACGCATGTAGCGATAGTCCCACGGCCGGAGGCAGATGGCTCAAACGATGATCAAGTGATATCATCGGGAGTCTGTAACCGTGGTTACGTCTTCTCACAACTACCGCGATACCGACAATTTTTTTTAGAGCGCAGCTTTTAGGCGCCTGTTTTCAGGTTGAGCGGTGTCGACATCGGCCTAGCCGCGCGCTGCATTATGGGATGTGTTCCATAATAACGTCACACGTGACGTCACGTGCGACGTTGTTCGCTAAATTGGGCGGGAAATTTTCCGTTAAATTTAGCGGGGAAGGTTTTCTGTCAAATTTAGCGGGGAAATTTTTCCGCTAAATTTAGCAAAAAACATTCCACGCTAAACTTGGCGGAAAAATTTCCCGCCAAATTTAGCGGGAAATTTTGCGAAAGTAGAAGAAGGGGTGGAGGGCCATACCCTCCCCTCCGTACCCTCCCTTCCTCCTCCTCAAGAGTTGCGCTCTAATTCGGCATTAGAGAGAATTGTAAACGTGTTTCATTTTTTCTCGTGACTTTTAGCGACGTGACATGGCCGACATCACAGCGTCATCGTCTGGAAGTTCAGACGATGACGTGGCCACCGGCCAGCGCCGTCGGCGAGTGAACTTTAATTTCGGTGAGTAAAGACACAAGGAGACACCGCAAAATACATGTTTTGTATAATTTTTCTTCTCTTCTACTTCTTTCAAAATATTAGTGTGGACCAATATTTTTTTCGTTTATTAATTTATTTTGCTTACCCTGGCGCCGGTGTGGCGCAATGTGTTTAGCAAAAATGGCATTTTGGCGCGACATGTAGCAGAGTTGCGTTCATAGGCGATTTGGTGCAAATGGCACTGCGTTCTGCTACCCTGTCGACAAAGAGAAGAAAATAACGAATTAATGTCGAGGGGAGTAAGGAATCATTATTAAAACAAATGAATGCGGCAAAGAGACGTCAGACAAAGGCATACCAATTACCCAAACACTGCAAGGTTGCATAAAAAAAAAAACGAATGGGATGTTCACCTTACTGGAAGCGCAGCGTGTGCGACCAAATAAACTCGTAAGCGTCAAATAAACCTCCAGCCCCGACAGTGTTCCCAGCATGCCACCCAAGCACGGATTTAACCGCTAGTTAGAACGACGATAAAGAGAGGTTCAACAACGTTATCGGGGTCGTTCTCGCACGCCTTTATCACACAACTCGCGTGACACACGACACCCCCCCCCCCCCCTCCCATCTTTTAATTTTTTGTTTTTTTGTTTACAGCAGTCATTACGGATGTCGCGGGAGAGAGCCGGCCGGCACCGAGGCACGCCACGCACGCGGGCGGCAACGAGATCGCGGGACCGCTTTGCATTTTTCCGCAATCGCGCCATGTCCGCCTCACGCACGCACTCGCCGAAACCTAGCGACTCGATTTGTGCGCCCCCGGGCACTTTACAAGCTTTTAACGAGGCCCATTTGTTTTGCGGGCCGGGCCTTCATCCTCCTTCCCTTTATTGCGCGGGAGTTCGCCGCTTCCCCCCTCCCCTACCACGACAAAAAGCGGAGCAAATAGATTCACCGGGGGTCATTAAAAGGGGGCGGCTTCGTTGCCCCTCCTCCTCCTCCTCCTTCGAGGAAAAAATAAAAATAATTAAAAACGCTAAGAGAAACACGTGTTATGTTCCTGGGCGACTGTTGTTGGAAGGAGGAAGTCGAAGCCGCGGCTGAGTGAAGAGCTGCACTCCGTTACCCCTAAGCTGACAGTGCAGTGGAAGCTATACGCGTTCGTTGGACCAGTCGCCTACGCGCGTCTTTCGCCACGTGTTCAGGCGGCCGCTCATACGTAACCAGCGCGGAGAGCTTGATCGCGCCGGCAAAAGCTAGACGTGTGCCTGGTCCAATGAGCACGCAGTGAGCACGTAGTCTCCACCGCACTGTCAGCGTAGTGGTGAACACGGCGTAGCTGCTCCAACGGCTGGGTTGCGTCAGGAGGTCGGCTCAACCCTCGGTCGCGTTCGTTGCTTCGGGCGGAAAGCCCAGTCGACAAGGGGGTCCCCTGTTGTGGCGTACAGGACCGCCGGAGTGGGCGTACATTCCTCGGCCATATCATTCAAGACGTCTTGTGGAGGCCTGTCCCGATCAAATTCCTTGGCCGGATCACTTCAGATATGACCGCCCGATGTGGCAGTAAACGATACGTGCTGTGGCGTCTATCAGTTACAAGACTCGATTTTTGGCATCTTTTTCCGGAGTAATTTCGCCAGACCGTTCGACAGCATGGAGTGATCAAACTCGTCGCTGCATGTTTCGCTATTGCTGTTTTTGTTTTGAGAACCTCCCTGACTGGTAAACGCAAGAAAAAAAGAAAGATGAAAAGCTAGACGAAAGGTTAAGTATGATTAATCGTCTCGATTATAACCAAGACGAAATCGCAAGGCCACTCGATACTGGTCGCTTGGGTTAAACGGTATAACCCTGACAGATGATATCGCGACGTGTCTCCCATTAGTCTTACCACGGCCTCCGTTTGTTTTCGAAGGCTGTCAGTAAAAGTATGCGCGTTGAGTACATAATCTAGCTGCCTCCTTCGTATCTTTTTATTGCCCACATGCGCGCGGGCCCTGTATATACATATTCTTTACCAAATTTCCATAGTTATAATCTCCGTTCTGGTTTTAAGCGTATTCTGCGCATATCTACGTTTCATAACTTTTTGTTTGAATGACATCGACACCAAATATCCTAAACTAAAAAAAAAAAATAAGTCCATGGCTAATTGACAGTTTGCAAGTATCGATTCTTATTTTTTTTTATGACTTAAGTTGTTCATTTTGTTTCAGTCCACCAAACCACACGTTGTTTAAGTAACGCAAAAAGAGAGAGAGAAAAAATGTAATCTAGACCGAAAGCACTAATACAGCGGAAACTCTCGCCATTTAATCGTGACATACGCCATTTTGTGCTCGACTTCCGCCGTAATTAACGGTCGGAATAAAGCAGAAGAAGATTAAAGGCTGCGCGTTATAAGAAGGGGCCCCCATTTTCCTTTTGATCCGCCCCTCCCGAGCGTAATTAATCGCTGGGGCCATTTTCTTACCGCAACTTCCCGACGCGACATGGGGTACGCGTCACGCGGCCACCGCCGACCGAACAAGTACCTCGTTTGTACGCATCGATTATCAATGAGCCGATTCAAGTATACGATAGGCAGAGCACGGACAAAGGCAAATCGCACGCTGCTCAAACTTAAGAAAAAAAAATAATTACACGAAGGCAGCGTATATACTTCTCGGTGATCCTTCATATCCTCGGACGCCTCCTTTTCATTTTGTACAACTTTGCGGTGTGAGCGGCTCTGGTTTCTTTAGATGGACACATAATCGAACGCCGGCTTTTAAGCTCCATTTCAGCTTACGAGCAGCGGACGCACTACGCGAGCCGTGTTGGCCAATCAGGCGATCTGAACGTGTCACGTGACTGCGCGACATGCTCGTTGTTACGTTGACACTCACGCAGCCTTGGATTGGTTGGGATGGCTCGTAGCGTCCTCTGTGGTCCATCGTAAGGTGCAACGAAGCATACCAAAAACACACGAGACCATTTCTTTTTGTTGTTTACCCAAGTATAGTTTTTTTTTTTTTTTGGATTCCAGAGAAAACAAAGCAGCGGACCGTCGTCCGTACCAGCTGTCGGTCGACACACCCGGCGGTTTCGTTAGGGCGCCGCTGACGACGCGCTTTGAAACTTAATTCTTTCGGGGATCCAACAAAAAACAACAAAACAGAGCTTTTATAAGCCGCTTGAGAACAATTTCTGGCTTTCTTCTCCTCGATCGGTCGAGTGGTCTCAAATCGGCTTTTAAAAATCTAGAACACTGTTTAAGGTTTCCTTTTTCTTTTTTTTAATTTAGGTTTGTGAGAAAATAGTGCGAAGAATGTATAGCGAGCGATACGATTCTCGCGGATATCATTTTCGAATTACGAGCACCTGAAATGTCGGTGTAGTATAGTAGCATTGCCGCGCACTAAATGCTGAACACGTTACCTCCTTCATCATCGGGCGACCGTTAGAGACACTTTTTTTCCTCCCTTGTTCCGGAAGAAAGAAATGGCCCGGGGAGGTGGCCGTTCGTTGGAAGAGATTCATACCGAAGAGATTCGATTGAGGTCAAAGAACCCCACAACTTCCGTCGTGCGTACTGCTGCCCCGGAAGGGTAGAGAAGAAGTTCAGATTGCCGAAAAATGCTTCTTACGATGGTTGCAACTCGATGCAATCGGCTCGTCAAGTAAAATACTGAAAGTATATTAAAAATAAATACTATATACACTAAAATTCGTGATAAACAAAGAAATTTAAAAGCCCGTAAAGGAAGATATAAAATAATAAACAAGTTTGCAAGCAAGAAATGAGTGCAAAAGATTAGTGGGAAAATGAAAAAGGGGGCATAACGGGCAGGCGTCGACGTTTCGGCAGTGGCACTGTCTTCTTCGCGACTGAGCCCATTTGGCGCCTACAAGTTTATTTTATACAGTCTTCAGAAGGAGGGGGAACTTTATCGCGAAAATTGAGGTCATGTAGTACACTGTAGCTTTGGGAGAGGGCACCACAGAGGGCTTCATCAAGAAGGCAGGTCCACTGACGAAACATCGACGACTGCCCGCCAACCCCCCCCCCCCTTTAAAAAAAAAAAATTTCCACTAATCTTTTGCGTGTAAACTTGTTTATTATGTTATATATACCTTTACGCGCGTCTAAATTTCTTTGTTTATCCCGAATTTTAGTGTTTATAATATTTTGTTTTAAAATATACTTTCAGTGTTTTACTTTTTCACCTACTTCGTGCTTTACTTTATTCTGACTCCTACCATCAAATAAATTTAATTTTTTTATTTTCCCATCTTTTAACTGCTGCGTCTGTGCACCCTCCTTCATACCTACATATTTCTCGGAAGCATCTGTATACCTTTTCCCCATTACTTAATACACGAACACGCACGCACACACACACACACACACACACACACGCACGCACGCACGCACGCACACACACACACACACACACACACACACACACACACACACACACACACACACACACAGTATATATATATATATATATATATATATATATATATATGAGAGAGAGAGAGAGAGAGAGAGAGCGTATGGTCTGCCATCCTTCCCAGTTCCCCGCCTACAGCCAATGACGTCTACAGCTATAATGACGACAACGTAACTAGCCGGTATATGCCGATCAGACTGTCAATCCCTTTAAAAATAACAAGCACATTAACAGGGGCAGCACCGAAAAACAAGCATAAGGGACGGCGACCGAACGCAGGCAGAAAAAAAAAAAAACATTGCTCGAGTATACACACGTAGGGCGTCCCCTTTTCTGCGATAGCTTGACCGATAAGCGTGCCCCCGCCGCACTGCATCACCGGTACGGGAGCTGCCACGTCATATTGGCTCCATCATTTCTTTTCCGGGCGTGTTTTCTTAGATGCCTTCACCTGCTTACCTCTAATGCACCACACGTCACTCATGCCAATCCGCAGGAATATGCGCTGGCGTAGCATGCGGCTGCGTATTCTTCCTCACTACCAAAACAGTCACCGTAAGTCCGGTGAGTGCTTCTGAAAGAGGACCAAAAAAACAAAAACAATACAAACGACGTTTAAAAAAAAAAGATCTACGAGAGGAAACGACTATTTGCAGCAATATTTTCTGTGCAGAGCGTCCGTGCACCTTGCCTGGTGCGAAAACCGCGACAGAAAGCAGAGGTCCGCGCCCCGAGGAAGGAGATGTTCCCCAGGGCCTCCAGGCTCGCGTGTCACTCCGCGGCAGCGGAACGCCGACACGAGAGATTAGGCCTCGTCGGATCGGATGCTCCCCTCAGGAGTCCGGCGCCTCCTCATTCAGAACAACCGCGATAAGGAGGCATAAAAAGCAGCCACGGACCGCTCGAGTCGGTCCGTCGACCGCTACGCGTGCCGCCGAGATAGCGCGGCTTCGGAGCCCGAGACTGCTACTTTACTTCGTTTATCCCTAAGCTGGCAGTGTGGTAGGAGTTAAGCACTCGCCCGACCAATCAGATACCTCCCTTTCATCACCTGACCCCACCCGCTGCGCGTGGGTGTGGGTGGAACCGTGACCGAGTGGCATAAGATATGACTGGTCCAACGAGGGTGCAGCTCTCACCACATTGTCGACTTAGGGGTGAAGGGTGTGGGGTTTGCTGATGATGCTGCTTGTTGGAACACCGACGACTTCGAACGCGGCCGCGTCGACGACGCCATCCGGGCCGGCGGCGCCGTCAGACATCCCCATCCGGTACAGATCGGGGTCGTTTGCTTCATCGGAGATTGTACCCAAGGACGCCTCGCTCGCCCCGCTATCGGCTACGGCCAGCGGATCATAAGCTCTGCTTTATCGGACATTCGTAGGAACACGGGCGTGAAATGCAGGTTCGCATTAGAAGTAACGGGCTTCCGGCATCATCGGAATTCGGCAACCACTCGTGCCTATGGGTGTTCTATAATACCCTGCCGTGAAATGCGAAAAGGCTTCCCTAGTAAAACAGTCTTATCAGCAGCGACGTATCAGTTCGTCCTGGAGGCAGCAACTTTGGCGATGTGCTACAGTGTGAACAAAGTGGGGAAGCGGAACCGACGATCAGATTTGAATACTCAAAAAGCTTGAAGATAAAAGAGAGAGAGAGAGAACTGCGGATAATTTATATAACCTTTTCTTTTAAAACAAACGACAATGTTTTTTGTTGTTTCTTTAAAACAGCGTTTTGCTCTAACGAAGAACCTCTAAGTTGGTGCTTAAAGCAAATAAAGTACGCAAAAGTGTGTGTGAAACCACCTGAATGATTCCTAAAGATCACAGCCCCGCCGTGAAGCCAAACCAAGCAGCTCAACAACGTGAAAATGTTGTTTTTAGCCAGAAATCCAGAAACAAAACGGGGAGAAACGCGAACGTTCCGCTTAAAATTCACAGATGCGAACAAAACTTAAGCAACTAAAAATGGCAGAATGTGTACAGTGTATACGGTATGCCAACTTGGATGACTACTGAGCGAATGCGTTCATGAATATCGGAGGGACTGGGGGAAGAGAAAGAAAGCCGAAAAGGCTACGCTTCATTCCAGGGGAGCTTTCCCTTCCCGGAGAACGCCGAAATTGCATTCCTTTCTGAATTTCCTGGAATTCGAACGGGTAGTATACGGACACTCCCCCGCTCCCCATTTGAAGGGGTATTTATGACCCACCCACATTCCAGGCTTCCTCTTTTTAAAAGCAGCTTCCGTGCTAGACGCGAACATTGCATTCGCAGCCGGATCTTGCTGAACCGAAAGCGATTAAAATGAGAAGATCGAAGTGGCAGAATGTATATAATTCGAATAATGAGCTCACTATAAAACAAGCACCCCCCCTCCCCCATTCCTCCCCCTCCGGACAATAAGATTCAACACTCGATCTGGTTTTTTGTTACAAGCTCTATGACCTCGGCATTTCTTAGAAAGATCAAAGAGTTGGAACTAAACTTCGCTTTCCACCCCTATAGTGTGGACGAAAGCTTCTTCAAAAGCTCTCAAGCATGCCAACGAAATATAGAGGGCTGTTCCAGTTCATAATGACCGCGATAGACTCCAAGTCTATCTTGTGAATAACTTAAGGACACAGGACGACTATGGTTTTACGAAAACAAATGCAGTTACATGTACCCAAAATAAAAGAAGAAAAAAAAAGAAGAGGAAATGTTACCTCGCAAAAGAAAAACCTGGCCGGACTAGAGAGGTACAATTATTCGAAATTCCTCACGAACCACAAACTTGGGCGCTATTTCCTCGCAGCAGATATACAAAATGAGAGTTCATAACGAATGGGTTATTAATTGCAGGCTAAAGCCGGGGTCACACTGCTTACACATCACACAAAAAGACAGTCTGCATACAGATTCGAACGCGAGTCACAGCGAGATCCGCGCTTCGAATGCCGCATGGCAATGAGTTCAAGGAGGAAACTTGGGCACGCGGCATTCGAACCACGGATATTGCGGTGACTCGTGTTTCCACACTGTCTTTTGAATGATCGATGCACGAGCAGTGCGACCCCGGCTTCATTAAATGAGGGTGAATGACATACAGACGCGAAATAAACGCTTCAAAGGCCACGAACCCGTATCACGTCCGCCATTTTGGTCTCAGAAACCTGCGCCGTGGCCGCTGGTCACAGACACGACATCCCGAGAACCCGCCATGTCTGCGGCCAGTCGAGCACTGACAAACGACGTGTCCCGCAGAGAGAAAACAAAATCGATCCGACAGATGAAAACAACCAAACCACCATCAGAAAACAACCGCCGCAACCGGTAGGACAGGATGGAAGCAGCAGCAGCGTACACAGCGGCGCGACAAGTTGCGATAATTCGGGACCCAGCGAGTTTAGGACGAAAGGATTGCGGCCGGTGCGATTGAAGCGTCGCGATTGATGGGTGCCCGATCAGGAGCAGGCGCTAATGTGGCGGCGGCGCATTTCGCCGGTGCGCGGCGACAAAAGGGGAGCGGCGCCAGCGCGAGTTGATCGGCTCTCGACCGAAGGTCCCTCCGCGCTGCAGTGATGGACACCAGGGTTTCGGCGGGGCGTTTGCCGCTGGCTTCGGCCGGGCATCGACTGGTTCGGCAAAAAGCGGCCGACGCAGGATGAAAAGACGGATGAGGGAGCTCGTTGGGGTCCACGGCGGGGATCCCTGACCCGCGGAAGACAAATCGCGGCCCTTTTCTTCCTGTCGGCGGACGGAAAGGAAGCGAACAACCGAGTTCCGCCGAGCCCTCGGTTTTCGCGGAACGGCGGATGTCAGCGCCAGACCCGCACCCCCTTCCCCTGGTTCTTCTGGCGGGCTTCTTTTTCTTCCCAAGAGCTTTTCCTGACGCGCAAAAAAGGAGGAAGGCGTCGTCGTGGGTTGAAAAAGAAAAAGGAGAGCGCGCGGACGAGCCCTTGCCGGTCCAACAACGGAATTTTTGGGAGGGCCGCCCGACCTTGACCGACAGACCTTCTGGACACTGTTCGAGACGCTTGGGACAGGAAACGGGCTGGCAGCCTTCAAGCGAAGCATGTTGCGAGAAAAAACACCCTAGAAAAAGTCGTTCTTCAGAAATAAACGATACGGGAACGAACTAAGGATGAGTCGTAAGAAGCTTTCTTCGAGTGCGCGACCGGAAAAGAAAGTAGTCCCCACTTCAAAGTACTCTCACAGTTACTACGTGGAGACTGATACGATCGTTCTGGCTATTAATGCATTGGACTCGCTAAATCTCACATGTGCATCGCGGCAGTGAAGATAACGAGTCTAAAATGTCCGCTTTTATGTACCGCACGTTTCAGACTTCCAGAATTCCCAAGGATGATTGTCTTCTTCGCTTCCTTATTTTAACCGCCGAATTCGCAGACCTCACTCAAATTGAGGGTCCCCTCCACTTCCTCGAGGCAGGCGTGAGGGCCGGCGCTGGCCAATCGCGATAACGGATCCGCCGTCGCGATTGGCCAACGCCGGCCCTCACGCCTTCCTCGAGAAAGTGGAGGGGACCCTCAATTTGAGTGAGGTTTGTGAATTCGGCGGTAAGTCAGGCACGTGTCTCATTAGTGCATGTCAATGATATCTCAAATGCTGCACAAAGTAAAATAAGGTCATTAAAAAAAGAACGGTCTTTAGAAAAACTTTTTTACGCACCACAAATCTCGAAGGAGCATTCCTGGGCGTAGCGATGAAAGAGTATACTCTCTATTTTTAAACGAGCCGTTTACAGGAAGAGGATTTTCTTCCTGCGTTTTACCCTCCCCAGGCATCCTCGCACCCTTCCACGGCTTCCAAAGTACACAGGACCCGTAAGGATCGGGGCGACTCGGCATTGTTCGCTGGAGGAGCTCACAAAGCACGCCTGTCAACTGCACCAACTCAGCTGTCATCATTGCAGGGAAAGCTGACGAGTACGACTTGTCGCGTAGCTCGGCGCACAAAAGTGTCACGCTCCGAAGACCAAGGATATCCGGGCTTACTCTACCGCAAGAGAGACGAGTCGACATAAACAAAAAAAGACACACACACAGACACACGAACACACAAATAAACCAAATAAATGTACACAAAATTGTCCCCCTGTTCTAAACAGAAAGGCCTCGGAGCATCCCTCTGGAGCTTCTAGTAGAGCTCTGCTGTGTTGAAAGGCATTAGCTGCTCGGTCGTGCTTCCTTCGGAGAGTGGGACGAAAGGATTCACGAGGAGTGGCGGGAAGCGGGGCAGAAAGAAAACCACATTCTTCGAGAGGGAACCCTTTCGAAACGTTCCTGATCGCGCCCCGTACTTCGCAGAAGAAGTAGGAGCATCCCCAAGGCCTCTGGGAAGGTTTTACGTGCCAGTCATCTCTTTCACCCTTTTCATCCCCATCCCCCGTTAGTGGTCATGCCCGCTGGCAGGGAACGCGACAGGGCCACATTCCAAGCGAGGCGGGAATGCGAGTCTCTAACTGAAAGGTTAGAACAACCTCTGTAAGACAGGCCAAAAACGAATAGAATGACTCTTGAGTGTCTGCTGCACAATCATGCCCACATAATAACATGCCCATGCAAATATTTGTACTTCGTTCGTCTTTTGGTGGCACATCTTCGGCAAGTGCGTGTGTCTGTTCGGTTCCTGTTAAACAGCTCTGCGACCCGTTCACAAGCTTTATAAAGCACAAATAACAACTACGGCGTGTTTAGAGAGTAAAGTAAAATTGAACAACTCAATCGTATGTAAATGTTTATACTTAAGCAGAATGCGTGTCTGTAAAGTCCGCACATACGTGCGTATGTGTGCTTGCTTGTCAGAAGCTGGAAAGCTTCTTCGCTAAAGATATCGGTGTGCATTTCTTTCGTAACGAACGTTACACTCAAGAAGACTAAAACCAGCCCTATAACGTTATCAATTAAAGGAGTGCTCCGCTTAGACGCGCACCCCTTGCACGTATTTACAATTACAATAAAAATAAAGAGAGAAAAGAGAACGACGCCAAGTGCGGACGCGTGCTCGAAGATAGGAAACGGAAAGGGAAACGCGATGGCCACACGGGATACGAACTCGGAGCAGCTCGGAAGAGTCCGTCTCGAAATACTAGCCTCTATCGGCCAGCCTTATCTGAAACTACCGAACCCGCTCTTACTTGAGAAGAAAGAGCATTACGGCCACTCCTCGCCCGTCCGCCTCAGCCAACCACGAGAAGCAGATGATAAAACGAGGAACAGAAAGCGGCGTATTACAGTAGGAGGAACACGGGTGGATACACTTTAACCGTCGATCCCGAACCACGCTGAACCCAAGCAGAGCAGAGAAGTGCGCGTGCTTGGTGAGCGTGCATTTTGCCGATGCAGGAAATGGCCCGAGGGCCGAGCCGAAGAAGAACCAGACGCTGCCTTTATTTTTTTCTTCCGGGGTACTTCGTGCCTTTATTTTTTCCTGCCAGCGCCTTCACCGCCACTGATTCTTTTTTTTTTTTTTAATATATGTATCGGTGTTTTAATCTGAAAGCTGCCTCAGGGCGAAGTGCCCGCTGCATGAAACTCCGTTCGCCCTAATCTGACAGTGCGGTGGAAGATACGGGCTCATTGAACCAATCATACGTCTACCTTTCGTCACGTGATTAAGCTCCCACCCATGGGAAAGAGAGGCAAGGTTGATTGGTCCGAGGAGCGCGTTGCTTTCACCGCACTGTCAGCTTGGGGGTGAACGGATTCCTGCGCTTGCCCAGCTTCGCCTCCGTGAATGATTTTTCTCCGACAAAGCACATCGGAAGAAGAGAAAGGACTGCGCCGGGTTCCGGTTCGGCCGATGGTTCGGAGACAAAGAATGGCGGCGCTATTCTTCATCGGCGCTCCACTTGTCCGAGAACGGCGCCTTCCCAGATGCCGCTACTCGTGCTGCTTAGCGTTGCCGGTATTTTCTTTCTTATTGACTTTCTTATTTATCGTGCGAATTGCCTTCCAAATGGCGATGCTCGTTACTGGCCCAGAGAAAGAGAGACCGGTGCGGCGCGCGGAAGCGCTTTATGTCTTACGTGGTGTAGTGAAGAAAGATGAAACACTTTTAACTTCTTGGAGCAAAAAATTAAATAGAAATAAAGTAGAGAGTTGTTTGAAACTTAGGCACGACACGTTCTGAAAGGAACATCTGATGCGGAAAAATAGCCTGATCGTGTTTTGCGTGGCTACCAGGCTGTCGACCAGGGCTACAGAAAAGTCATTAACATTTAGAGGTTTTTTCCCCCGCGTTTCTATCTTCGCTGGGGACACGCTGCATGGCGCGCCCGAGAAGTCAGCGCGTAACATTGGTGAGCTGATCGTTTTTCGTCAAAGGTCTATTTTATTAGTTTGTTTCAAAGACGTGGCTCTGTCCCACATTAAAAAGAAAAGACCTTCACGTTCACTTTTCTGCAGAACACTCAGGCAGCCAATGACTGTGAATAACGGAAAGATGCCAGAGACTGACAACTGAGAAAATGATTGGATGATTCAAAAACAAGAATGCGATGTGCGCGGGCATAATGAGCGAGTGAAATGTCGTGCTCATTCATTCTGCCCATGCAGAAGGAATGAGCACGATCAGACCTTTGCAGGTCTGATCGTGTTCTGAGCCTTGTGATTCATTAGTATCCTTCCGTTGTCCGCAGTAATTGGTTACCCAAGTGTTCGGCAAGATGAACGCAAGGGCTATTTCGGGGGCAGTGAGAATAACAACAAAATCCCGAGAAATCGGAACGGCGAGTTGACAAACACACACACACGCAAGTGGACACGCACGCAAACATACCTGCAGACGTTCATATACACGCAACCACATGGAGAGAAGCACACAGGCACGCACGCACATATACATGCACACATATGCACGCACGCCTCTACATGCAGGCACGAATAGAAGTACGCCTCCACAAACGCACACACGCGGCGTACACTGTTTCTAAGGCTAGTAAAATGTTGTATTTTATTCGTAGGAATTTTAAAGTTACGTCTCGCAGTGTAAAACAAACATGCTATTTTTCTTTCATTCGACCAATTTTAAAATATGCTTGTGTCATCTGGGACCCGCCACAAAGTTACCTTGAACAAAAGTTGGAACGGGTTCAAAACCAGGCATTACGGTTCGTTACAGGTGATTACAGCCCTTATACAAGTTGTACAAAAATTAAAAACAGTTTAGGTTGGGATTCACTCAAAGAGCGAAGAAAGTGCTTGAGATTGAAATTTTTTCACAGCATATATTAAGGACGGACTGGTATTGAAAGAAGTCTTTACATTTTTGAACCACACTATGCATCTGCAAGACGGGATCATTCTAAAAAAGCCGAGGAATTTCGTTACAATACTGACTGTTTTTCATTTTTTTTTTCAAACCATTAGAGAGCGGAATACACTAAGGGAAGAAATTGTATCTATTACTGATAATGATCTCTTTTATGATAAACTGGAAATCTGTATCCGCGACTAATAATGTATGTTTTATTGTTGTTTAATCTATTTATTGTATGAATATGTATTGTTATTGCATAATGTTTCCTGTACCCCCTGTATAATGCCTAACGGCGCTGCAGGTATTCATGTAAATAAATAAAAAAATACATGCACACACACGAGCAGATAAGCACAACTCCCACACTCATGCGCAAATACACACACGCGCACGCACCCACGCACATAGATACACACACGCACGATATATAGACGCTTACGCGTGAAAATAAGCACACACATTCACACAAAGATACACACACCCGCACACGGACGCAAGCATAGAGAAAAAGGCAGAGAAAGACGCTGTCTCGAGTTTTAAATAGCTTCTGAATCTTTTCTGTCCATCCATCGTCCTCTCAATCATAGGAAACTACAAAGTAATGACACTTTTAAAGCAAACACAGTCCACAGGCACAGAGTTCTTTTACCTCGACATGTCACGCATCTCGCTCTACCCGAGGAACGACGTTCAACTAAAAGCAATCTGCTTTCTCGTGCCAAACGGCTCAGCGGATTTCTCTGATGTAGCCACTTTCGTTGAAAACATTCGCGCTTCCTTCGTTAGACGGAAGCCTTTCCGGCAAAAAAATAAACAAATAAATACATATATATATATAAAGAAGACCACGAAAAGGCAGCCTCGGCGTTGCGGAACGCCAGAAGACAAACGACGGCGAGAAACGGCTGCAACAAAAGCCTGAACCCGCGCCGAGGCGTCCGGTCGTCGCCCTTGGTTGAGAAACGAGAGTAATGAGCACAAAAAAGAACGATAAAGAAGTAGGTCGAAAGGAAACGAGTAATGAGCGAGATGATAGCCTAGCAAGAAGCTACCGGGTTCGTCGCACCTTCGCTTCGGCTTTAACCGCGTCCCTCTGCGGCAACCGGCTTCCTCGGTGGCCCGTTACGCCACACCGCAAACACCGCACGCAGGGAGCCCTGACAAACGCGCACCCTCCGGAAACCGCTCCGCCAAATTACAACGGGACTAATAAGCAAAGCGTCGGAGAGCCCCGCATTCGCGCACATCCCGATCCGATGGGTCCGGCGGGACCGCGGTGCGGGCACCAACCACCGCCACGATGTACGACCCTTCATGCCGCCACCTGTACGACCCTTCATGCCGCCACCTGTACGACCCTTCATGCCGCAGTAAGTCGCCCAGAAAGCAGCGGCCAGGGCCAAGGACCGTGAGTCGTGACTCGTGATTTCCCGCGTGAAAAGACCGTCGGCATGATCGCACATGTGCGCGTTTACATGCCAGCTCCGCGCGGAAGAAGCAAGCCGAACACGGAAACCTCCGGAACTCGGGGCCGGCCTCCGTCCTCCTCCTCCGCGAGCTAATTTACTGATTGCGCCCGTTCGCTTCCATTAATTACCAACGGCTGTAGCAACTCGGCAAACGAACGACACGCCGACGTCGACAAAAAGAAGCTGCTAAACACCGCTACGCCGAAGCTCGTAAAAGCTCTCGATGCCCCATCGAAGTTGGGGCGGTATAACTCGAGTTGGCCTGGCTTTTAAAAGGCCCGATGTTTTTCTTGTTTTTTTTCTCGTTGTTGCCCCCCGTCCCCACCAAATCGACTGCGCTAATTGTGGCGCTCAATTAATTATCGGGCGGTGTTCCAGGAACGTGCTGAAGCAGCAAGTTTGATGCGGGGTCAGACACCGGTGCAGAGGAGGAGTGCTTTGGAAGCCGATCGTGACCAGTTGCTAACGGACGCCGCGGTTTGTGTGTGTGCATATACGCGCAACAGAGAGGGAGGCGTGGTCCGCGAGCGCGTCTCGTCGTGACACCGCGCGGAGATGGCAAGGCGTTGGGTGAGATAGCGCCCGCGGGGTCAATTTGCATGCGCTTGGCTTCCTGACCCGCACGCGTTGCGAACTGCCCATCCGAGGGTGTCACGCCGGCATGCTGCCTGCCATCCGACCGCCAGCAATTGGGTCGAGGCGGATTGCTGGGCCACGGAGAACAAACAATATCACATCCATGGATAATATAGAATACACAGACACACGGGAAAACCGCGATAAACAAGCAAAGAAACAAGAAAAAAAAAAGGTCAATATTAAAGCAGAACCGCGTGTCTTCTTTGAGCTCCCACATTTCCGGATCAGGGCTGATGTTTGGAGTGATGTGATCTTTTCGAGGGGTCAATATTTACCGATGTAACGTGCTTCCCTTCTTGATATTTCTCTCATTGTTCGAGGAAAAATCCCTAAAGCTTTCCACCTGCCGGGTTCCCAGAAGCTTTACCTTTTCAGCGGTCGCGTCTCAAACCCCAGACAAACGGAGACCCGCGAAATATCATAATTTACGGAACGCGATCCATCTTCCTGACACTGGCAAGCGCGCGCAGCATGTGTACTCGAGCCCTCGAGCATTCCGCGAGTTTACACCGCGCACTGTCACCGTTCTCGGGAAAACTACGCCGAGTTAAAAATTAAGCAGTCGACGCCCAAACAAAGAAGCACAGAGAGAGACATGGAACGGTGAGCGCGTACGCAGTCACGCCAAAAGCCTGCGCATCTCGGTAGGGAAAGAAGGAGCGCGGGCACAAAGAAGAGGCCCGGATCAGGCGGCGACGGACGACTGAGCGCGAGTGTGGGAACTCTCGCAGACACGGTTCGTCGACGCCTGTGTTGGCCGGGGCATGCGCGCACCGCTTCGCGGCGGCCTCCTTCGGAAAATAAGCCCCGGCCAGACGTCGGGAAATAGATGGGCAAGCGGCTTGCAACTTTAGAACGAAAACACGACCCGCCGCCAAACGGACCCGATATATGTGCGTGTACACACCACGCGCCTGACAATTTTTTTTTTTTTTAACGACGGAGATATACGACGCACGGCAGTGAGTTGGCGTCTTTGTTGGTAGGTGCTACAGTCTCGCTTAACTGCGTGTACATAAAAAAAAAGACGTAAGGGTGTATTTTTTATGTTTTACTCAGGGAAATAATCAATTATGAAGGAAAATCGCAATCTTCGCAATCCCACTAAAAAAAAAGAAAAGAAAAAGAAGCGGTTGCATTTATTAACAAAATAAAAGCCACGCCAGAAAGCGTGAGAAATATCGGATTATTAAACTTAAAAACTGCGCTACGATGCTCTCAAAGGTGCATATCGCAGCTAACCAAATGCAGCCACCGAAGCCACGAAGCTCAGCGCAACAAACGCCTCTGTGTTCCCTTTCGCGAACTGGTCTTTCGCACTCCAGACAGAGCACCTTCCATTGAGGGCGACCAATCAGGCGTCAAGTGCCGAACGACGTCGCAAACCGCGGTATCCACTCCAGCCTTTGTCTCGAGAGGCTCGTGAAAGTTGGACCGCGTCCACCGCGAGCGACACCCACCCCTCCTCGACAAACAAACACCACCAACCGACGAGCCCAAAACGTAAACACTCGAGAAACACAGGAAAGCCAACGATGAACTCGGCCGACCCGGGGTCAAGAACCAAATAGAGAGTCTCGAAAGCGGGAGACTGAAAATTAGAAGAGGTGGACCCGACGGGCGGACAGACGCGATCCCAGGGCCCAGGGGCCGCTGCGAAAGAGAAGAGGCCTACCTAACTGATCCTCGGGGACTAGGCTGGGGCACACGAGTGGACGGCGGCGACACGGGGAAGCCGCCGCCGTGTGAAACAAAATAAATAAATAAAGACCGCTCTCGCTTGTTTTTCGCGCTCCTGCCTTCCAAACGTACGAGTGCGAAGAAGGAACAACAAGGGAATGGTAGGAAAGCGAATTCCTTCTCGGCGATCGCCGAGGTAGCGTGCGAACTCGAGAAAACGAGTTCCCTGGCTGCTCTGGAAGTGCATGGGCGAACTGCTAGAGAGCCCTCCGTGCGTGGCCCTCCGAGATCGACGCAGGAATTCCACGAATGAAGGAGACCTATTCTTTTTGCGTGTGGCTCGGGCCTGCGTTGGGAGGGAGGTTGCGGCGAGGCCTCGTGATGGTGGATGAGAAACGCGGATCGTTGGAATATCCAGCGCTTCCATCGCAAACTCGATTACCGACCAAAATGTAATGGGACAAAAAAAAAAAGAAAAAGGGAAAAACCGCAGTGACGAAAAAGATTGGGGCTCGCAGGGTCCTGACTCACCACGAGCTAGAGGGGGGACAAAAACCGAAGCCACGTAATTAAAGACAAAACTGAACAAGGTTCTCAAACAAACTTTCACGTAAGATGTTTTGTATTTCTTTCGGGCACACCCGGATGCGATAGAAAAAATAAAACCCGAAGAAACGGCAGTCTGCCATCGACTTCGCTGTTGCTTGAAGAAGCACGTGGCTGCCGTTCTCATCATCGGCGTCCGTGCATTGCACGCCTAAAGCTGTACAAGTGTCTGCTTCGGTCGTTCCGACTCGTTCGTTAAAGCGGCAAACACGACCGAACTGATGCGAGCACTTGGGGCGCAAGCGTACCGGGGTCCGGGAATACCTAAAATCCCCCCCTCTGCCTTTCTTCCATTAGGAGAAACAGGTGCTTCCCTAAAAGGGAAACACCTGCTCTCCCTCAGGTAGACGTGGCTTCGTGGTACGTTTGTGAAATAGTTCCAGTATTCGTTTTAAACAAGCAAATCAATAAATACGTAAATACATATCCCTAAACGAATAGTAAAGCGAACAATTCAGGAACATAAAAACAAGAAAGGAGCCGATCAGAATAACCGCAGTCTCAATATTTTCGTCTTTCTCGTCGTATTTACAAAAAATGAAAAAAAAAAGGCTTAGGATACATAAGAAAAATTAATGGTTCCCCACGATAACTGCTATGCTTAAACTTTTACACCCCGGACCGTCCAAGCTCTCCTTCGGCGCTCTCGGTAATTTATTTCGGGAGGCACTTCCCCGCCGAGCTTTGCGGTAAGCTTCAGGCCCGGCGCGAGAAACCCGATAAATCGCGCACGCTTCCGCGATCCACCAGAAGTTTTACGAAACTTCGACGAACGGCCTTTCGCACGAATTGCTGCTGGCGCTTCCATGGCTAACGAAAATTAGCTTTTTTTTTTCTTACTCCCCCTTTCTCTCTCTCTCCAGCCAACGGCGCTATTCCAACACCGAGAACAACCGGCGTAGTATTCACGACAAAAGGCTGTGACACCGCCGGTCTCCCCCACAGGCGTAGATTTTGCTCGTCTCTTCCTCCCCGTTTTCCTAGCGTAGACCATCGTTAGCGCACTCTACCGTGGCTCCAATGGATTACCGAGTCCAATGGTTCAGCAGATTCTGAATAATGCGTCAAAGGAGTGGAAAACGTGAAGCTCCGCAAAACTGCCAGAAAAAAAAATGTAAGAAAAAAAAAAGAAAATAAAAGTCACCGTTTGTGGCGCTTGTTACTTTCAACGGAGCTACTGATGGGCTCAATGCTCTCTTTGTTATCGTATAGTCCAGAGAGCGAGAGGTGAATAACCAAACGCACGCCGGAAGAAGTTTTCAGAGACAATTAAAGGACCGTTCATTTTTTTTCTTTTCTTTCTGTTTCTCGATGTCGACTACTAATAAAGCCGGCGTTTTTTTTTTTTTTTCAGGAACGCGGTTAGCAATGATGCAGACTAATTTAATTAAATCTCTATCCAGGCAATGTAAAATGAATGTAATAAGGCTGATAGAGCTGTTCTTTGTGTCGATTTCATTGACATTTGAACGGCAGATAAGCTGTTAGGTTTATGTAGCTAAATTACATTTACAAAATAGAAATTTACTTAAAATTAATGAGAATATTTCATGGTCATCTCTAAAATGTTTTTTTCTGCTTTTAAAAAGGCAGCATTTTTTGTTAATTGTCCCAGCAGACCGATAATAAACGAAACTTCATAGGAGTTTATCTCAAGGAACTTCGAGCCTCGAGGTTTCACATCGTCTTATCGTCAGCACCACTCTAAACTTCATTCTTATCAGGCTTTAATCGATTAGAATTCGGTTGTGTACTGAGTGGAGGGAAAACGGGTCGTGTTTGCTTGGAGACTCTTGTCATGCTGCCGTAAACACTAATAACAATAAATAAAAAAAAAGTTAAAAATATAAAAAAAATCCGGCAAAGGATAAATTTATTTTGAGTTTTATGCGACGTGTACGTATAAAATACGTTTCGACGTAAATAATATAAGGCCATATCTTGGCTCTTTGATGTTGTTTATGCCACTTGCACTTGAGATACGGTAATTATTTTTACATTTTCCGCACAGTTCTAAAAATACCGGTCAATATACCCGTTTTCACCTCAAAAAAAAGCAAGTTTTGAGCATTGTGCATACGCGGCGTGAAGTAGTTCTTACGAGATTTGCTTGTCGGGGGAAAGAGCGATGCTTTTGGCGTTTGGAAGGTGTGCGTCTTGACAACATAACATATATCCGAGTCTAAAATTCACCTGCATATATCTTAATTATCCCGATAAAAAAGGGGAATTAGTAATGCTCCTCGAGGAGCCGGACTTTTTTTTTTTTTACTATGGTTCCTGAGGTGAAAACTGGTTTACACCAACTCATGTTTACAAACAAACCGGAGCACCCGGAGCGCCCCTAGCGGACGCCACCGGCGCCGCGCATGCGCGATAGGGGCGTGGGCAAGAAGCTCGCCGTCGCCCATAAACAAACCATTGAAATGCGATGTTGTCGGCGTCAGTGTGAGTCCCCCTGCCCTTTTCGAGTTCGAATTGTTGGTTATACGTCTTCCTGGCGATGTCTGACTATCTTGAGCGGCGTCAGCGAAATTACCGAGGCTCGTTACACCGCAAAACTTCGCTTGAATAATGTGACATGTGGCGATTCATTCCGCGTGAACGCCGCAGAATGTACGCTAAAGCCTGATTCGCATGATGAGATTTCGCTCGGAATTTTCAGTCGCGACGCCGCTCGGGCTGCAAAAGCGTGAACCGTAGCTGAGATGATCGACGTCGATACTGAAAATCGCAAGCAGAATCGGACCAACTGAATTAGGCATAACAAGTCGGTGATGGTCACTGGTAACAATGATCAACATCTCCTTGTATCTACTGTTTACATCGAGCCTGCTTACCAACCTTCAAATTTAAGTCTTTTGAGGCCTGCACTTACTTCTTATCGCAAGTACCGGGCCAACATTTGGTCTACGGACCGGCGTCGTCTAAGACAGCAGACGACAAGCAGAAACGTTTGAAAGAGCAGACGACAGTTCGAACGATCAGGCGGCCGTTTGAACTTGAAGACGCACTGAACGTAGTCCGCAGGTGGTCCGCACAACTTGGCGGTTTTCTGGCGTTCATGTTGGAACAAAACAAATAAAACTGGTGACCACAAGTATCCGTGAATTCAACCCAAGGTGCTTCCCGCCCAAGCAATCGGTGTCCGACGGCGTCTGCTTTTCCCTTTTCACGGCACATATCCAGATTCTCGGACGAACCGAGCACGTGAAAACTGACCTTCAAACCTTTCTCGACACTTTTGGTACGGCCCCAGTCGCGACGTTTTGACGAGAAGGCAGGTTTGCCTGGTTCCTTCCAAAACAACGCAGGAATACACGTCTGGTATAGGGACTTCTGCCCACAGCCCCAGACCGGAAGTGCGACCGACGCGCCACCACCGCGCCGTGACGTCACAGAGATGATTCGTGTATAGTGTGATAGCACCTTCTCCCCTCTGCGTTCTTTTTTCCTCTCGCTTCTTTGCGTCATCTAGACTGCGGCTAGGTGAGCGGCGTTAATCGCCTTCTGGGCGTCGCCATCTTTCTCTACCGGGTAGTGGAACGCGCTCTTAGCACGCGCACTAGCTCTCTTCTGCTGAATATCAGCCACCCAGCATCCGACCCACTGACGCCTCCTTTTTCTTTTTCCTAAGTGATAAGTGTTGGCAAAGCGTACAACCGACGAAGGCGTACGATATGACCTCCAACAGGTCGTCTAACCTGATGCTCCGCGAGTGAACACGGCTCTACGCGCTTCATTCGGAGTGCATTTATAGCGCTGCAATAACACAGAGAGTCGGTCACTACGACGTACGGAGGGACGGCCTAATCAACCCTCTCCAAGTCGGACGTCCCGGAAGCACCTACATATAGTTGGCCCCTGCCCGAAGTCGAAATGTTTCCACACGACAAGCGCGGCGTGTATCATTATACGCCTCAAGAAGATGTGTGCGCGGACACAGCGATCGCTAAGGAGGACGTATCGGAGGCCTAAGGACGTCCAAGCCGGAAGAGATCAGCGATGGATCTGCGCTCATCAGGAACGGCGTTCATGCCGTCGTCGGGCGGAGCAGTCTCGCCGCCCCGGATATACAGGTCGGCCTCTAATTGGGCCCCCGAGCTCCCGCGGTGCTTTGCCGAATGGCCACGCGAAGTGTGCACACGCACACACACACACACACACTTCGCGAGAGCCGCTATGGACCAGGCCGTGAGGTCGTGCACTGATAAGAGGCTCAGAAGTGTCCCTTATTTAGAGGAAGAGGGGAGAGACGCCCAGGAGGGTCATCACCAAGTAAATAAACGGGGTCACCACCGTAATAGGAAAGGGTAGTTCGGACGTTTGCGTTTAAGTGTCACCGACTACGTTACGACCCCTTGCGTTCCAGTATGACGCGTTGCCTTAGCAACGCGTCGTGCAGGCCGCGTTTGATCGTACACAGACTTTGGCTACCGTATAGCAACCGTATCTTCAGTCATGACTCGTAAGCGGTCCTATGTTCCCGACGGAGTCATGTCACCAGGTAGAGACACAAAAAGGCGTTTCGATGATGGATCCAGTAGTTTCTACACGTGGTTCGTCCCCCAAAAGTAGTGCGCAGCGAAACCGCAGGCACGGGTGCGCAGGAGTACTGGATATACTTCTAAACCATCTCACAAACATCTGCAGCGCTGAAAAAGGTAGCGGGCGATGAAAGCGTGGCGTCGGAAGGTGCCTTGTATGCTCGAGTTCTCGTACTAAAAGAGTTCCGCTGAGCTATTGGGAGGAGGAGCGACCGTGACGCCCCAAGCGGTTAACTTTAGAAATACACGGATGGGGACAACAAATTCAATGACTCAGCACTGTCGACATAACCGAACGCGGCGTCCGCGAGACGTGGCGTCCGCGTTATGAGATACCCCCAAGCAAAAGCGGCGTGCCGCGAAGTTTAATTGCGTTTGGAATTAAAAAAAAAAGAAAAAAAGAAAAGGCCACGCATGATTGCATTTTTTTTTTAGTACACTTTGCTTGGGTTTTT
Source organism: Ixodes ricinus (assembly GCA_037355805.1). NCBI lineage: Eukaryota > Metazoa > Arthropoda > Arachnida > Ixodida > Ixodidae > Ixodes > Ixodes ricinus. Next base: position 61,339 of record JAZHYW010010921.1, on the reverse strand, counting down.
TTTCAGAGAAAGACGGACTTAGTATATAAACTTTGGTGCTTTGTTATGTAGTCACAGGAAGGAAGACGACAACACAAATGCGATTGAGATTATTCTGTCACAATATAAACAAACGCATAAAAAACAGCAAAAAAAAAAAGAAAAAGGAAAGCCGTGCGAAGAAATTATGCATTTATAGGACGAACACAAGAACAATTTTCATCACAAAAACGGCTTAATACCTGTTTCATTGTGTAAGCTGTATCTACCCGCATTTACTCGGTGCTTATTTACGAGTGGTTATTACGTGTGGCACCTAAACAAGAAATTATAAAAAAAAATAGAGAAATTAGGAATCGAGCCATGCTTCCACGACGTAACTCTAAATTTATTGGTGCTGGCGGGACTAGAAGCGATTTACTATTTCTCGCTCATGTTGATAAATAACGGTTGGATAATTAAATCATTCGTTAGGCACGCTCCTAACGTCTAGGCAGCATGGCTGATCCCACTAGCGTCGACGTTCTGAAATCAAACTTGTCTCACAGCAGCGATAATTCAAAATGAAACATGCGACAACTTCCAGCCGTACAGAGTGCAGCAGAAGTTGGACTTCACATGCTGCAAAGTTCCAGCTTCGGTCACGGACCTGATACTTGTGCCGTGCTGCGCCAAAAAACGTGACCCGTTTAAGTTCGTCACCGAGAGAGGTACAACGGTATCGGAACACTTACCGAACGTGGTTACTAAATAAGTGTGGTTGACGTGCCATTTTGAACGAATGTCGCACCCAACAAGCAGGCAGTTACTCTAATGATTTACGGGAAGGAAGGCTGTCTCTTTCAACGAGACACGGGACTTCGGTTGGACAGATTATTAATGGCGTCGCGTGTTTATAGGAATCGAAACGTCGGCTGTGGTACATAGCTATAAAACGTAACGTGTGTGACGAACGTTCGTAATAACCTGAAAGTGAAAGGACACATAATTCTGAATCCGCACGAAAGAAAATGTCTTTCTTCTTTCAGAGAAACAGAACGAGGCACACGATTTTGTACGTGTGCATAAATCGGACTGCAGTACATTCACTATCTATCGTGGAATGGTCTGCTGGATTAGATTCGGAAAAGTTTAGATCGCGTTTTTGTTCGGTACTTTGTTGTGCGTGCAAACGTGAGTTCCCGTGGCACTGCAGGCCGAAAGGGTGAGCGCAGAACACTTTCGAGTTACGGTGCTTCGATGAGCATCTGTATTGAGGGTGACGCTATCCTTTGATGCATTGCCGCTCCAAATTTACCGGTCGATTTAGCCATTAAAAAGCAGGAACGCATGTAAAAAAAAAGCAAACCGAAATTTGGATGAAAATAACAGTTCGCGAAAAGCAATAAACCTACAAAAGAAAAAGAAAGAAAAAAGAAAGAAAGAAAGAAAGAGTCATGTTTGTTACACCCGAATTATACGCTCTTGAAAGCAGATTTTCAAAGCTTATCAGAGCTCAAGTTCTTCCTCCTCATTACCCTTTTCAAAAAACGATACTCTGCGTTTATGGAATAGTCTTATACTTTTTTTTAGATATTTGAATGTACAATTTTCTCGCTAATCAAATACGAAAACACACAAACTGAATACTCAATCGAGGCAGTATCTTCCTTTACAGAACGGACACGACTGACAGGGTTATGTTGTTTCTCAGCGTGCTATTCTTTCTTTCGTCAAACAATAGAGAGTTTTAGTAAATCGTTCCGATGACTCCGAAAACGACACCCGATAGTCCGCCACCGCCTATGCGCATGCATCGCTTCCTTATCGGGTGTATCGGAGGTATCGGAACCATCTACTAAAGCTCTCTTATGCTACAGGATTTGACAAAATGTTAAATCGATAGGTTTTTTTTGTTGTTGTTTGGATGATGCGTCGTCTTTAGTACAAAGATTCAAGGTATGCATTTTAAGACAGGGGAGCGGCGAGTGTACGCAAAAAGCGAAAGCAAATTATACTTTGAGTGTTTAGACAGCGTGAATTGGGCCCAATCTTGCGATAAGACGACACCGTAGACCAGCCATTTAGCCAGTGAAGTCAGAGTACAAAGTTCGGGCCTCTAATGCCCGAGTCCTGCAAGAGCGACAAACAGAAACAAGCGACAGCGACGAGCCTCACTTTCGCGATTTGACAGGCTTTGTAGAATGAAGGAGGCTATGCTCAAACGCGAGCATCATGCATGCGAAGATATCTTTGGCAGGCTCGCAATCACTCGTGCTTACTTCACGAGCACCGAACGACTAAACGTCTGCCAAAGGTACCATCACGAGCATGCTGCATGTGTTTGAGGCTTGTCGCCGTCGTTTGTTCCGGTTTGTCGTTCTAGTGGGACTCGGGCATCACGTGCATCAGGCAGTACACAAGTGCACGGGCGAGAATGTCGGTTACGTCTTATCACATGCGCGGCGTCGCTAAATACGAAAAGTCATCGATCGTTGTGGCAGTGCCCGCACGAGCCTCTTAACGCGATTAGAAACGACCAAATCCTCGGCAACGTATTACCCGGACAACGAGCGGGAGGGCCGCTGTGCTCCAATTAAACGGCGCATTAGCCCGTCCGGGAGCGCAGAGCAGTCGGCCTTGAAGCGAGCGAGCGCACTCGTCTCCGGGTTTCATTTTCGCGGGACACGTCGAGAGCCGATCCATTACGCGAACAGTTTACAGTATAGTGTGCCCAGACTGCAGAGTGTATCATACTTCTCTCTCGGGGTCACGTGGTTCGAGACGTTCCCTTCTGTGTCTGTTCCTTCGACTAAAAGTATTGTTCCTTTTCTGCGCCACAGTCTCAGGTTTTAAACGACACGAGAAGGTGATGAAAGACGGCACAACGCATGCGCACTCGCAGTCAATCCGAACAGGAGATGTCCGCCGTTAACTGCAAAACGCCCTCCATGGTTTGAGTTGCTTCCTCTCTTAAATCTGGGCCCTCTAGTTTACAAGCGATCGCTTCGCGCGTTCGGGAAACCGCGAGTCCGCCGTCAAGGATGCCCGTTGGTGCGCGCGCGAGAGAGATACCCCCGTTTCGATTGCATCGAGATCCACAGGCGCGATTGCATCACGCTAGTGATTTATAGAATATTGTTAACGAAGTGTCGTTCGCCCGACGGAGCAGGGAAGGAATGCGCCCAGAAACTCGGGGAGGAAGAGAAGAGAACGCGCGGAGACGTGAAAACGCCGAGCTCTGGTTGGAAGTATTAGCGGGTAAACGCATGGAACCCTCACATTCCCGCCAAGATATTGGCAGCTCCAACGAAGTTTCTAAGCATCATCTTCTCTAGCTGCTAAGTGACGTTAATTCGTTATCTGGCGATGAATAAATATCTTTGCCTACTTACCTATCTTGGCACCTTCGGGATGCACTGCCGTAGCGTAAAAATGTGAGAGCACACTGAGCAGGTGCTCTCGACAACAACAAATTTTCTCAGCACCTGGTTGTCGAAAACGCGACATTGTGAAAATAGGTAAGCCCCGTAAGCTCCGCGTACGCTCTGGCTATCTGCTCAAGGTCGCTTCCAGCTGCAGGATCAAGGGATTGTGCAAAGCTCCTCTTTGCATCCTTTCCCTAAAAGGTTTCAAATTCTCCCAGAAATTATTCTGGGCAATGGATAGAGACTACTAGTTTACTAAAACGCCCAAACAAGTTAGAAAAAAAAGGTATTTTGCGAAAATTATATTGTAACGGCCGATTTCAGTCAAATGTATTTTTTTTCTCTTTGGTAACAGGGAGCACGAGCAAAGGAGTTCAGTAACCTTAGAAAAAGTTTTATACATAAAGACAGGGGTACGGGACAACACAACGTCCCCTGTCTTTATGTATAAAACTCTTCCTACAGCTACATTATTACCAACACGCTCACCAACAAGCATGCAAAGGAGTCCTGTGCAGCGCTACTCAAGGTACAAGCGCGCGTGTCTCTTTGCACGAGCACTCGTGCGGGGAAAGCGCTGTCTGAAGCCACGCACTCGCGCATATTCCTCCTGTAACACTGTGCACAGCTCGTACCTGCGCGTCTTCACATTTTGACTACACAACCGCAGCAGCTTCTTCCATCCACTTTTAGGGATGAGTCACCACTCGTGCTCTACTTATTAGACATGCTTAATTTTTTTTTTGACGCTGCAAATTACATTTTGGGCACATAACGTTATTGAAGTATCTAAGAGGACACAATCAACAAATATTCAGAATGAACCACCAAATAAACGTTCACGCCAGTGTCTCATTTATAAAGTGTTATAGAAAAATAAGACAAAGCTTGGATAGGCCAGCCTAGGGTGCCTTCATGTGCGCTTTGCTTAGGGTGGAGTCATCCGGCCATTTTGTCCCACACTTTTATTTTCCGTTTTTGTTCAGAAGCGCGTGAAAGAGCGTGTCCCTGCACGCGTCTGTGGCACTGACTGTGCTATGGCGACATTTTGTTTTTGTCGATTTCTTTGTATTTTCCCCGTGAGCGCGTGCTGTCGGCATCGGGTACTACAAAGGGTGGCATTACCCTAAACAGAAAGACATTGAGGCACCCTAGGCCAGCCAGTGTGACCACAGATCACCCGAAAGAAGAAAAGAGAAATAAGTTTCAGGCGCGAAAATAATTTGAAAGCAGACCTAATGCACAAGTGAAGAAGTGGAAGATTAACGAACATCAGGGTTCTGCCCTATAGAGCACTGAGAGTTCAAATTTTTCAACAGAAGCTCTGAGAGTCAAACAATCGATAATAGAAAACACAAATGGAATCGCTTGTATAATGGAAGGAGGATCGAAAGGATATAAAGACCAATGAGTAAAACTGTCATCGACTCAGCGTCTACTTATGCGAGAATTCCTTTATACACACACACACACACACACACACACACACACACACACTATATATATATATATATATATATATATATATATATATATATATATATATATATATATATATATATATATATATATATTAGCCGCGAAAGTGGGCGACGAGCCAGCCAGAGGGGCAGGGCGGGAATCCAGCCACCCTTCCTCGACATCTGCGCATTGTCAAGGGGAGAGGCTGGCTGGAGAGAACTTCGCACGGCCGGCTCTGTTACGTCTTTAAAGAAAAAAAAAAAGAACTGCAAAAAAAGAGAAAGAAAGAAAAGAAGCCACTTTGAGCTAAACTTTCCAAGAAGCAGGGTGCCAAAAGATCTTTCCTGCCGTCCGATGGACTCCGAGGAAGAAGGGCGACTCCGGCGCAAATGACTCGCATGGGGACGGCTGAAGGGCCTTTTAGACGGGGGCCAATATCGAAGTAGTCACCGCGGCGGCGAGCGACCACGATACGGAGCTTCTCGCCCTCCTTCGGGTTTGTCCCTCCCTCCCTCACAGGTATTGAATGGACGAGTATTAGACGCAGATTGCCGCTTCCCGGGTGTGGACTCGGTTTTATCGATGCCCCGAACAGGCAAAAAGAGCAAGAGCAAATAAAGTTACGAGAAGCAGCGGCTGCTTTCAGGAGTTCGTCTGACGGCAAGAACGTTTTTTCTGAAAACGTGCATTCGGCGCCCTCAAGCTTTGTCTTTTTTTCTGTGCGTGCGTGCGTGCGTGCGTGCGTGCGTGCGTGTGTTGTTTGCAGTAAACATCTGTTCGCGGACTTACATCCTTGAGAGTGAACGTGCATGTAGTTACTGTGCACTTTAATAAGAGAAAACGCTCGCCTCGAGTGCAGGATAATAGACGTCAAAGGCGACGTACACCAAAGAAGAATTTTCATAGGAGAATAAAAAATAAAAGCGTGAAGCACAACACCAGTGATATCGAAACGCGCAATTCGCATTGTCTCAAGCGAAACAAGTTGGAATATTATCCCTTCACGGTTTCGCCAAAAATCGGCCATATTTCAAAATTCTCATCACAAGAAAATGCTTCGCACGAGCTTTCCCTTCAAAGGTGAGGTCAATTGAGAGCACAGTTCCGTTCTCTCTCACCGTGTGTCACTCACCACACCTCGCGCGGTGGTCGAAATATCGTGGCCATAGTTGACGCATGCGCCTTAGTGACAGTTTATCTTCACGTCAAAATCGCATCTCGTCTATAACGAACCACAAAAAAGGATCCCGCAGCCTGACTGACTTCAATTAAAAAAAAAAAAAAAACAATTTCAACAACAACAACAAAGAATGGTTCTGTTTTCTTTCCGCCACATGGAACTGAGTGATGATGTAGGATATATGTTATTATTTCCAAGTTAAGCCGCATGGCCAGAAGAGGCATTACTGCGAAAGAAGGATATGCGCGTAACACGCGTCGGCAACGTTACAGACATGAGGCAATTTGACCCGAGCGCGCACGGCACAAGTTTGAGTTGCGTGGCGGATGGAAACAAAAATGCCATTGACACGACGACGTTGGCGTCGATTCCAGACGCCAGCCTTTAACGTACAATTCAGCATCAATGATTCAGGCGCACCACCGGCACTTATAACGCCGCACGAAAGCACGGAAGCAAGGAGAGTACACGACGCGTGTTTCCCTGCTTGCCTGCGTGCATTAACGGAGATTTCCGTGTTTCCGTGTGCGTGCATTGGACGCGCCTTATAGAGCACAACCAATGCACGTGGCGGGGCTCCCCGAACGGCCCTATAATCAGACCCTAGAATCGAATCCGATTTCTACCGAGGCAATAAATTGCGACGCGATTAAAATGTCGCACGCCGGAACGCTCGCGTGCATCGCCTCGGCAGCGGAGCGGGATCGAGAAGATGGCGGCCGATGGCTCACCGCCTGCGCGGGCCACTGGTCGCCACAACTTTTATTGCCACCAACGTCACTGACAGTTAAAAAAAAGAAAAAGCGTGAGGCGTGTTTATTTTCGAGCATGTTATTATTATCACTCCAAAGCAAATGAATTCGCACCGTTAGCGGATAAGAACGCCGATATATGCCGAAGCGAAAAATGTAAAAATAATAGTGAGTTTTAGTAGACCGTGTTTCCCGCTCCGCTAAGCCCGTCCGCTACCCGGAACTCTACAGCCAAGGCCATCGGCGCGCAGGCGCAGTGGCGGTTTCTTCTTAGCGGAGGGCTAGCGGAGGGGAAACACGGTCACTAAAACTCCCTAATAAGCCCCGTCCCGCATATCTTTGATTGTCGGTGACCATGGAACAGGCATCCCACACTTTGAAACAGTGCGTGCACTGTATTAGGTAATGGCGAAACAGATTCCAATAAGAATGGATTGGGGATCGAAGCGGGACAGAACTCCCAGTAACCACTAAACGCGAAAGCGAAAAACAAAATGCTTTTGAAGGCGTTTCCGAAATGAAACAAGGCTAAGCACGTGCAGGTGAATCGAGTGAAGTTTATGAGATCGGTAAATGACTGCACTCAAAACTGGGGGGAAAAAAAGGTGACTGTGTGGGGTAAGACAGACAAAGGAAGAGTGAAACATAGCCGCGAATGCTGCACAGAGCCACAAGCACTCGGCAGCAGCGATGGCAAGTTGCTCTGCAGACGCCTAAAGTTTTGTTGCCCTCCACGTTACAGGCGATTCATCTACCCTGCCTCGCCGATCTGATCGCTGTACGCGCCAAGATCAAGCGGTGTCATCATATATCAAGTCAAGGAAACCATCTGATTGGCTGTGGTGAACTACGTGGCAGTGACGGCATCGCAGGACGCTGAAGAAAAAGCCGCGACGCTCAACGACAGTCTTCACAAGCACTCGGCAGCAGCGATGGCAAGTTGCTCTGCAGACGCCTAAAGTTTTGTTGCCCTCCACGTTACAGGCGATTCATCTACCCTGCCTCGCCGATCTGATCGCTGTACACGCGCCAAGATCAAGCGGTGTCATCATATATCAAGTCAAGGAAACCATCTGATTGGCTGTGGTGAACTACGTGGCAGTGACGGCATCGCAGGACACTGAAGAAAAAGCCGCGACGCTCAACGACAGTCTTCACAAGCACTCGGCAGCAGCGATGGCAAGTTGCTCTGCAGACGCCTAAAGTTTTGTTGCCCTCCACGTTACAGGTTGGTACATACGCTTGATGTTTTAGGTGTTGCTATCGCTGCTGCCGCTGTTGCTTTTGTAAATTCGTTGATATTAGGAAGAGGCTAAAGATGGCAGAGGCAGAAGAATGTTTGTCCTGTCATGAAGTCTTGCCAGTGGGGGTGTGCATGACTTGTTCAGAGTGTGGTTTCAGCTATCACATGGGTAAGTGTTCGGGTGTGACAAAAAGTGCTCTAAAAAAATGACCGATGAAACAAGAGAGTCGTGGCAATGCCCAACATGCACCATTGCAAAAGCAAAGGGACAAACCTCATCAAAAGATCCGGGAGAGAAAACTGAGAACCAGTTGGCCGAAATAACAAGAAAACTGGATGTGTTAATGTCAATCGGAGCAAAAGTGGACGCGCTTCTTTCCATGAAAGAAACAGTAGACAAAATTGAGTTGTCTGTGCAGCACATGTCAGATCAATATGATGAGATACTTGAGGAAATGAAAAAACAAAAACAAGATATTAAAGAACTCGGGGAACGCGTTGAAAGACTGGAAAATAGCGGAACCCAAAGAGAAGTCGAAGCTCTAAAACAGGAAGTAAATGAGCTTCAGCAATACAGTCGCAGACAGAACCTTGAGGTGCATGGGTTCCCATGTCTCCCAAACGAAAACCTGTGGCACAAGCTGAAAGAAGTATCAGACCAGCTAGGCGTTGCTGAACTGAATGAAAACGATGTAGAAGCGTTGCACAGGATGCCAGGAAAGCCAGATAAGGTTCCTCCCATTCTCGTTCGTTTCACGTCCCGGCTTACTAGAGATCGATGGTTCCAGGCAAGGGCTGTACTCAAAGATAACGCGTCGGGTATCTGGTTAATGGACAACCTAACAGCGCAAACAAAAAGGTTGCTTTGGCAGGCAAAGACGAAGGCAGCGGAAAGACGTTATCAGTTCGTTTGGCAGAAGGGAGGGGGATACGGCCCATTCGTCACATGTCGATTCGTCATAGGGCAACTGGTAACAGGCCCGTTCGTCACAGCGGAACATTCGTCATAGGATGATTCGTCACGCTGGCAGTTCGTCACACAATAATCCCAAGATCGTTAAAAGTTTTTATTTTTTTTCTATTTTGTTTTTTTAGGAAAGGTACGAAAGGGGGCCACCCAACCAAATCCGTACAAGGTCAGTGTGGTTGACTATTGTACGAACGGGAACAAAAGCATGTCCAAATGACCCCAAGATAAGGCAGCATGCAGCCTTTAGCCTGCATGTTGTCTTATCTGAGTCACCTTACTAACAAAAAAAAACTCCGAGAACGTAAAGTTCACAATAGGAAAAAGCCCACTGAACCAGATTATTTTTTTTTCTTTTTGTGCCCCGCACCAGGGCTTACCGTGCCGGTTGCTCCCAGATTATAAAAGACGGATCTCTTTTGCTTCCCATCTCACTATCGATTTCTAACAGAGGTGGCGATATGCTTCTTCACGAAGGACATTCCTTACTTGCATTAAGGTGAACGAAAGTACTTTGTATTGGGCCTGCCGGCGAAGAGCAGTTTGTAAAACTAAAATAGTCACCGATCACGCAAAGTCTCGTGTCATCTCTTATCCCAGTGACCATATGCATGCCGGTGACCCCACCGACATAAACGTGCTTCGGGTTCGTCATCAGATGAAGGAAAAGGCTGGTATGTACCAAAATCTGTTCCTGCTCTTATATTCCGAAACCAAGTTCACTTAGGTCCTTCATTTCAGTGGAAAACCGTCTAGCACCGCACCAAATACTTCTGGATGCGGCTGCCTGTGTCAGTGACGACACTGCATCGCAGATTCCCGCACCGTCAACACTACGGCGAACAATCCGCAAGCAACGGCAGTGGGCGAATTTTGAGTACAGCGTACCATCTTGCAGAGCCGACATACGAATGCCCACAGAGTTCAAAGTAAAGTGTATTGCAGCGCAAAATCACAGTGCCCGACATATTATGGCAATAATGACTGTTTTACCTGCATGCAAAGCACAGCAACAGGAGATTTCTTTCTCCTCCACGACAGCGGAGAGGGCGACAGCAAAAGAATCCTGATATTTGCAACCGAGCGCTAACTGAGCTGTCTGGCTCAGGTGACTACGTGGTTCGCGGACGAGACATTTAAAGTCACCCGGCACAGTTTTACGAACTGTACACGGTGCATGCCAAAGTCAATGGCGTGGTAGTGCCAATGGTTTACGGCCTGCTGCCCAACAAATCTGAAGCTAACCACAGAAGGTAAGCATTCAAGAGCTCTGATAAACGTATAAATTGAAACGCTCGGTGGCCCTATTATTGGATATGTGTTAAAACGCTTCAAAACATGTTCGCTCTTTTTAAGGTTTTTCGACGTCGTGCTGAGTCACATGGGGGCCAACTGCCTTGAGGTTGCTAACACGGACTTCGATATAGCGGTCATCAACGCGATACAAGCCATGATTCCCTTCCCTAGGATACAGGGACGCTTCTTTTCACTTATCCCAGTCGGTGTACAGGAAGGTGTACTCCAGTGGTCACCAGAGTCGCTACAGTTCAAATGAAGAGTTTGCTGTTCTGGTATGCGGCATTCTCTATCTATATGTCTTCTTGTTGTCTTCCGCTAAGCCAATTAATTACTTTATTTCTTGTTGATTTTCAAATGGAAATGCTTCCAGCATTGGCCTTCTTGCCAATCGCCGACATTCCCGAGGCTTTCCAGGACGTTCTCGAGGTTTTCCCCACCGATGCCACACTCGTGGCGGACTACTTCGAGGACGTGTATATCGGAAGACCCCATCGAAACGGCTTGTCGTCAGCCACCTTCCCTCCTCTGGTTTGGTCAGTCAGAGAATCAACAATAGCAAAAAAACCAAGGACGAACAACAGCATCGAAGCGTGGCACCGGGGACTGCAGGTAAGAACTGACCTAATCCTATCAGAACTTGAAAGTTTTTTGTGGCACATTTTTGAATTTGTGGCTCAAACTTTCAGTGCGGTGCCCACTTAAAAAGCTTTCTAAACGAGTGTGCGTCCTTTTTTCTTTTTATGCCAGAGCAGCGTGGGCTACAGTTCTCCCAATATCTGGGCGTTCCTGGGCTGCATCAAGAGAGAGCAGTCCTTCACAGAGATGAAGCTGGCTCAAGCAGAGGGTGGCACGACATCTTCGAGGGTGTCGAAGAAGCACGCCGACTGCAACCGGCGTCTTCAGATCATTATGAGCCGCTACGATGGTCGCAATCATCTTGAAACCTTGAGGGCGGCAGCTCGGAATATCACTTTTTAATTTGTTTTTATTTTGCTTAATAAACCTGTTATTTTCTAAGTACAACGATGACTTGTTTAGATGTTCCCTCTATTCAGTAAAAATGAAATATAACGTAATAATCTTTATTGCATGCGAAGCCAAGTGAATATAGGTTGGGCAAATTCGAATGTCCGGTTCGCACAGTGACAAACTTTCCTAGTGACAAATTCCCCTATGACGAATGTTCCGCTGTGACGAACGGGCCTATTACCAGTTGGCCCATGACGAATGCGCACATGACAAACGGGCCTACACCCGAAGGGAGGAAGGATTTTTGTCAGGAAGCAACCCGGCGATCGCCCTATCAGAATTGACAATGACAATGATCTGGCTAAAATTGAGTAAACATTTCGGAAGTATAAAGCTGCTAAAAAATAAACACAACAATGGCGCGCGATTATAGTGAACCTACGTACTATGACAGCGCGTTATTCAATCGGTGCATCACTGATAAAGCAGGGACTGCAAAAACACTAAAATTGTTTCACTTAAACGCACGAAGTCTGCGGAATAAATCTGATGAACTATGTTTTTTCCTAGATTCCCTTTGTACTCCGTTTGATGTTCTGGCGTTTACCGAAACATGGTATTCAGGAGAGTCGGACATTGTGCAATTCCAAGACTATAAATGTGAAGCTATCTGCCGCGAATCTCGTCGTGGGGGTGGTGTTGCCTTGTACATTCAAAACAAACTAAACTATCATGTACTGAATGATTTCACTTGTATAAATAATGATTTTGAATCTTTGGTTGTGGGTTACGGAGGTTGTATTATAGCTGTGGTTTACCGTCCGCCCTCAGGTGCTTTAAATGTTTTTTTCAATTTTCTTGAAGAATTACTTGAGTATGTTATGTCAATAAATCAGAAAATAGTTTTAGTTGGAGACATCAACATTAATCTGTTGACCAATGAACCTGCGAGTGTAGCATTATTAGAAATCGCTCAAGCAAGCGGATGTGAAAATATAATCAGCGTTCCCACCCGCATAACTGAACGCACGGAATCACTAATCGATATTTGTTTAACGAATCACCAAAAAACTGACGTATTTTCTGGCGTTCTAACTGCAGATCTGAGTGACCACTTACCATTTTTTTGTTTCTTTCCCCAACACAATTCACAACACAAGCTCCTGTACAAAAACCCAGTATTTTTCAGACTCATAAATGCAACCACTTTGGAAGATTTCTATAACCTCGTTTCAACAGAAAACTGGGATGATGTTTTTAAGGAACCTAACCCGACAAAATCTTACGATATTTTTATATCAAAGCTTCAAGAATACTATAATAAAGCTTTTCCGAAGGCAGAGATTAAAAAACATAAAAAGTCAAGGAAGCCATGGATAACGTTGGAACTTTACAACAGAATCAAAGCACGTGATCAGATGTTTGCAACATTTATCAAAACTAAAAATAAGAATTTACTTATGGAATATAAAAAATGCAGAAACAAACTTTCCCTTGATATTAAAAAGGCGAAGATAAACTTTTATAAATCTACATTTTCTGAAATTTATAAAGACCCTGCTAAGCTGTGGAATACTATGAGAAAATTAATGTCAATAAATCCGGTTTTTATCCCCGAAGAGCTGAAAATAGATGGTACTCTATATACGCAAACTTTATTGGCAGATAAATTTAATACACATTTTCTGTCATCTGGTGCCTGCGAATCAATGACGGTATATGATAACCATTACTCATCTGTTCCGGTATTAAGCTCAATATTTTTAGAACCAACAGATGAAACAGAAGTTCGCAACATATTAAGGTCCTTAAAAAATAACTGCGCAAGTGGTGTTGATGATATCAAGGTTACCCCTATTAAAGCAGTAACGGAGTTGGTGTTGCCTCCTCTTGTCGATCTTTGTAATAAAATAATGGTTTCTGGTATATTCCCAGAAAAAATGAAAATTGCTAAAGTCAGTGTTATCCACAAGGGAGGCACATATGAGAACCTTAATAATTACAGGCCGATATCTGTACTACCGCTTTTTTCCAAGGTTGTAGAAAAAATAATTAATTCAAGATTGTACAGGTTTTTTACTATTAATAACGTTATAACTGACAAACAGTTTGGTTTTCAGAAAGGGAAATCAACCGAATCAGCCGTAATATACATCAAAGATAGAATAATTTCTAATATAGAAAACCATGCATATACCATTGGGATTTTCCTGGATTTCAGAAAGGCGTTTGATTCAATAAAACATGAAATTTTACTGGAGAAACTATCAGCGTACGGAATTAGAGGTAATGCACTAGAATTAATTCGCAGCTATTTATATTCGCGTTCTCAATATACGGTACTTAATGGATTTCAATCTCAACTCGCACCGATAATATATGGCGTTCCGCAAGGTTCTATACTGGGGCCTCTATTATTTCTAATTTATATAAACGATATTGTGAATATACCTGAATCGCGTGATATTATTTTATATGCTGATGATACTAATGTCTTTTTTTCTAGTGAAAATTTGGATCAGCTCGAGGAATTTGCAAATAGTTGGCTCAGAAAATTATTATTGTGGCTAAAGCGCAACCAGCTTAATCTTAACACTAGTAAAACAAAATATGTATTGTTCAGATCAAAAAACAAACCTATTTCGCGTACATTGAACATCTTTTTTGACGGGGAAAAAATTGAGGGCGTTAAATATCACAAGTTTCTTGGTGTGTGGTTTGAAGAAACACTCAGTTGGAATGTACACATTGAAAAAATGAGGGTTGATATTGCAAGAGCAATAGGAATATTAAACAAATTCCGACAATTGCTACCAAAAAGGTTGAAACTGCAATTATACTATTCGCTTGTCTACTCACGCTTAACATACTGTATGTTAGTATGGGGAACTACTACAAAAACAAATAAGCAAAAACTATTTATTTTGCAAAAGAAGGCCGTTCGATTTATTGAGAACCTTAAAAGGTACGAACACTCATTCCCAGCATTTCAAAAGTATAAAATATTAAATATAGATCAAATCCTGCTTCTTAAATTATCTATTTTTATTTTTAATAAAACTAGACAGAACCAGGCGCCCTTTCTTGATATCTTCGATCAAACCTCGGCAAATTACAATCTCAGAAGTGCGCAGTATACGAAACCTAGGGTTCGAACTAATTACGGTACACAGCACCTTACATATCTCGTACCAGATCTACTAAACACACACCCAAACATAGCAGAAATGGCCCAAGCACACATTTCGTTTTTCCAATTTAAAAAAAGGATTGTAGAATATATCTTAAATCACTCATGATCTGCAGTTATTACGAAGTTGATAATTATGTGTTATTGTCTGTTGTGGATTTTAAAATTGCTGTATATTTGTATATCTTTTTGTATATGTGCCTGTTTCTCCTCCGAGTGCTGTAAAAAGGGGCTGGAGCCTCGTCAGAAGACAACTCGTCTTCTTTTGCCCCAGCCCCCAGACCCTTTTTTGTGTCTGAAATAAAAGATACATACATACATACATACATACATAAAATGTGATCCAAGCCGTTGGAAGAAAATACTACTACACTACCGATATTCTGCTAATACTACTGCTAAATATGATGAGAATTAACAAAGCTGAAAAAGAACAGAATAAATATTATAAATGACGACGACAATGACAAAATAAAAATAATAACTCTCTCTTTCTCACTTTAAAATAATTAATAAAAGGAAAACCAAGAAGTAATTAAAAACCAAAAATCCGTTAAGCTCGTCACTGGTAATAGCTCGGCGGTACCGACCTTAGTAAAACCTGCCCCTATGGACATTGCAGTGGTCAGAACAGACTGGTTGGGAATAATTTTCCCTCGGACGGACCTGGGAACACCGACGTCGCGAATACCGGCTCGACAAAAGATAAGACCCGGAAGTCTCATTTGGCCCCAACCAGCAGGTAACCGCCCAACTTCCTCATCTTCGGCGACTCTTACGTCGCTGCTCATACCGCCGTTCCATACGTATCTGGGACAGGCAGCTAGAACATCCGGAACATCTATAATCCTTCTTTGTTATCTCGACAGAAAAAAGAAAAGAAAAAAAAAAAGAGAAGGCTAGTTGGAAACATTTGGTAATGCCCTCTAGCTTCCCGTTATCCAGTCGCACATGTGCCCCAAATATGTTTTCTTTTTGTTTTTTTATTTCAATTTTTCGAGATCTGGGCAGGCCGTATAGATATATGAGGAAACAAATATTTACACTTACAGAACCAAGCGAAAGAAGCCAAAATCCGGTCAAGTTCCTCGAAGCTTCGAAGTCAATGTCGGTCACGCACGTTTCTAATTTGTTGAGCGGGAAACGATAAAGGAACCCATGAGAACTGTTTCGGCCCCGAGAAATCTATAGTGTCTCTCTGGCGAGGAAAGATTTGGCAATTATTTTAACCTCTATGTCCTGAAATCATTCTTTTTTTTTTTTCGCACTGGATGCCAGGACACTTATTGAATATATAAATAGATGGACATATATGTAAAACTGTCAAAACAAATACACACACACACAGAGACACACACACACGCAAACACACACACACACACACGCACGCACGCACGCACGCACGCACGCAAACACACTACACACACAAAAAACAAAAACAAAAAAAAACACAAAAAAGCGTAAAGTTTATTTGAAGTTAGAATAATCAACGCCAGTAACCGGTTCGTGGAACTTATCCTCAGAAAACAAATCCCGAGAAATAAGAACAATTTAGCTTTTAACACTGAGAAACAAATGGGTGCCTATATTGAGGAGGAGATCGACCAGGCTCGCCTCTAGCGGCAGGCGTCAGCTGTGTGGGCAGCAAACCGAATTTTCTTGTTCACTGTTGATCAGAGAAATCCAAGACGCGTCCAAAGCACTGGTCAAAGCGCTGGTCAAAGCGAAGCGTTCAGGCCCACACCGTGATAGACGAGGTTCCATTTCTTTGTTTTGCTATGTTAGTAAACACCAGGCTGTGTGGACAACAAGCTGGACAAAGCGCCCCTATACTTCGATCGCCTGCCCAATAATGCTGTTTTTCCAGGCACGTAAACGGGATTTCGCTGGCTTCGCCAACACATTTTTGTTTTCTCTTCGAGAAAAGAGAAATGTATTGGCGACGCCAGGGAAATCCACAGCACCTAGTGGCTAGAGCCTAGAACAGAAAGCTGTGGCGACAGATTCTCTCGCCAGTCTTCTCGAGCGAATCGGACATGCCGAAACCGTAAAAGTAGGTTCAAAGACACGTGGTGAAAAGCGTCACTAGTCTCACACGCAGTCACTACAGCTACAGTCACACGCCATCTTGCACCTCAGCTTCCTTAACCCGAGGTGGGACCGGACATTTCATCGAACGCCGTTTCATCAGAAGCCGTTTCATCGAATGCCGTTTCATCGAACGCCGTTTCATCGAACACCGTTTCATCGAAGCCGTTTCATCGAACGCCGTTTTATCGAACACCGTCTTATCGAACGCCAGGGTGGCATTCCCACTTCCTGAAGCTGGTCGGAGGTGCCCATCCCGGGTTCTGGAAGTTTTTCACTTGCCTCGCCGCAGAACATAAACTGACGGAAGGCAAGCTGGAGGCGATGCTGAGTTCCCAAGAGCCTCCTCGCCAGAAGTAGGCCATAGTGGCAAGAAATGAGAACGTCCGCCTTTTTTTATGAGAACCAATGGCGCATGGCTGTGGGGGACTTTTTGAGAGCAATTGCTCATCATTTGAAACGGTGAATGGCTGTCGCACGAACACATGAGCCCCCGAAAGTTTTCAAATAAAATTTGAAGTGACGTACTTACTTTTGACTTCATTGAGTCTTAAAACAAAAACAAACAAAAAAATGTTTCGTTGTAGTTTCATAAATAGCACCTCAGCTTTAACTACTGCAAGCTTCGGGCAGTAAAAAAGTACCAATAGAAAGATATGACAGGCTAGGAGGCTCACATGGCTAAAGTTGTTGCGCCTGCGCAAAACCTAAGCCGCCTTCTGCTGGCCTCCATGAGTTGGAGTGCGCTCTTACCGGGAGTGCGACTTTTTATTTATTTGTTACAATACCCTCAAGGCCCATCGGGTAATACAGAGGGGGTGAACAGATAAGCATAATATGCGAAACAACCATAAAAATCGGTACAAATATCCTCATGGGTTACTTGCATCAAAATAAATTGTAACAGCTACAAGTTTGGACAATTTAAAAAACCTGACGATGAAATGGGAGAATGACACGAAAATGCACTCGATCCGGGAATAAAAGAGCATCTTTCACACTTCTTATATAAAAGACATTCGATGAAACGGCCGTCAGCGATTCGATGAAACGGCGTTCGATGAAACGTCCATTTTTTCGATGAAACGGCGTTCGACGAAACGGCGTTCAATGAAATGTCCGGGAACCCATCCGAGGTTCTGTCCACACTGGTCAGTATATGCGAGTAAATAGAACAGTGATACGTGGACGTACAAAGTGCACGTAGTCAGAGTATAAGCTCTTACTTGAAATCGACGATTACGACAATTATTCGCAAGGCGACGGGCAGGGACCCACGCAAGCACAGCCGGGTATGTCGTGCCGACCTTCAGCAGTATGGCGTTCCAACTTCCAAGTGGTGGCCTCGTGTAACCTCCTGCTACACTACTACACCGCCACAGTCGTACCGCTTGCAGTCGCTAAGAGTAACCTATGTAGTATATGCTCATTAGATATTGCGCGAGATTAGTCTAAAGTTTGGATTTGAAGTACCTATTGAGACACTGTCCAGAAAAACCCGGAACCTCGATCTTAGACGCGCATTTCGAAAGTGGCGATCTACAAAAGCGCCCCCCGTGCAGTCCTACGCAACGTAATATTTTTTTTTGGTGAGCTTTTGTGGATTGGGAGCTGGGGCCACAAAAGAACAATTCCCCACACGATGTTCAACACAACGCATCACTCTCCTCCCATATAAAAAGAAGAAAAAAAGAAACTTGCAGAAAGACGGTGGTCCTTCCGTGCCCGGCAATGCTTCCGTCTTTATATCCACATACGACGCCTATTACGTGTCCCGGCCTCGTCCGCCGAGCGGCGCCCCTGCCGCACCGAATGGCGCGGCGGACAGGCCGGCAATACGACGACCACAGGCCGTGGCGGCGGGCCCCGTCTGCAGGGCCCGGGGCGTCCCCATAAATACGTGCCGGTCGGAACTGTAGATAGAAGAGCCCGCAGGCGCAGCAGCAGCAGCTTGAGTCCACGGCCGTCGAAGAGGAAACGGGCGCGGGATATGGTCCGGCTCGGCCGGCTTCGAGAGCGATTGCGTTCTACGGTCCACAACAAACCGTAAAATAGGCTCCGAAAGCCCGCGGTCGCAAGAACCGATAGATACTATTCCTTCTGGCCGAAAAAAGAAGAAAGAAATAGAAAGAAGTAGAACGTAGACGAATTCTCTTTCCGCAACGAGAAAAAAAGGTCCGCTTTTCTTTATGGGCGGAGACGCCGGTAAGGGACGCGAAGAAGCGCCATTTATTTGAGCAACAAGCTTGAGAGGGAGAGAGAGAGTAAACCATCGAAACCCGAGGAAGGGAAGAAACCTTGCCGTAATAACGGTAACGATATAGAGACAGCTATACGCAGACGGTGGATTACATATATAAAAAAAAAAGAAGAAATACGTGACTAAATAAAAAGTAGTTGGAAGTAGGGCTGCTTTACTGTCGCTCGGGCTGTTCTCCTTTTTATGAATCGGTTTCCACAAGACGATCTTTCACCGGCAAATCCCTTCTTATGAGACACGCTTGTCTCAGGGAGGAAGATGGGGAGCGCGGGTCTCTATCCGGGATTAGTGGGAGGACCGTATAGAAATTCGGCCGTTCCAAAACTGCTTTCGATGCTCGCGAGGCGAGCCAGACGACTGCCGGCTGCCGAAGAGAAGGACGGGAGTCAGAGCCCTTCGAGGGTTTCTGCTAAAAATGACGGGTCCACTTCACTAGGGCTAAAGGTCGCTCGGAAAAACAAAGTACCGGATCGACTATTCACAAGCAGCGCGCAACGGAGCACGAGCAACCAGTTGCTAATTTGTTTAATACGATAACATTTTGGCGTAGCATGCAGCTGGCAAAAAACCGCAGAAACAGCCCATTATTTTTTTTCTGTGTTTATCTCCCAATTGAAAGAGTGCCATGACACTGAAAGAGATTACTAATGAGGTGGAATACGCCCATCATGGCCACTATATGTGACGGTGAAATTTGGTGTCAGTCAAGAAATACCTTGTGAAAGTAAGATTCGAGAAAGCGCCTCTGTCGCATTCTGGCGTCTGTAAGACACTATTGTAAATACATTCTTGAAAAGACTTGCGTACGCCATTGCAAATATAAGAGCTGCTAGCAGGGTTCATTAAAGGCTGCCCCGCGAAGAAAAGACAACGAAGCTCGGGTTCCTAGCTGCTCAGTGGCTCGACACAAGTCACTGTCTTAATTGCCAGTGTCGAAAAGAATTCGTGGTGCGAGCGTTTCGAATTTGTATAAGACACGAGAATACACGGGGCATTCGGCGAAGAACAAAAACATGGTTCTTCGCTTCCTCAAGTCCCATACACCACAACTTGCGCCGTGTCCTTTCTCGGAGCAGCCCGAGGAAGGCACACGCAGCAAGGCGGGCGCGTAGTAAACGACCGCGGCGATTACCAGTTTACAACCGGGACAATTAGCGAGGGTACCGAGGCCGGGGTGCATGGCACCAGGGAGGCCATCCGCTCTAATTGAGACAAAAAGGCGTCGGTCGTTTGCCGCGCGTCGTTGCCCCCGCGCAGAGGCATGCGACACGACAACACAGAGGCGCCGAGACGTCACTGCCGGGCGCGGAAGAAGCGGCGGCGCCGCCGAGGGCCCCTCCGGGAACAATTAGGGCCCGCTCAAGCAACAGAAGCCGACAAAGGAGGCGATCGGAAGACGAGGCCGGCCGCAGGGGCCGCAGGCAGCCCAGCGACCACGGTCGGCGCGGCGCCAGTCGTTACTCGCTCGGGGCTTCGTCCCCCGCGCGCAGTACCCACACTTGACGTGAAACCAGAAACGCGCGATGACCGACGCACCTCGATTTTGAGCCTCCCCATACCGTTTACACAAACAAGACCCCACAAACGTGCTACGGTGAGCATATCTGATACTCCGAGGAAGTATAGGGTGGTTCAAGTCACCAGGCTCTGTCTAAAATGGATCGTAAAAATGGACGCCTGCACGTACCCATCTAAAATTTTCGTCAAAGGTGTATTTCAGAGGTCGGTTTTTTCTTGTAAAATAACGAAGCGTAGTTCTCTTTTAGTAAAAAATAGGGCCAAGAAACTTGCCACGGTCAACGGCGGGCGGCGACCCAGACGACCAAGTCCAGTGTGTTTGGCGTTCGTATCGATAGATGGCGTCGGGAGCAGCGTATGAAGGTGAAGCCGACCAGCGAAAGAAAGCAGACGATCGACACGCAGAAGAAATCCGTTGGCAGCATAAGCGCCGCCGTCATGCAGACGTGTTTTTTACTTTAAGTTTTGCTTTTATTGTTCGCATTAATTTTTTAACCGAAGGTACATTTCAAAAAGATTATGTTCATTTTAATAAATCGCGGTGGACGCGAGCCGTCGCGATAACGAGGTAGCGCCATCTATCAACACGAACGCTAAACACGCCCCGCTACTGGACCCTTGTCGTCTGCGTTGCTGCCCGCCGTAGACCCTGGCAAGTTTCTTGGCCTTATTTTTCGGAAAGAGAGCTACGCTTTGTAATTTTACAAGAAAAACCGACCTGTGAAATACACCTTTGACGAAAAGTTTAGATTGCTACGTGCAGCCGTCGATTTTTGCGGTCCATTTTAGATCGAGCCTGGTGACTTGAACCACCCTATATTCTCAAGTTCCGTCAACATATGCATGCACTAGCGCGCGAACGAGGTTTTCTGGCGTTGGATCGCTCCGATAAAACGCTCATCAGAAAACCCCCGCTCCAGTGGCCCGCGTGTACTCGTGACGCTAACTTGTGTGCGGAACTCTCACACGGCGCATGAAGACTACATTGTCGGGACACTCGTATCATATTTCTCCAGCCAATTCGCACGCGATATGTGGGAACAATGTTTCTTGGGGTAAGCGGGCCACGGCGTTCTGTATGATTGGATTATTTCCGATGCATCTGACTTCAATTTAAAAACAGTGAGACGTGGCCAACGTTTCACCGTTTTCTGCATCTCGACGACGACTACTGGCCGGTATATGCGTGAGCGCGCCGATGAAATTTCTTAGCAGTGAACGACACACCCTGTGATATTGAAAATCTGTGCAACATAGACTCGTAACCTATCGTCATACAACAGACGCTTCGCTCACGCCCTTCAGTATTTTCTGGTTATCTTCATCACTCTACCTTCTGCAATCCGAACGATGTTCTAGTAATCCATGAAAGATTAAAAAAAGGGGAACTAAGTATTCCTTGCGGTAGTAGTATCGCCACTGACAGCGTAAGAAACGGAGGGCGTGACGATTTCTAGGCATGTTATTATCACCCCTAAGCCAACGAAATCGCAGCATTTGCCGATAAGAACGTCGAGGAACCAATCACGGGGCGTGAACATAATGAGCCCCGCCCTTCGTTTCTCGAGCTGTCAGTAATAGTCGTAAACGTTGACTGAGAACGAAACTCCGGCACATGTTGGCCGCTGCTTCAGAAGGAACAAAGCCGGCGTGACCAAGGTGAGTGCACCCTGAGAACATACACGTGTCGCGTCGTCGGCAATGTAGAGGTGTTCACACTCAAGCGTAAAGCGGACTAAAAAAACAAGAAAACAACAGAAAAAACAACGTACGCGAAAAGAAGCTTTGTTCAGCTGTTCATAAACCTGTTTTCTATTCCCAGCAACCCGATCGGGCACGTTTCGCAGAAAATCGCTCATTCGCGGCGACCCTCCGAAGCCAATCGTGCAGGCACCGCGCACAGCCGGAAAGCCAATGACTTCGATCCGCGGAGGCGCGTCTGCGTGTGAGCGCCACTTACAAATTGCCACCGCAGTGCGCGGGGCCAAGAGTGCATTGGGCCTTAATCCAATTTGCACGCAGCAGAACCCGCACGCCCGCGGTCTTCCGTCCGTATACAACGCGCACGAGCGCGACCATAGAACGACGCCCTAATGGCGTACTTTGGCAGCGCAGAGCACGCTGCGCGGCGATTGCACTCCGCGCTGCCCTAACGTTGTTATCGGAGACTTCATCTTTGCCGCTCTCACTGCAACTCTCTGTAGCGCGGATGCCGTTCGACCCGCCGACGATTACACTCGAAGCAGACACCTAGCGTTATCTCTGTGTGTTGTCAGAGGCGTGCGAGAGAGCTTGTCACGACGGTGTGTTTTGTTTTTCTTAGCTCTTTAAATATAGAAGGTGCGAATATCAACCTGATTGACGCCAATCGTGGAAGGCCGATCATAGCGACGCGTTTGGTCGTGTACGTCGCCAATAGTCTGCGACGATACTCTTTGGTATACCCTCCTTCTCTGGGATAGAAGAGGTAATGCTTATAAAAGACACAACATGGTGTATTACGGAAGAAAGGATCTGCATACGGCGTGGACGGACGCTTTGAAAGCTACATCCTCGATTGTCGCTCTTAGCTCACTACATAAGCCGATCACTCCTGCACTTCCGGCCATTGTGGTGCGCGCACGTGCGGCGACGGCAAGCGGGGCACCCTATAAAGCGTTCCTTTTTATAGCTCTTCCCGTAGCTCCCTGTCCGCAAGCACGAGCCCGTGAAACTACCCGGAACACGAGGGTGGCGTGGTAGGGAGCGAAGAGGTCCATAAAAGAGAAGCGCCGAATTCCGATGTCCCGATCGAAGGCGGTGGCTGCGTAAGCGAAAGGAGAACGAGGGGCCGGACCTGCCGCATAAGCCCCGACCGACAAAGAACAGGTGAAGGCACGCGGAAAGGCGATGAGACACCGGAGATGGTGGGTGAATAATTGAGTGTGAGCTTATACGCGGACTACCTGAAGTGATAACGCATTAGCGGTAAACGAAGCCAGCTCATATATGCTTAGAGTTTGAAACGGTCTTGAGTAGAAGTGGTTCGAAGGCTGCGGAACCCGCACTTTGGAACATATGCATCGACTGCGTAAAGGGGAGGTATGCACATGCCGTATATTTCGGAGTTCGCTGGAGGCTACTAGCGAATCTTTTTTTCGATCTACTTTTAGAGGATTTTGTTTTGGCAGCCAGGCTTCGTCAAATTTAATGCTACCACAAATAAAGATATCTTTCTATCCCCGCATGTCTCGGCGTTGGCACCAACTAATCAGAGTACGCACAAGGATTTATTCGTGACGGCATAGAAAATTCACAGCACCAAGCGATTCGAAAAATAAAACTCTGAAGTAGAGAGTAAAACGTCTAGCTTAAGCTGCCGAATAGGCTTCCAGGGCGATAGTCCATAGCTTGGGAATTTACACGTTTTCATTATTTTTTTACACGATAGTTATTATTTAGGGGATTATTCTCTATCATGCGCAGAGAGCAATGCGAGACCAGGATCGGCCCCTATTAGAAATGAAGGCAGTCAATATCATCTAAGACAGTGGTAATAAAAAAAAAAGCGTCATTGACAAGACAAGGCTGGGGCGTTCGCTCGGCCAGGCTTGATGATGATGCTTTTTCATGAAAACCTGCTCCTTCTCATGCGCATGTGTACATTGCCTCCTTCAGTGACAAGGAAGGAAGATTTCAAAAGTAAAGTTTCAAACACATTATGGTTATAGACGCTGAAAAGGATATAGCGAATGTCGATATAGTGCAAAAAAAAAAAAAAGAAAAACGGGTGCAGTGATGTTCTTAATTTATATCTAACTATAATTTGAACCTTTTCTATTGAACAGACAAAGCAACTTCATTTTTCGGCTCACACTTTTTGTATATGTATATACAAAAAAAGCGGCAGTCACGCAAAAGTTGGCAGTCACGCAAAAAGTGTCTTCACCACG
Source organism: Ixodes ricinus (assembly GCA_037355805.1). Classification (NCBI taxonomy): domain Eukaryota; kingdom Metazoa; phylum Arthropoda; class Arachnida; order Ixodida; family Ixodidae; genus Ixodes; species Ixodes ricinus. The sequence goes on along the minus strand of JAZHYW010010921.1, from coordinate 37,094 downwards.
ACTTAAGAAAAACTATGCTTCCGTGGTGGGCGCGTCTCCAAGGGCTTCGGTCTCGCGCCCATAGTCCGTCCGTGGTCTCCGCAATTACCCTTGCCCTAACCGCGGCCTCCGAGGTTACTGGGAGCGAAAACCTTTTCTCCGGCCGTTATACGCAAGGACCCCCAGCAGAAGGAAGGCTGAGCGCAGCACGAGACCTCCTCAATTGACTAGTGCTACCGGCTGGGCCGGTAGCACACTAGTCACGAACAATTTTTCTCAACACTGCGATGAAACATCCAGAGTTAGAAGAATGTAAAAAAAGTCGTATTTTTCACCCACAATGCGCGAAGAAACAAAATCGATAGCTGTAGCACGGTCGCGCAATGCAGTGTGGAATGGGGTCATCACGTACCCGAGGACGGAGGTGCGACTTGGTTGATTCTCGTTGGCGTCGTTGATGCCACTGACGACTGCCACCGGTGATACGTGAAGTAAGTGGGCAAGCGTGGTGGAAGTTTCTAAAACCATCCAACATTATGCGTAGCAACTGGATAGTTCCAAAGTGGGATTTCGCATAATGCGAGAAATGTTTGAAAACAAGTCTTTCAAGCAAACGACACGATGACTCTCCCTTCGTCGCGCAATTCTTGGCGGGACACGAGGGCTGCCCTCCTCGCTGGTTTCGCGCGGCACGGCAGACGGGAAGTCCCGACTTCCCTCTCCTCACGGCAAGAGGAGAGAATAAATGTTTTCCTATTTTTCGCGCGCGCGGCGACGACAACGGACGAGGACGAAACCTCTGCAGAAGTGTCGACCATGAAGCTATCGCTTTGATATCGCTTTAAAAATTGATATTGCGCGAATCTGGGACCGAACAAACCAGCGACCTCCTGCCAACGGTACTGTAGCACCACCTATTTTTATCACCCGACCAATGTAACGGCTGGAGAAAATCAGGTTGTTCTTTTTGCCTCGTTTGTTTACGATTTAAAACTTTCCCTGCTCGAATTTCTGATTTTTGCCGGAATACTTTCTAATTGGAAGTTCTTTAAAGGGCCATGAAACAAATTTTGGGCTGGGATAAATGATTTTAAATTGGGACTTTAATCATCGCATATCGTTTAGTTGGCCAAAAGAAAGAGGGTAGAAAGTCGACAGCCAGCTTTTCGGTACGAACATTTGAAAATATAGCGGACTATTTTGTACATTTTCACTCCGCCTTTTCACTATGATACATCCGCGGTTCCCAAAGCGCGTCAGCGGTGCCAACCTGACGTCAGCCGAGCCCAGCTCACGCATTGGACACGAGAACTGCGTCACTCGGACGTATGCGCTCGTCAACAATCAATCCGTCAACGAATATTCGGATTCGCGTTCGTGGCCAATGAGTGCCCTGACGGAACTCATCGTCACTGGGGAATGACAAGTTCTATGGTGTGCATAAAAAGCACGGTGGAAGCTAGGAGTCATCGCACCGGTGCCGAAGAATGTCACGACGACGTGATTTCACAATTCGCATTTGAGTTGAGGATTAAAGCTAAGGAGGAAGAAGTAGGAAAATCGTTTCATGACCCCTTTAAAACGCCTATATGACTCGAATTATCCTGCACATCAACCGTTCTTTGTTCTTTCTTTCTCGGATCCCAGACGAGAATCAGGACGTTGCCGTTCCCGTAGAGTGGACTGTAGAAGCACAACCAAGAACAAGGGTGAAACGTCGGCGGTGCCAGTCAACCCGCTAAGAGGGGCCACCGAAGGGGGCACCCGGCAGCGGCACCTTCGGCTTCGCCCCTTTCTACGGCCCGGGGCGCTGTGATGGGGCCAAAGGGCAACGCCGTGGATCCGCTCCTTCTAACGGGAGACCCCCTCACCGGGCCGGCCGACTCGGCCCCCACGTAATTCGCCGCCGGGGCGTCCGAGGCACAAGCGTTAATCAACGGGACGAAGACAGAAGACGCCCCGGCCAGGGAACGGCGCGTTCCTCGGCCAAGAAGTCACGGCTGCGCGGATAGCATTCCGGGGCCTTAGTGGCCGCCCTTTGTCTCCGGGACCGAGGTGCGCGTCCTCGCAGTCCCGGGGCCGGCCCGCTATTAGTTGCCCCGGAAGACAGGTGGGAAGACATACAGCGCAGGCTAATTGCGTTCCACGTGCCCTTATTGGAAGCAACTGCGTCCTGGCACAAAGGGTTCGCTGGTTCGTCCGCGATCGCGACACGGTCCGCGACGTTAAAGGGAAACTGAGAGCGGTTCTATAATCGAAGGAAAAAAACAAACAAAACACGTATATCGTCTCCGTTTGGCCTCCAGGATCACGAATATCGAGATTATTTTTCAATTTGGTGCACGGAGGCTGCAGAAAATAATTTTTGAAGTATTGTTGTAGCCCCTCCTTCTCGGAGCGCGACATATCAGATACAGAGTCTTCGGAATTCTCGCCCTCGCGCATATTCAGCGCCCCTATCAGAGCTAGGGTGCCTTCATGTGCGCTTTGCTTGGGGTGATGACATCTGGCCATTTTGTTTCCAACGTTTATTTTTATTTTTTGTTCTCAAGCGCGTGAAAGAGCGTGTCCCTGCACGCGCTCGTGGCGTTGACTGTGCTACAGCGACATTTTGTTTCCTGCGATTTCTTTGTATTTTTCCTGTGAGCGCGTGCTGTCGGCATCGGGTACCACAAACGATGGCATCACCCTAAACAGAGGGACATCGAGGCACTCTAATCAAAGCTATGTACGGGTACTCTCGATATCTTCAAAAAAGGTCAGAAAAAGACGTCACGAGTGGTGTCAGGTCGAGGGAACATGGACCTTTCCGAAAAAAGAGCGTGTGGTCGGTGCCACTTTTAGTGTTGTGCGTATGGCGCGAGCGTTGCTCGCTTTCCGAAGTGACGACCACGCACGTGGTGGGCTGTGAAGATCACACGCTTGATTGTGATTTTGCAAACATTGGAAAGGTCTATAGGAAGTATTCACTCGACGCCATATTTGAGGTCAATGTTTAAAGCGCATGCTAACAACGAGCTCACATTAATAGGCTGCTAAGACCAGCAATCTTGATGGTGCGGAATGCACGTTGCAAAAGAACTGTGGAAGCTCGCCATCAGCACGCGCTCAGCAGTCGCGCACACGCTATGGCCGCCAGTGAATACTCCCTATACCCAGACTTCGACGTAGTTCAACTACTCTACTCAAACTACTGTAGTTTAACTACTTTTCCGAGTAACTTGGTAACTTTCAATTACAACTTTATTTGGGTAATTAGTAGTTTAATTTAACTACATTTTTCAGGTAACTTCTACTCAAATTACTAACTACTTTCGAAATCTAGCGCCGGCAGATGAAGTGGCCTTCCCGAACAAGGGCCCCTCGCAGCCGTAGAAAATGCATCACAGGCGTCCTTGGGCCAAGGTGGAGACGAGCAGCCAAAACATAACACCGACGCGCACGAACGCAGGAAAAGATGCTTAACAAGCCTTGGTCGGGTATTGACCTAATCCGGTAATGCACGCAGGCGCCGCGCCTCCAGCTGCAACCGTTTAAGCAAAGACGGGGGCACTCCGAAGGTTGTTGTTTTCATGTTGTCTGCCGTTTGTGAGTTCTGACTCAAGCGGTTTGGGGGTTCATCGGGAGGCGCCACTGGCATGACCTCGCAGCTGGGCGCCTGTTCCCATCGTCGCCTCGTCGTCAGCGAATACTCTCTTGCAAAGCCGGACTCCACCGCGCACAAACGCAGACACGGATAATCCGTTCATGGGAGCACACTCCCGCTTCCAGCTGCAACTGTACGAGCGCCGATGCTTGTTCACGCTAATCCTTCGCGGCCTTCCGACCTTCCACGCCAGGGAGACCTCCTCTTTGTTGAAAACGATCTACTTGTCAGGCGTGTCAGCGCGTCAGATACCGTAGTCGCCGGCGAGGATTGCGAGTCACCCTTGGGAGATCCTTTTGTTGGATCCGGCGTCAGCGGCGAAGCATACTTCGTTTCATCTTCTGTTAAATAAAAAAAAAATTCAGTAGCGTAGCACTAGCACTGCAACGAGACGCGCAGTCGTCCGGATGATCTCATCGTCGTGGCGCGAGACTTGAACCCTTGACGGTCAGGTGCACTCGTTCAGCGTACTCTCCGAACGTCGTGGGAATAAAGAGGGGCCAGTCATAACAATCTCAACTTGCCGAAGAAAAGAAAAAAGGGGAGAGTTTGTTATAAAAGACCCTCTAGACGAGGCAAACCTCACATGTTTCGTCATGGACAGCTAAGATGCCAACACTCGCTTACCCGACCCTGCACAGCCTGTTTCTCAAACTCATCGCTGCCGTTCCATCCAGCGCGTCGGTGGAACGTCTTTTTAGCTTAGCTGGGGACGTCGTTAGGAGGAAAAGGCGAAAACTCTCCTATCAAGAACTTTGAAAGTCAATTGCTTCTGCGAGCGAATAAACTATTTTGGTGAAAACGCAAGTCAAAAAATGACTGCATTTATTTTAGGCTCGCAGGGTTTTTCACGGATCAAAACTGCTGTTCATTTTGCTACCACAAAAATATAAAAAGTAACTTCGAAAGTAACTTCAAAGTAACTCGCTACTTTTTTACAGTAGTTAGTAGTTTACTCAATTACTATTACAAATGTGTAATTTCTACTCTACTCCAATTACTTTTGGCGTCGATACTCAGTAACTTAACTTAACTACCTTTTTGAGTAATTTGTATGTCTGCCTATACCTGGCAAGGTTCAATGGCACGCGCTGTCCACACGAGCGACACGCGCTTGGCGTCGAAAGATCTGGAATGACGTAAAGACTGGTCGGAGGTGTTTCGTGCTTTGTCGCGTTTAGCTACATCTTCGAGAAAAACGAACGTGGCATTCAGACTCACGGGATAAGAGATATATATATATATATATATTATAGAATTCTCCTCTAACTCGTTTTATTTCAAGAGCAACTTTAGCTTTCCTTTAAAAAGGCAATATTTCTGCTCAGCAGAAGGCTTCAGCTACCGCGACCAAAATTTAAGCAATACCGCAAGAACTACTCGGTTTCCTTAATAATAAATGAACTGCAAGATGAATTAACACCAGAATTTTCTTCCTGCGAATTTAAAACACATGGCTTAAAGGGGCCCTGCGACATTGGAATGTTTTCACTTTACACGAGCTTACTGGCATATAACTGCAGCTCAAAAAGGTAGAGCGAGGGAAAGGGAAGCTGGGGGAGGAAGAAGCAGACGGAACGCTGGTGAGGGGAGTGGGAAACCCTCCTCCACTCTCTAGCGTTTTCTTCTGCTTCCTCCTCTCCGGCCTTCCTTTCCCTCGCACAACCTTCTTGAGTTGCAACGCGCTATAGGGTCATTCCATGCCAAACGTCCCAGACATTGCGCTCGACCCCTTCCGATTTCTAAAAAAAAATTCATGGCCTTTTGCCCCAATGTCCGTAGCCATGCCCTGAAATATTTTTGGCGAAAAAATTTTTTGATGACGTGAGCGCGGTTTGAACTTTTGAAAACAGCGTAAAACTAGGCATCACTCAATAATTGATGAAAAATCAGCTATTTAGTGAAATACCTAGCAATATTTTTTCTTATATTTGCACGGCTTTCGGCTTACAATGTGGTTAAGCTTGTGAAGTTTTGTTTAACTTAAATATTTTTTTAAAAAACAAAAAATAATTGAAAATTTTAACATTTTTGTTATTTTATTAAAAAATATCTAACTGCTGCCGGGACTCAATATAACTTTTTGCCGGCTGCCCTGCAGGTATATAATCCATAAAAAAAGTTTAAAACCGCTCAATAAAATATTTCGCAGTAAACAAAAATCCTGAAGTTGCAAAAAAGTGCGTTTTGACGCATAAACAGCTGTTTATTTCACCCTGAGGTGGTCCAAGTAAAAATACAAAATATGGTGGGTTTGGAAGAACAATCGATAATCTTTTGATTCTGAAAGTTTAATCAAAGTAATTTTTGTTTAAAGCGAGAAAACAATTTTTGAAGTCGTACTCTCGCACCACAACCCACGTCGCTTCTTAACGCCTCTTCGCCGCACAGCACGCCACCTGCGACGATAGCTGACGCGATTGGGTCCAAAGAAAGAACGGAGTTTTCTGCCGCTTACCCTTGTCCGTCTTTCCGGCTGCAAGGAAAGAAACGGCGGGTATCGTTTAATAATCGTTGGTGCCGCCAGCGCTTGTGTCCTTTGTACCCGAGGGCGGCTCGAAACGCGATGCCTAATACGGGCGCATCAGTTGACGTGGACTACTCCTAAAAGGGAAACGCGATAATATCGCCGCGAAACCTAGCTGTCACGCATACTGCGGTGGAAAGCGGAACTATTCAGCGACGCAAGAATTTGCCGTTTCAAAGCCGATTTAAACACAAACGAGGCGTGAGCCTCCAACTGCGCCCGTTCGTTAACACCACATCGCGTCGTCGTATGAGATTGCCCGTTCACGGGGCTTTTGTGTTGCTGTCTACATCTGTCCTGACGTCGAGAAGAGGGAGTGATTGAGATGTGTACGTAAGAAACAGCTAGCTTACTAGTGGATGCTCTTACCTGGCAGCGCTAAGCATTTGCTGATATCAAGACAGTGGAAAGTCCACAGGAGGACACAGCCGCGCAAAACGGTCAAAATAGGAAAAGCCATAAAGCAACAAGAGTAGAAAAAAACATCTTCCCACCAAGATGTACCCGACAACTCGAGGTCCCGCTTTCTACCTGCGTGCGCACACCGTGACACCGTAGCACGCTTTGCCGGGCTCGACGGTGGCGGGCTGTGCAGAGAAGAGACGCAAGGAACGACGCCAGGTTGCGGTGCGAAAGCTCAACTTCAAAATGTTTTTTTCCTCTTTAGAACAAAATTATTTTAATTAAGCTTTCAAGAACAAAAGGAAATAAACTCTTTTGCAGAAGCCGTCATGTTACGTATTTTTCTTTGGGCCACCTCAAGGCAGAATTGACGGCTCTTTAAACGGCAAAACGCAATTTTGCACAATTTGTTTTTCTGCAAGATATTTAGTTGTACGGCCTGAAACCTTTTTTGTGTACAGTATACCTACAGGGCTGTCAATAAGAGTATTTACAGTCGCATGCAGCAAAGCCATAGTTTGTAGCAAAACTAAAAATATGCTAAAATGCTCATATATTCCTTATTTTTTTAAAGCTGGTTCGAGCATACCAAATTCCATGACCATGATCCTTATTACATAGCAGTCCAAATACCGTAGGGGTTTTAGGCAAAAATATTCCAGTGTTCCGTAAAAAAAAAAAAAATCTTACTTTTCATCAATTATTGAATGAGTCGTTGTTCCACCCCCTTTTAGTAGTTCGAACCGCCATCACCCCATGAAATTTGTTTTTCGTCAAAAAAATATGTTAGAGGCACCACAAACGTTACGGTGAAGAGCCATCAATTTTATTTTAGGAATCGGAGGTGGCCGTGGGACCTTTGACATGGCATGGAGAAGTCCACGTCGCCTGATGCCGCCCGTCGCTTACGCATCGCGTTTCGAGCCGCCCTCGGGTACAAAGGACACAACGGGCCTGCTATTGCTACGCGCTGGCGGCACCTACGATGATTACACGATACCCGCCGTTTCTTCCCTTGCAGCCGGAAAGACGGACAATGGGAAGCGGCAGAAAACTCCGTTCTTTCTTTGGACCTAATCGCGTCAGCTATCGTCGCAGGTGGCGTGCCGTGCGGCGAAGAGGCGTTAAGAAGCGACGCCGGGTAGTGGTGCGAGAGCTCAACTTCAAAAATTGTTTTCTCGCTTTAAACAAAAATTACTTTGATGAAACTTTCAGAATCAAAAGATTATCGATTGTTCTTCCAAACCTACCATATTTTGTATTTTTGCTTGGACCACCTCAGGGTGAAATAGACGGCTGTTTATGCGTCAAAACGCACTTTTTTGCAACTTCAGGATTTTTTTTTACTGCGAGATATTTTATTGAGCGGTTTTAAACTTTTTGTATATATTATATACCGGCAGGGCAGCCGGTAAAAAGTTATATTAAGTCCCGGGAGCCGTTAGATATTTTTTAATAAAATAACAAAAATGTTAAAATTTTCAATTTTTTTTAGTTTTTTAAAAAATATTTAGATTAAACAAAACTTCACAAGCTTAACCACATTGTAAGTCAAAAGCCGTGCAAATATAAGAAAAAATATTGCTAGGTATTTCACTAAATAGCTGATTTTTCATCAATTATTGAGTGATGCCTAGTTTTACGCTGTTTTCAAAAGTTCAAACCGCGCTCACGTCATCAAAAAATTTTTTTCGCCAAAAATATTTCAGGGCATGGCTACGGACATTGGGGCAAAAGGCCATGAATTTTTTTTAGAAATCGGAAGGGGTCGAGCGCAATGTCTGGGACGTTTGGCATGGAATGACCATAGTGAGAACTAAGCATACCAGCACGCAACGCAAATGACCAAGAAACTCCTTTGTTGCGATGCAATTTCAAGGACAAAAGCAAGCGTTTTCTTTCAATACGTCCTTCGCAAAACTTGACGTGGCTAGGGGGTCGCAGTACCCCCCCAGTGACGATATTTAAATGCGGCTCATAGATTGGACTCGAGCATTGCGGGGGAACTCGATTTGGGCTCGTGATGATCGATAGTTCGACAAGCATGCGGGTAGTGTCCCGTGTACAACCGCTGCAATGACGACAATAGCCGAACCATAGCAATGTCTGGAACTCAGCGCGTATCCTGTGCTTTGTCAACCCCAGCACGTGGTCTACATGGCGACGTATAATCGGGTGAAGATCACGTGGCCGCTTGTTCTGCCTGCAAGTTGAGAGAGTGAACGGAGCTCGTTTCTCTAACATTTTTTTCTGGGACTTGAATTGCATGCGGGGTGAAAAACAGACGGGTATTTCATAAGTCATTAACGGCAGGGATTCGTCCCAAGCGGTACTTGCGCAAAGTACAAAAATTGTTGCATCGCCCCTAGAGCCTTGTAACAACCCTCGGGTAGGTCGTACACCGTCTTGGTTGCAAAATAGCTTAGACGCACGTGTATATCAACCTAATTAACGTAACGAGTGCTTCACTGTTACGTTATGCGAATTCCGTCTAAATGCAACAAGAGTGACAAGTGGCGCACCTTTCTGAGACCGTTCTGTACTAAAGAGCAGAACGGAACAAGAGTCGAGAAACTAAACCAACTCTCAGCCACCTCTACTGAAGTTCCCAGTTTTGCATAGTCGCCTCTATGATGATGACCGTCGGGACTGCACCTTTCAAACTGAGGATGCAAGATTCCCCAAGTTCGCGTTTCTGCCGGCTCCTCCATCTGGAGTTCCGCGGAGGTCTAACCACACGGCAGTGCCGGCACCGGTTCTCCAGAAACACTTTTCCCATTTTCTCAGGAGAGCAATACTGGGCGCGGCAGACGTCCATCGAAACTTTCAGAGACTCATTCCCCTCGTTTTAATACCGATGCACGTCGCCACAACCTGGGCGACGGCAATTAATCATCCCGCCTTCGGGGCTGCGCGCACCTGACGGTTTAGAACGAAGAGAAGCCCAACGCCGAGGCGAGCGCATGCCTGCAGCGGGCTTCCACGGAACAGGCGCCTGCTTCGCCTGGTTATCTCAAATGAGGCCGCGCCGACTCACTGCGACTGAAATGAGAAACCGGCGGTCGGCGCCCACCCGACTCAGAAATGCAACGGCGGGATTATCACTCCGGAAACAGCGCAACCCTCGGACTCACGCAATGCAGACTAGAGATAACGATCGCCTTTAGGTCGGGCTCCGTAGGGCAGCGCGCGCTGCTTCCACTTTCAGCGTGCGAGACAGTCGGGAGTTTTAGAACAGGAGGGCCTGACGCTTTGGGTCCCACAAACAGCTTGAGGCGTCGCACTGCACAAACGCAATGCTTGTGCACTTGCGCGGTGAGACGCCCCAAAAAGTCAAACGTCGCCCCCCCCCCCCCCCGCTTCTCCCTTTCCTAAAACTCCTAAATAAAAATAAGAAAAAACTGCACAAGTTAGTGTTCTCGGCCTCCTATCCTGCACCCTGATAAACGATGAAAAGGTTGGATGGAGTATTTTCGGAGGTCGCGACCACAAAGTATGTGTCGGGTGATTTTGTCTTAAAATAGCCGAACCTGTGAACGACGCGTACCATAGGATTCTTAGAAGCAGAGCCTACTGCTCGGGGTTTGAGCTCTGTACCTTGGGTTTCGGAAGGCGAACAATGGAGACCCGATGCTACAGAGCCGCCTCAACTCGAGCCCAGGCGCATATATCGATACCTGTTGGACACGTATTGGGAAAACGCTCGCCGGCACGGTCGTGGGCTTCCAGTTCGGACAGTAAGATAGACCTAAACTATGCAATTCGCAAAAACATCTACAAAAAAAAAAGAACTATTTTTGAAAGGCTAGCCGAAATGGATATGGAACAAGCTGAACGAACACTCGCATCGTGTAGTCTACAGTCACTGACAGCTTAAGAAGCGGAGGGCGTGGCGAGCATCTCATTATCGCTCTTCAGCCAATCAGATCGCTGTATTAGCCGATAAGAACGCCAAAGAACCTATCACGAAGCGTGAACACAAGAAGCCACGCCCTTCGTTTCTTCAGCTCTCCGTGAGTATAACTGAAGTGCTAGTGCGTAGAGAATAAAGGCTACACAAAATGCGCCCTCAACCACATATATAAAAGGTTCTCGAAAGAGCAAATTTCATTGTCGTTCGACAATCCCTATTTATGCGCGTTTTCTTTTTAATGTTTTTAATGCGCGTTTTTTTTTTTGCGGTAAATAAATAAGTAACATAGCGTAAAAGACCGATACACGTTCGTACTTTGAATTTTTAATCGTTTTAATCGACCGTCTTTACCCCTCCATAATTCATACGCAGCGCGCGCCATTTAAACGAGCCTGGAAGCTCGGCTGCGGACCTCACCCCGCGCCAATGCCCGGCGGTGAGACCCGAGCTATTCGGTGGCCGGGCTCGGGATTAAATCAATCGCTCGTTAAACGGTACAGTAGTATCTCGAGTTCGGGGACTTCCGAGGGACGAAACATTAAACGAGCCAAAATTCCAGCGTAATTAATTCCGAAGAAGGGAGGGAACCGAACGTATACAATATGGAAGTAGCCAAATAAAAACGAAACAAAACTAAGACCGAGTTCTGACTTCATTAGCAGCGCGGTGACCTGCGGCTCCCTCGTCTGTCATAGTCGAAGAAGCTTTGCTTATTCGCTTCTTTTACGTTATCTTTCGTTAGTTTTCTTCTGTGTTCTTTTCATTTTTGAGGCAAGTAAGGAAATGTCCACAACCAATACGTGCTTTTACTAAGCGAATCAATACGCCCTGGAGATAAGGGACCTCCAGAAGAAAGAAGAGACGGCGCCAATTCCTAATAAGAGTGGGGAAAACGAAAGACCTAAGCTAATACGATACGAGCGAAAGGAGGCGACCGGAAGCTTTTAAAGTCTGGGCAGTTTTATTGCGTCCCGAGTCCACGGCAGTCCGACGTACGCTCGTTCGTCGCATAGCTTCGAGTCGTCACCGCACTCTATAAAGGACCGCTCGCGATGTCCACGCCGAGACGAAACCAACAAGCAACGACAGCGAGGGCCCTAAAAAAAATAATAAACTGAAACGAGACAACGTATCCGGCTGTAAATTACGCTGCCCACCCGCAAGGCGAAGGAGTCGAGCACGAGCTAGAAGTCTTATCGAAGAAGGAATCCCAACAGCGAATAAAGTGATTCCTCCCTGATCGCGCCAACTCGTCCGTCCCTTCTTGGAAGCCCTGCGCCGCAATCAAGTTGCCAGTTCCGAGTATATTTACGAAGCTGAGAGTAAACAGAAACCTATAGATATGCGCTCGATTGAAAAGAAGGGAGGTTAGATGAGCTACTGCCGCACAAAGGAGTAAAAATAAGAACCGCAAAAAAACAACGACAACAAAAAGTATCGACGGGGCAATCCGTCGTTTTGTTGGCTTCACCATGGCAACAAGGACCATTCTGTTGCGGCGGTGACCGAGCGCGGCCCCCTTCGCAACAAGACGGACGAACACGGGCCGTGGAGCAAAGCCGACACATTCTGCAGTCCACCCCGGGCCAACAAAGTGAGCGGGAGAGGTGGCGCATACCGTGTCCAAACAACATCGTCCTCTCGGATTGCTTTTAAAAGATGCAAAGAAACAGAGAAAGAAAGTGAAACGTATGTGTGTATTTACGAACGGGAGACGGGGAGGGAGGTCTGTGCGTGTGTGTGTGTGAAGGGGGGGGGTGCACAGAAGGAACTGTCTGATCTCTTCGCGAAGCCCTTTTTTCTTTCTCAACGAAGACGAACAACGCGTTCCGGGAGAAAAGAGATCAGAGCCCGAATTCGATGGCCCCCTGACAAGGAACCGGGCGTCGTTCACCTCGAACAAACATCTATCTTTCTCGCTTTAAATGCGAATATATACAAAAAAAGAAAAAATCAAAGTCAAATTTACAAAAAAGGAAAAGAAAGAACACAAACGAAGAGTATCTTTTTCATTCGAACGGTTTCCTTCCGCTACGAAAATAACTTATTTTTGTAGCCGCATTGAATGCGGCTCAAATAAAAACCAAAACCGAAAGATAAAAAAAAAATACTCAAACAAAAAGTTTGAATCTGTCAGTATTCCTGGCTTGTTCACTTTCTTTACTGGCAAGTCGGGTCCCCGTCAAGTAGCTGACTAGAGAACACGCTGTCTGTTTCGCCCTAAAAATAAAACAGAAACGCACAAAAAAAAAAAAACAGCAAATAATTTAATGGTATAACGCGTTCCATAAACGCTGAATGCATTGCGGTACCTCCGGTGACGACCGCAGACGGCAAGAATCTAAAGTGCGATCTGCCAGTACTGCCAGTCTTCCCCCGCGAAGAGACCAAAGTCCGGCCACGGATGAAGAGACGTGACAACCCGACTTCGCGAGCCTTCCTGACGACGCATTGAACTCAGATTTTCGCGCCCTCTATCGAGGCACCGTTGTTGTCCGAGGAAAGATAAAGCAGCGACAAAAACACACGCAAACACAAATACAAAAAAAAAAAAAACAAGACACTCAAGATGGAAGGGCGGTGCGCTGTGAGCTAAGTTATGCGAAACGGATGGCCGATGTGTGGCCGGTGTCGTGTTCGCTCGATCACTGCTTGGCGGTGGGGTACATTTAAAGAACTCGACCACTTGTAGCCGCTGAGAGCTTAACTTAACAAAACAGGGCGTGGCAAGCCCCATGTATATCATTATCCCTCCGCACCCAATGAGATAGCCGTATTAGCCGATAACCGAAGAACCATAGTGGAGAGCTTTAAAGAACCTTTTTGCACATCCCATACGGTACGATTCGGCCCTCCGGTACGAACTGCGCATGTGCGAAGTGTTGTGAGGTAGCGCATGCGCACTTTGTACCGGAGGGACCATCGCACCGTATCAGATGTGCAAAAAAGGTTACGTAAAATTCTCTTGCGCGATAAGCCTACGCCGGCTACACGATACTCTATACAACCTGGATATGTAGATTAAGTGGAGAACTGGTTGAAGCCTGTTTCAGCATTTGAAAGGAAACCCAGTTGGGTTCTACGAGCATTACCCTGCTTTCTTCTTCTCCCTGAGCGGCGAAACTCGCAGCGATGAACATTGACCAGGTGCCGGAAATTCGCAGGCTCTTCAAGAAAATTAAGGCCCACAAATGGCAAACTTCCTGGCCATAAAAATGCATTGCGAAAGACGATTGAGAAAAAAATAAATAAGCACAGGAAGCGGTAAACTTTGCGTATATAACTCGAAAGAAAATGCAGAATGCAAGCGGCCGAGAGGGGGTTGAATGTAAATTCGAGCGGAAATTATGACTGAAACTTTGCACTCTCTGGTGCCGCAGACAGGACGGTAATTTCATCGGCAACCTTGAGTATTGTTGGAGAACATATAAGCAGTATTGTTTCATCACCAACTTCTTTTTTCGAGATTGCGGTTCACTTCGTCGAAGCATTGCGTTTAATCTGTGCTCCTTTTGGAAGTCTCGTTTGACACATGACAGCCTCGTGGTCATAGGTGTAGTTACGTCAGCCAGTGACTTGTGTTAAAACGTTAGTAGCCTAAGCGAGTGTCTCGAATAGATTAGAGCTATAAACACCACGTGGAAAATCTCCGCCGTCTCATCTTTCTATAGATACGTCATGATATCAGTACATTTGGGTTTCCTACCAGGCACAGTGCTCAATGACGTCTCCTATCGAGAATCCAAGAGCAGTGCGCCAGGAGGCAGCTGTGCCCACACGGCAGAGAATATTGGCGTAATCCATTTGCTTTCATGCAAACCCGTTCACATTTAATGCCTCATGCCGTTTAATTTACAACTAGGCATAGAAAAAAGATTAAAAAAAGGTACTTCGTTTGTGGTGTGACATGATGTCTGTCTCGCTGATCATGGGCATGTTTCGCGGGATTACAAAAAAAGGGTCTGCATCAGTAATAATGAAAAAAAAACTTAACGAGCAAGTATCTAGAATCTCAGTTAACCACCGACTGATACCCATTTAATTCGCTTATTGGCAGAGTCAGGTACGAGGGCCAGAAAAAACAACCACAAATAAAACATGTCAATTGATTAAAAGCGAGAGCTCGGAGTTCGTCTGCTGATCACGAGCGCGTGATGTCAATCACGCAACGTGCGCGATCCCGCAGGAGTCGAGTAACTCAAGTTAGCAAAGCAGACGAATAGCATCAGAAAGACACAGCTCTTCCCGAGATCTGGGCGATCACCTTTGGATGCAGCCTAGTCACGACCGTTTTAAACGCGCAAAACATCAAGAAGCTCTCCTGACAAGCTTCCCGTTTGAATACGCGATGGTCATGCAGCGACATACGGGGCCCCAATAAAAGTAGTCGGGTTCCCGATACAAGCGTTGACCCCTCCGATGTTTTGACATCCCTTCCTGGCAAGATCAGATGTTCGCCACGCGCGCCGCTCCCCGCACGCAGCGTAGAACAGGCTCGTATACGCGAAGAAAAATAAACTGGGGAGACGGGGCCAGGCCGGCGGCCCGGTCCGAGAGCGTCGTGCCGCAGGCTCCCGGGAGGGGCAAAAACCTGGACCCAACAGGGAACGAGTTATGCCCACGCCGAGTCAATGGCTCTTGCGTGGCGGGCGCCACGCTCCGCCGGCCGGCCGCTTCCATTTTCGGAAAACAAGAGTATCTCCTCGCGGTTCGATCCATCCTCCTCGCAGATTTGGGCCGTAATTACTCGACCGTCGCGTTAGGAAGTCGTTCTTCACCTGTTGGTAACGTCTTCGTAGAACGCTATAGTAAGTCATCATCATTTCGGGTTTAAGGTGGAAACGCGCATGCGTAAAAAACATGCGAAAATCGCGCGAATTTTGAAACATGGACATATGTAATTACACGTCACCATAAAAAGAAAATAAAGAAAAATAACTACATTTACGAGATGGTATTTATCGCGCAGAAAACTTAAATATGCTGTTAACGATACCAAAACTTTTATATGCGTGCAGTAAATACCTTGGATCCTCAAAGACAGCACGGAACGATTTTCGCGTGTTCCGAATTCCACGCAATTTTTGGTAATTTTTTCAGAAATCAGTTTTAGACTTAAATGTTGTTTTATTAGGTCGGCGGTCGTTTGATTCCTAGGGATGACATTTGTACCCACGAATTTGTTTGAGAAGGCAGGAAACACGCGCACCCGCAAAGCCCGACAGTGTAGAGGAGGCGTGCTTATGAGACCCGTAGGAGCCGCGATTATGGCATCACGTTTGCCCTTGTTCACTTGACCCGAACCGTAACATTTTGTTCTCGTGCACGAAAGATTTACGGAGGAAGAGATCCAAATCTCATGATCCTCATCATCGCGAAGGCTCTCGCCAAGTCGGAATTTGTTTTCCCCCAATTGTACAGATGTGTTTTTTTATCTTAAAATTAATCGCACAGGACTCTACGAGTCATCGCAACCAATCCAAAGATAATAGCTGAAACACATACGTGAAAAACAATTCGAGAATCGAATGGAATTCAGAACACGCGAAAAGTTTTGTATGCAATTTTCGGGAAATGTTATATAGTGCACGCAAACCGCAATCATCGTTTGCTAAAAACATGTTCGTAATTTCTGTACAGCAGCTACCTTCACGCAATTCGTATTAAAAAAAAAATGCAGCGGAATTCACAATTTTTGTGCGTATTGAGATTTTTTTACATGTGTTTTATTTATATGAGGAAGGATCTGCCACATGAACTTTAAGGTGGGCGCAGTGACGCAAGGAACGCTAAGTCACACCGTATACACATCATTGGCAGGGATTACTCGTAACGTCCAATGCGGCGCATTCATGTGCGAAGGAGGAGCATATTGGGGGTGGGGGGGGGGGAATCTGTGGCCGAGTTTGTAATTATAACTCACTGCGGCTCGGAGTACGTGGAGCGAAAGCTCGCGCTACAGAACCCAGAGGTCCCCACCCCTGCCCGTTTCAATCTGGATGAGCATCGAATCGGCGTGCGGTCGTGTATCACTACTGCGTAATGTACGTTAAAAAATCCCAGGCTATAGCGTAAACCAGTGTCGCCGCACCTCAAAGGCAGACCGACCACTGTATGAACACGAACGCCAGATTTGTTTGTTTTTGATTGTTTGAAGAGCACAATAAGGGTTATTAAATGTGACCGACCACTTCATTCTATATACACCTTAGGGCATATACCATCGCAATAAAACAGGATTAATTCGCGGAGGCTTCGCCAGGAGACTCGTTCTTTTTCTTCACCTTTTGTTTACGATTTTCTTGGACTAAGATTTTAGTAATACGCATCTCGACTCTCACGAGGTCGCCTCAGTATACTTGAGAGTGTTTTTTCCAGAGGGCAGCATCAGAATGAATGAATGCTGGAACGCGTCCCTTCACCGCTCGTTAAAGGGGGCCATGAAATACAACACTTGGTCTTGTGCACATTACTCAGAAGAAAGCGATCGATTACAATTACTCTTGGTTACTTAATACGGAAGTAATTTGGTCGTTACTTGAGAAAGTAACCATCACTTGCCTGATTACTTCGGATTAAAAAAAATAAGACAGATTTATTTTTTCGGTTTTGGAACCGTTTTTTTTTAATACTGTCCATTATTGGATTACAATTACCCAGCTATAAACTACTTATCTTCTTAATCCAGCAATTTCGGTAAACCACCCTCCGGCGGCGGAGACTTGGCTCCAGGATTCCTTCCGGAGGAAACTTGTGCAAACAAAGGGCGCCGTCAGGAAAGGGTGAGAAAAAGAGTAACCGTTACAAGTAACTTTAGTACTTCCAAAAGTAATCAAATTACTGTTAAGATTACTGCCTAATAAATGTAATCAAATGATTACAAGATGATTCCAAAAAAGTAATCCATTACAAGTAACTTGATTACTTGGGATGAGTGTCGTACAAGTCTGGGACTCTGACCAAAGCACTTCAATCAAGCCTATACTCGCGCAATCGTGACTCGAGCACCTAAACTATCACCCAACGAAACCAATTGTCAGAAGCTTGTTTGTTGCCGCGTAACTTGGAGCGCACCATTTATTTACGTCTTTTCGCAAAACAGGCTGACGTAATTCCGGGAATCACAATTCACCCTGGAGTGACCGCGACTCATCGCGAACGCGCCGATCTGGTTAACCTTCCACGCTCGGTCGAGAGATCGCTATGACGCATTTGGTAAGGTTTATTCCGCTTTCATCGACGGAAAGATGGGATCGTGTCCTCAGTGTCAATTTTTCGGGGTTCGCTGTTGGGAGCGCGATGACTACGGGCTATCCACCGCGCTCGTTGCACACATCACCCAAGTCGCCATGATCACAACCATTGAGGCAAATCTTGGTCGCGTCATAACGGGTAGGAAACATGGGAGGGAATTCACCTAAGATGACTTCGGACCAACCGAAACATTTCGCCGCCGTATTAAATACGGCATTCTGGCTGATCTGCCCTATCCGCGCAAGCCATGGTGCATTCAAGCACGTGCAGTGCAGTCTACGTGGAACGCATAACGCCCGAGCAGAGGCCGGAAACACTGCTTGCGTCACATGCTGACGCGGCATGACGGCTCTCTGGTGTTAAAAAAAATATTTACCCGCAGTTTTTTTTTACATTTATGTTAAAAGCACGTGCTTCTCTTCACAAGCACAAACATGTGGCAGCAGCCAGAGCGCCGTGCTTGCGGTTGTATCTAGATAGCATTCAGATGCGGTGAATATAGCTATGGATAAAGTGACTTATTGCCTGTCAAAGACAACAACATTGACGGCGTAGAATCAACGTGAAAGGAATCATCAAAGCCGGTTGTCAGCACAAGGAAAAACACAAACGTAAACAACAACGCCGGCACGCAAACAAGTCCCAATACGTTGCCCGCACTGCATTGTACCGTACAGGTTCGAAAAATCGCGCACCACAACTAACAAAAGGCGGCTCGCAAAAAGGCCAAGGAGAGCGGAAAGCGCACGGCATCACGCAAACACCCCCGTCTGCGCGCTCGCAACAGTGACACACTGCCGGGGCAACGAGGCCATTTTTAGAAAGCCAGTTCTGGAGAGCCCGATCGCCCAGCGAGCCTCCCCCGTTGGAATCCTCCGAGCGGCGCATATTAAACTCCGTCCAGAGCTCGGCGATTGAGCACGCACTGAGAGAGACAACGGAGCATGTGTGAGCGCCCTACTCTTAGCGAGACAGCGCGGCGCTTTCCCCAAACGACGCACTTAGACGCGATCGCCTCTTTGCATAACCGGCTAAAACGGGAGCTCACTCCGCGCGAGCGCCGTCCGAACGCCCGGTCCGTGGCGGCGGAGTGATGGATACGAGTCCGGGAGTCTCGCTCTTCGCGATAAAGGCGCCTGGGATTTGTCCCGCGCTGCGATCATTAGCATCGTCCCCGGCCCTGGGAGAAAACAAGACAGCCGGTTCGTCGACCGACGACGACTCGACTGCGCGGTGGCACGCAGCTGGCACAGTGGCAGCTCGACCCGTTGGATGGATACGGAACGGACAGACAGATCTTCGGCGCGGTCGCGGTCTGTATGGAGCGTCAACTGAAGGACCCATACCACCTAGAAGAGAAGGCGTGCCCATGACGCATCTTTGGTGGACACCCGCCCTGCCCCAAGCGGCAAACACCTCGAAGCTCGGCGAGTAGTCCGTCTTGACGTCATCACATTGAGATCGAGCGGATGACACCGATTGGCTACGAGTGCTATGTCAGAGCTCGGTCGGGCCCTCGCGTCCAATCAACGCGTCGAAGGACGACCGGCATCGGGCACGGGTCCAATTGATGAGTTGGCGGCATCCGAGTGTGATGACGTCACATGGAGGTAGACGAGGAGGCTGTTTGCAGGCTTTGAATATTCTGTAGCGGGTGTTGAATATACCCTTTTCAAAACCTCATCGAACAACATTGCCGGTCACCGTTTATTGGGTACGAAGCGTGTGACTGGATTCGAGTCCTCGCCGAACACTGACGCATGCCCACCGCGTCTAATAAATGCTCAGAGTGCCGAGTCAAAGTATGGCAGACCCGGATAATTTGTGCAGCAACTACAAGATGGCGCTCGTTCGTGAAGAGGGTCTATTGCCGCCGGGTAAAATGAGAAAACATGACGTTCCGACGTAATACTTGACCGGAATGTATGCGTACATCTCTTGAACCAGTTCACGGAAACACGGACACGAGCTTTTCCAAACATGCATTGAGCAACTGGCCTTCTCCGATTCTGAAAGCGGTCGTACACGGCTGGCAATAACAAACTTTACGTTCTTCTTTATCGCGCCCGTAGGCTATGCTACGCACGCACTGTCTAAACTTGGCGTTATCTAAGTTTCTCCCGTAACGCCAAAAAGGCCCGAAATTTGTCGACGGTGAACGTGCCAAGTGAATTTTTGAACATCCATGTTCAATCTGCCTCCGCTGCCAGTTTACCAACTTGATGTAGTATTCGCGTTCTTGTTACCAAAAAAATATAAAAACGAACTTTTCAGTGGCAAGAAAATTAAGGTAAGAAAATCCGTTATTTGAGCAATTGCTGTGATACTGATGATCCCAATCCGGTGTCCTTTTAAAGTCTTTCGGAACGGCGTCTAGCAAAACATCCAGGTCTGAGAGCGCCCACGGGATCACAGGGAATTGACATCCTTATAACTAGAAAATGCGCGAACACTTTGAATGTTGTATACATCCCAAACTCCCCCATGGATTAACAAGGAGCTATCATCAGCGACCTGCAGAAACAACGACCAAAGCGCGTTTCTTTTTTCTTTTTCGAATTCCACCACAGTTATTTGCGCAGGATAAAGAGGACTTCGAGATTCCTAACAGCCCTATACTCTTTCTGATTTTTTTTTTATTATTTTTGCACAGGCCACCGTTAACGTCCTCTGCAAGTTGCGACAGCACGCACAGTTCCACGCCGGGTCAATAAAGAAGAGGGAGGAAAAAACAAAAAAGAAAAAGCGGGGCGCCCGTGTCGCCAAAGAAGAGGCAAGCGACGAGACCTGCGATAGCCGACGACCCGAACGAGGTCGGACGACGGCCATCGATTAGCGGCAAGCGCTGCCAGGAGTACAAGGACACGACGACTGCGGCCCGTCCGAAGCTGCAGCCAGAGTTGGAAGAGGAGCCCACGGCACTGCTCCAAAGCCGCAACGAGCGGAGTTGGGGCTCTGGCTTACACCCCGCAGCCCATTAGACTGATTGCGCGGTCCGCTCGCAGCCTCATGGAGCAGGGAACGGGCAATGGACCGCTCAGGAATCTTCGTCGTTCGCCCGACCCTCTCAGTCGGGTGGGACTCTTCGACTCTCCACGTGTCATAGACAGCCTCCTCGGGAGAACAGTGTACAGTCCGAGCCTCGTTTCGTGTCCGGGAGGACGTGTGTCAGGAACATGTCATCGGGCTTGATGAATGCCACTGTTTGCCGAGGCTCAAAGAGAGCCGAAGCTCGCTAATCGCGGATAGATGCTCGCCCGTTCAAGCTGCGCGACCCGGGCATGTCTTCTTTCGTTCATTTATTTCACCTATAAAGGCTTTATCGAGCTGCATCGCGCGTTCATTTCAAGCAGCGACTGCATCCGCAATATTGTTTTCTTCTTTCTACGATATGCTCGCTAAGGGGACACAGGGAAACAGGTGAACTCATCGACTGTTCGTGTCCTTTCCCGGTCACCGCGTACCGTCGCGCTGATAGCTATTCGAAGCTTTTTGTAGATGGTGCACAGCGGACTCCGCCCTGTGAGGGCGCGTGCTCAGTCCGTGCTTGAGGCGAAGGCACGAGCTCTCGAGAGAAACGCACAACTCTTGCGCACAATCTACGAGACGTCCCTGCGTCGTCGCAGTATATGCCACCAGAGAGCAAGGTGGGGCGACATTAACCGGCATTAGAATTCCCTCTGTCGTACTATTTTTCTTCTTGTTGGCCGCCCGAACATTTCTTCTTAAAGTTGGAAACCGCCAGCCCGCCTCTTGGAGTTAGGCTGACCTCTCTTCACTCGCTTATCTCGCGCTTCCGTTTCCCGTTCCGTACGTTAGACACGCCGCCGCCGTGCGACGCACGTGTGAATTGGGGACGTTTCCGCACGCCGGCGCGACCCGGTATCACGCGGCTACGCGCGATACGGTTCTTTCCGGGACAGACCTGCTCCTACGAGAGGCCTTCGATATATTTGACCTGAACCGCGACACCTCGAAAATCGAATCTACAACGCGTCCACAAAATCATTCTTTTTTTCTTACGGTTTTTTTTTTCGAAAATAAATTACATTTTGCTGAACACTTGGGCTGGGCCGAAATGTAGCACTACCGCTCCTGACCAGATGCCACATTTTCAGAACTAACCGTGATCTTCTTCAAAGGTTATAAGTTTTTTTCGGAAACATTCAATGGAAGAAGGGGGCTGTTCCCCGTCGCTGACGCCATTCATCCCCACGTACTCGTGGACTCCGTTGACCGCCATTTTCCCATCCAACATTTCCTAAAATCGCCTATAAATTTAGAATAAGAAAACGGCCAGTTCTGAAGCTTTGCCACCTGCTCCGGACCGCAAGCGCTACATGTGAGCGGATAGAGCATTCGGCGGTGCGTAATTAATTTTTCTGCGGCTAAAACAACAACAATGAAAACAACAACCACCGCAATGGAAAGAAAATCATTGCAAATTGTTTTCGGGGACATCTTCTATAACATAAAATATATCATGTCCTGCTTGACCCCTGATCACCCATCAGGCACACCGAACAATACTCTCGCGCTCCAAGCGCACACAGCCGCAGGAGGGACCGTTGCACGTTCCAGAACGGTACCCGACCGTTACAAAAAGCACCGCCGCGTTTCCTTCGCCGTCGAACCGTGGGCGAAGGCAATGTCACGGCCGGTTGTACCGTGCGCGACGGGACAGGGCACCGTCCCGCCCGCGACAAGCCCCGGTAAGCGCTAATGGCGAGACCTGCCGTGCTGCCTGACAATTTGGGACCGCCTTTCGAGCGTGAGAAACCGTTCCAAGGTCCAAGGGGTTCGGGGGAGAGACGCGGTACTGGGCCACGAAACACCGGGCTGCAGCCTGACACGCGGGGATCACGTGACAGGACGGCTTCGCTCCGTCCTCCCGTGAATGATTGCACGAGAACGAGAGAAACAATGATCTGGGGAGAACTGACAGGAGAGGCTGTCTGGGTAACTTGAAGCGGTTCGGCGAGGTAGGGCAGATGGGCGACGGCGGCGTACTTCGGGAGTGAGTCCCGGTCAAGGTCAGATTTAGATTACGTGCAGTGAAGCATGCAATAAATAGCGATACGTACACGTGTATATAGATGTTAGTTTTATTTTGCGCTCAGTGCAATATAAATAAAAGGAAACACATCGTTAAGGTGTTTTTTACCAGTGCAAAAACTTTCAGCTTCTGAATGCATACGCGATGAACGTTCAAACGAATAGCGACAGCCGAAATCTTGACTTTTTCCGCTCGCTAACAGCGAAACTTGTTTACGTCACCGGGTACATTGTTTCTGAGTTTTTATTATCTTACTCAAATAAATAAGAGAAAAAAAAAACTCTCATCACATAAAGGAAGGCCGAGTGCTGCAATCGTGCCCTAATAACTGTTGCGGGCGATTTCACAAGGTCGGAACGTACACGAAATATCCCAATATCAGCGATAAGTAAAGAGCAAGTATATGTGCACATAGAAAGTTAATTGTCCCGTTTGTCTTAAATCGTTCGAGTAACAGCTCAATGCGCTTAATTAAATATATTTTTATCGATGAAAAAGGAAAACAAAGATCAGTGTAAGCTTTGAAATTAAAATTGCAAAGCTTACACGAGTGTTTTTCTTCGTGTGCCGACGAAGTAAACACAATATAAGGTGCGGCGTGTAACGCACGTGTAGTGCACATCGAAACAATTTATAAGAGGTGGCCACGTGTGAGTCACCTTTCGAGCACATCCTCCCTACTGTTAAGATCGCCACGCCCATCTCCACCATGTCCAGCTTCCACGAAGCATACACAGCCCAATAACGAGACCCGATAAAACGAACGTTTGGGCTACTGACAAAGAAACGGTTCTTTGCTTTACATCCGTATTTCAGATCCATCTCAATAATTCCTCCCTCACCGAGCCTGGGACGAGGGTATGAACGCCATTCTACGTCACACGCGCGTGGACGAAGGCTGGGTGAACCGAGGAATATACGCTGCCGCTCCCTCATATACAACCACCGCGCATGAAAGAACGCGGCGGGTATATATTTGCCAGCGCGGGCCGCGCGCCTAATTGAAATTCATGATGCCGCGTAGGAAATTGGCCGCGTCCCGAAAGGGGAGAGCCGCGGGTCTCTTTTCCGACCTTGGCGTCGCCCGTATCTCACTCCGAAAACTCCGAGCAGCGGCCCCGCCGAGTTACACGACCACTAGGCCAGCCGCCAGGACGCCGAAATAAAACCTGGAGCCATACATCTTGGGCTTTCATAGAGCCGATCCCCCAAAAATGGCGCGCGGACGAGCGTAGATGGAAAGTCTACGCCGCAGAGATAGAGAAACGACAACAAAATAACTGGTTAAAAATAAAAATAAAAAACAAATTAAAAAGTGTGCGAGGGAGAAAAAAAAAGGCTACGAAGAGAGTTGTGGTGGGCAAGACAAGACGCAGTGATTGCAGCAGGGAGGGCGGTTCGGAGAGCAACGCGCGCGAGGCTTGTTGTCTCTGCGCCCGAACACGTTTCTGCGCTCAGCGCCGAATGATGCAGAAAAGGCCGAAAAGTGGAGCATCAAGTTCTGCAGCCGTTCCATTTTTTTGTTTCCTGCTTGTACTTTTTGTGTGTCGCCGTTACATTACATGATGCCGTGTCGCGTCCAGCATCGCCGACTCTACTACGAGTTTCTCCTTAGAGAAAACAGCCGTTCAGAAATAGAAGGAAAGTTTGTTCCGCATGCTGCGCTTGGCCGGTTTGCTCTGTGCACACCGTGTAGCTGCGCATGGCCCCTTTCTCGATTTTAGCAGTGCCACGCACGTACACATCCGCACCGCGTACCTATGAATTCTTCGATTGTATGCTGCTCTTGCGCACAATCGCGCGAGCGCGATCATGATAGCTGCAGGAAAACGCGGCGAGATCATTAGAGGTGTAAGCTAAAATATGATCATATTATATAAATAAAAAATCTTTTAAGGCGATGCTTGTGTGTTAAATAATTTACTTTCCTGCATTACACTGGGCTGGTGCCATAGCAAAACTTTTTGGGTAAGTTTAGCACCCCTAAGAACCAAGGAAGCATGGCAACAAGAAATTAAATATTTATTTTTCCCACGACATTCATAATGTGTAAAACAACAAAAAATATTTATTTTTTATTTTTTTATGAAATTTGCTTTTGTGACGTGGAAGTTCAATTTAGTTTCCAATATTAGTGCAGGCATAAAATACCTGAAAAATGTACTTGGCTGGTCGGATCTGTGGCTTGCATTTTCAACGAGTGTTTCATTACGACTGGAACTTAATTTGAGGGGAGTTGCAGCTGTTAGATGAGCAATGCTACCTTGGGGAAAGTTCCTGCATAAGCTAACCCCGGGTCAAACAAAGGTCCCTCTGAGCTGGCTTGTTTAAATCTTCGTGCTCCTGCCAGACGAACTGGCAGGCTTTTTTTTTTTTTTGATGCAGATTATTATCAAGAACAGGGACCCAATTTTGAGAACTAGGAACGTCTTACAAATTCGGAGTTTCCACACGCGAATGCCGTCGCGTGCTCTCCTTTTGCAAAATTATTATTGCGTACCTCACACCAGTTGTCCTGATAAACGAAAGATTCGGTTGCTTCGCGTTTCACCTTAGGCTCAAGTATATCAGAGGGTCGGGAAATAAATAACGGCATCTAAATGCATAACTTGCGACTAAAAAAGAAAAAAAATTCCAAGGCGAACGTAAATGCGACAGCGCGCACCCAAAGTCCAGGTTTAAAAATCCCCCTCCCTCTCCCCCCCCCCCTCCCCCCGAATCTGCATAGCAGATGGCTTTCTCGGAGGACACCCCGCCTCGTGCAAATGGGCCCGGCACGAGCGGCCTCATGCACCGGTTTCTTAACACTGACCCGCGCCAACAAAGAGGAGAAGCCACCGCATCCTCTCTTCCACCCCGCCTTCCACCTTACCGAGAACATTTGCTAGTCGTCTAGGAATGTTCCCGATAACGCCGCTCCCCCGCGGCACGCCGCCGCCGGAACAGAAACAATTCCGCCACAACTAGAACGAACTAAGAAACAAAAACGGCGCATAACTCGCGAACAGTTTCCAACTCTTTTCCGTCGTCTCAACTACACCACCACGCTGTCATTAAACCTTCCCCCACCAAATCGCCCTACAATAATAATCCCATACCAACCTCCACTTTTTGTTTTGTCACATTATTATTTTTTTTAATTTTTTTTTTTATATCGAGTGTGTTTCGGTGTTTCGCAAACGTTCCGGAAGTGAGCAGCACCTCTCGCAACCTTTTGCTCATCAAAAGCCATCCTTCGGGAGTGGCGCGATGAATTCGTCGGAGGAAATAGCGACACGACGGCGCGTCTCTCCCAAGAAACCAATCTCTTTACTTGGGTGGGGAAAAGAAGTTTCGTGCGCCGTCGGGGAACTTTTTGAGAAGTGCGCGGTACTGCTGACGGGGCGAACGTACAACTAACGAACGAAGAGGAGCAGCAATGTGTAGAAGCGGTTCGGCGGCGCAGGAAGTCGGCGCCTTGTAATTAAGGCCCGACGAATTTGGGATCTTCGGCGTCACCCGTAATGAGAGCCGGCAGGCAGACGTTCAACCACAGCCATACATACCCGTCGGACGAGGCAGCGAGCGACGAGGGATTCAGTCGGTCGCTCGCTCCTTTCCGCGTATACGGAGCGGCGTTTTGCTTCTAAAGTCGACCCCTTTTATTATTTGTTCGCCGCGTCGGCAATCAAGGCCACCGCGCCTTTTGTGAGAATTTCTGTCGGAGAATGAATGAGCCGAGCGTGGAAGACGGACCATCGCAGCAAGCGGGAGCAATTTCCTGCCTGATGGCGGGCGCAGAATGGTGGGTGTCGGAGGAGAGACCCGAGAGAGGCGACGAAGCCAAACGGAAGGAGGGAGGGGGGCAAGGACAGACGCCGAGCGCCCTTTTGGTTAGATCGAAATCTGGCTTGGGAATTCGGACGCGCGCGAAGCCATGTATACGGGGCGGACGGGTTATCAGGAGAGGCCGCCGCACGGATTCACTTTCTCGTCCGCGTGGCAGTTTGTGCTCGCGTCGCCGATATCGGGGACGTCAGAAGCAGACGTTGCTCGGCGCTTCCTCGCGGAATGGCGTTCTTCGTCCCAGTCGCACAGGAAGAAACGCAGGACGAGACTGGGACTTACAGACGACTAGAGCTGCTCGGGGGCGCAAAAGACGGCTGCACTCTCTTATTAGGGGAGCCCAATGTGTTCGTTGAAAAAGGGCAATAGATAGATCCAAAATGAGGGCTTTGTGCCTGACCTAGATGCCACACAGTCAACGTCGCCAGGAGAGCCTTCCAACTTTTTTCCTTACATTTGATGTGCAATGGACAGTAATTTACCGCAAACACTGGCTGACCTATCTTTTTTTTTTATAAATAAGTACCCTTTAGTTAAAAGTCAACTAAATGACTAATTACCTAAAATATTCTTCGCATTTTATTTTGTAGATACATGTTTTTAAGCTTGCAGAAGCCAGAAAGCATAGACGGGAGTTTGTGCACCTGAGAGACAATTGATATGTGCCTGCTACGGCGTTTTATTATTTTTGTTTCCTATCAATTGCCAGGGAGGTTCGGACGTTTCATCGAAAGCCATTTGATTAAACACCATTTCATCGAAGCTGTTTCATCGCACACCGTTTCATCGAACGCCATTTCATCGAAGCCGTTTCACCGAACACCGCCTATTTGAGCAGTAAGAATTCTGTATCTAGGATTATATCTATATACTATCACGGGAAAAAAAAGCAGTGTTATAACATCAAGACGAAGCCGTCCTTCAAGCAATAACCCGTCTCCATGTCGCATGAAAAAAGAAAAGAACAAAAAGAAAGACGTGTTACTTTTTTGTTTTTATTTATTGTAATCGACAGAAGCTTGCACCTGCCAGATTTTAGACCAATGTTTTTTTTAGAAGTAAGCTATTCTCCTAGGATAGAATGAAAACACAAATAAACAGATCGATAAAAAAAAAGGCGCAGTGGAGAATAGTTCCATCCCTTGTCAGGAAGTGCCTTTCATGCGGGAGCAAATACGGACATGAAGTGGGAAGAAAAGATTTGGTGGAGAAAAACCGCTTAAATCTCTACAAAAAAGTAAGTCGCATATACCAACTCAAGTTTTATGACAGCTACAGCTATGATTCAATAACCATCATTTAGGTGGAACAAAAATGACCGGGGTAGTAATTCTATTTCTCGTACTTCGACAGCAGCATGAAAACAATTTCAAAAGCGAGAGTAAAACATCCAAACAGTATGGTAATGTTCCAAAATTCAGTAAAGTGAAATTCAATGAAACGGCGTTCGATAATGGGCGTTTCATGAAATGTCCACATATTCGATGAAACGGCGTTCGACGACAGGGCGTTCGATGAAACATCGGGCACCCATCGCCAGAATAAGAAATGCAGGGCACGGCGAGTCCTCATCATCTTATTATCAATTCGCAGCCAATCAGGTTGCGGCACCGCATTAGCGAATATGAACGCCCAAGGAAAATCCACGAAGAATCGCGAACGTAAAATAAGCCACACATTCGAGAACCTCCCAATGACACCGCTATCATCTCTCTCTCTCTGTCAACATCCTTCCGTGTCATCGTTGCCACGGCAGAGGACCGAATAAAGCTCGGCCAGTCGCGCTTTTCCTGCATCTCTAGAGCACCTCATCTCCGCCTCTCAAAGCGCTGACGCTTTATTATTCCCTTTAGCTCCTCCCGTTGTAAACGAATGCCGGAATAGCAGAGAACAACGAACCCTAAAACTGACAAATAATAATAAAAAAAACGGCGGTGTCATTGTTGCGCGACGGATTATTGTGTGCGTCTCACGCAATTGCTTTGCTGGTGCACGACCGTCGTGTGCGGGATCGCCGTTTCGCTGACGCCCGCAGAACGGCCTCGTGCGGTCCCGGCCGTCGACTTGGGCCATAAAGATGCATCGTCAAAAGTACACGTGCACAGCGCCTCACGTGGGAAGTTCAGAAACATTCGAGAGGACCGTTTTTTGACGAGGTTTACTACGCAATCAACAGACAGTGGTGTCTCTCTCTCTCTCTCTCGCTCCCGAGACACACGTAGTCATAACTTATAAAATACGAATGACGTAGGATCATCAGATCATGAAAAGGGAGGCTCGCGGCGAAAGTTACGCGTAGCTTTGTCGAGAAGTTAGTTAGCAGGGCAGAAAGAGCGCGAAATTAATCCGTTAAGACATACGGGTGAATTTGACAAACTGTCATGTTTGTATGTACGATTGGGTGATCATATATTTGTCACGGCGAAAAGTTAGTTCGAAATGTGGCGGCGTGTGCCTCCGACGTTACGTAGAGGGAAAATTCACCCAACGTAGAAATGCTGCTAGTTTGGGGGTCTTTAACGTGCGCCACGGCGTCGACCGTAGCACTGGTTCCTTCTGGAACAGACATGACAATGAAGACGAGAGGGAGGAAGAGGAATACAGAGATGCGGCGCCTCAATCATGTATTCCTTCGAGACTAAAGCCCGGTTCACACGGTTGCGTTTGTACTGCGTTTGACTGCGATTGCAGCAGCGAGACACCCAGGACATCCCTGCTTCCCATATCGCGTGCCAAGAAGGTTGCCTTGAATTGGATTCCACCTTCCTGGCGAAGCACAGATGTGCCGGTGAAACTCGCTTTCGGTTCTGTGCAACGCAGTCGAGCGCACTCAAACGCAAGTGTCCTGAACCGGCCTTTAAGCGTCACACCAGCTCGGAGTACGTGGAGCGAAAGCTCGCGCTGCAGAACGCAGGGATCCCCACCCTGCCCGTTTCGATCTGGATGACATCGTACCGGCGTGCGATCGTGTATCAGTATCACTACTCCGTGATGCACGTTGAAGACCTCAGGCTAGCTGTTGTACTGCACTCGCTAAATTTATCATCTACAGCTGAGAGAAGTCGCCCGTTGAGGCAGACTAACTTCCGGCTGTATAAACAAACACACATCAATACAAAATAAAGAAGAAGCTTCTGTACTTTTATTATACGCACTTATTTAGATAGTATATACTTTCTCAAATTGCTGCTCCTTTTACCTCGTCACTTTCGAGCAAGCATAATTTTCCGAAGGAATGAAATAATGTTAAAAATGGAACAATTTAGTCGAACCATTTTTATTTAAATCGTCTCCATCATTAGCAATTGTCCCTTCACAATCAAAGAGGAAGGCCTAGTATAAACTTGCGAAACTCTGTGCCTGATTTGCGCTGCCGACACTAGCCTATATCGAGCGTTTCGTTCCAACATGCAGTGCTAGAGGGTTTTAGAAGCGATTTTCGTATTCACGCCTGCAGACCCGAAATATCGATCGACCTGTCCCCTTCAGCGGGGTCGGAACGACATATCTTTGCGAAAGAATCAAATTTCACCGGAAAACGAACAAAAAGGGGACGAATCTTCATAATTAACTCCATCGTGTCGAACACTGCAAAAGATAAAAAATAAAATAAGAAATATAAAGGAGCGGTCACACGTACTATATGGTTGTGAAATCAAACGCAATTCAAAAGCACTCCCGCAGCGCTCTAGATTGCGCGCCGCTCATTTTCACACGGGACTAGAAATTCTCCGCTTAATAAAATTAAAAAAAAAAGGAAATAGTTTCGCAATCTTTTAATTTCGCGGGCACCGTCCGACGAGCCCAGAGAACAGACACCGTCGTCGACTATCGCGTCGACAATGGCGACTCTGCCGTCGCCAATCGCCGGTGGAGGATCAACTGGAATTCGCTCCCCTGGAGTCAACAGCGTGCACTTCCCGAAAGTTGCAACATGCGGGCCACATGGAGCAGCCGTTCCAACGTCGCATGCCGGGCTCTCGGAGTCGGAGCTTGTGGCCCGCATTCAATTATCCGATGCTCGTAAAGAATTCGCGGGAGATCCTGGCGCCGCTGCATGCCGTCGCTACCGCGACGCTCTCGGGAGAGGATGGCGGCTCATTTTGAGGGGCGACGACGACGCTCGCTACGGGCGGTGGACTCGGGGGAAGTATCCTGCGGGAAATGAAGTCGCTTTTGCCGAACGCCATTTCTCAGGACTTCTCTGTCCCGAATAACCCAGCAGGAGAAAAGTGGAGATTAAACAGGGAAACGAAAATCACATCTTGTCTCGATATTATTGTGGCACACGAAGAGGCATGGTTCCCCTGTTTTATGAAGTAAATAAATAAATAAATAAATAAATAAATAAATAAATAAATAAAAATATACATAAATATACAAGATGAGAAAGACACAGTATTTCGATACTTCTGGATAGCGCGGTACGACTAGAATTTTTGTTTCACTCCCTGAGGTTTTCATGAAGTAACATGATTCATAAGGAGTGGCTTGTTGACTCGATTCCATTACCACCAAAACCAACAGCACAAATATCCATATAAAAAAAAAACCCGACTCAACGCTATATAAACATCACTAACAACTAAACCCCACTAAAAAAATAAAAACACTTTTTGGGTGTTGCGGAAGCGAAAGAAAGTGGAAACACAACATTTTCGACAAAAGCTGCGACGGATTCAAGATAGCAGTCAAGTGGAGGGCCGACCCGCGACGCAAGGTGGCTGCCCGGAGACTCGGTGACCTTCAGGCCGAACAGTCCTCCAACAAGGCCCAAGGAGTCGGCAAATGGATGATGAGATCGATTCGAGGCGGATTAGAGCGGACGAGTAATTGAGTTGAATCGGAGCTGCGGCCACCCCCCTGTTTAGATTAGGGTTGGATTCATTAATCACTCGGTCGCTTTGCTTCCGTCCACAGCGTATCCAGAAAGTGGGAGTGAATGGGAGGGGAGACCACCGGACAATGCCGAGTGACGCATTCTGTTCATTGTTCATGCCAACGTACGTAGTGTTCTGTACATTTAAAATAATAGCGCAGCAAGTGTTCTTTATTTGTTCAACTGTTAAATCAGTTCTAATATTGATTCCCCTCCCCTTCCTTTTTTACTTTGCCGTGATTTTTGTGTTTCTTGGTGTATGTAATCAGCTAAGTAAAGATAAAGATAGCCATTCGCAGATATGGATCTAAACTCGGCAAAGGACCGCAACTCCGCCGTAATGAAGCAGGCTCATCCGCCACCAAATTCAACATCATTGCCTTCCGCGCCAGCCTCAACCCTCCCCAACGTGGTTTCCACGGCCAACGCATCCGAAAACAAACCTGCAAGCGCGAACTGGAACAAGTGTACCATTAGCCTCGCCCCGCCATCGATAATAGCCCGCCCGTTGTTTCTATCCGCTTCGCTTCCACCTTCTTCTTCAGCGCCCGACACCCCCGAGAACAGCTGGCACTCGCAAACAAACAACAGCGAGCGCGAGAGAAAGCGACCGACCGAACGCTTACCGATTAAAACAAGACCCCGAGGGCGAGAGGGAGAGAGAGGGAACCGCTTCGTCCTGAGTGAGCAAATCACAGCTCCCATTCAATCGCAGCTGCCGCTGATCACACGGCGTGTAGAGTAGACCGAGAGGCGACGCCTTTTCCGAGCGCTCCACCGCGCGAAAAAACGGACAGCGCCCCGCGGAAAGAGCCTCACCGGCGTATACGAGGCTGGAGCCATCAAGATGCACGCCCCGAGCGAGCAGCAGCGACCGAGCAGCGGCGGCCAATTTCGGTGCCACGGAGCCACTTCACGGACACAAAGCCGTGGAAGAACAGAAAAAAAAAGCCCGGGGGCCAGCCGAGCAATCACCGCGCGACCGCCTTTCCAAGCGACCAAAGTTCTCAATCACGGGCGCGCGCGGGAGCACGAAATAAAAACAAAAAAATCAAAGAAACAGATGAACCAGACGGGGACAGCAGCAGCGTCTTCTCTCTCTCTCTTTTGTCGCCCTCTCCGCAGGGAGTACCTGCTCTGGGCAGCAGAAGAAGCAAGGGCCGACTCTTTCACTCTCTTCAGCGCGGTAATGGCCCCAAGATGAACGATTCTTGGGCTTCTTTCTCTCGAGCCGACGCGCACCAGCACCACTGTCTTCCCCATCGGCCAAATTAAATATAAATAAGCCGCACCCTGGGGTTGTTTTACTTTTCGCTTCCGTAGACGATTCTTATCCGTTACGTGTGGGGGCGCTTCCATCTCGCCGGCCCTCCGCCACTCTCCATTAGCTCGCCTTCGGGCTTGCTGTGTGTTTTCTTCTCTGCGGCCTTCCTCGGCCGGCCGTCCCCACTCCGCGGCGGCGGCGGACAGACTAACAGCAACGAACACCTGCTTCGAGGAGACGCATGCCCCAACCTGCAGCACGCGTACCTCCTGCAACACGTCGGCTCTAGCCGCCGCTGTTGCTGAGGTCGCGAGAGTCCAGCTCTACGATACACCTCCCTTTTCATGACAGAGGGGGGGGGGGTGAAACTTCAGCCCGCCCCCTCCTCCCCCTCCCCCCCCTTCCCCCCACTCGAAAGCTTCGCCGTCCCCATTTCGACAAGATTCATCGCGTCGGCTTCTTTTCCCTTTGTGACGAGAGCATTCCCCGCTTCGAGAAGAGACCCCACTTCCCACGGTCCGTCTCTCTCGCCTTCATCTAAAGGCACCACACAATCTCTCTCTCTCTCTCTCTTCCTTATTTCTTTTTTCAAAATAGAAGCGCCCCTCCGAAGCAGGACCACTCTCACCGCGCCGGCTCGACCAAACAAGCGAAAGCCCAGATGACGCCTCCCCCGAACGGCATGCTTCGCCGCTCGACACTCCGACCTTCCGGCACAGAGAGCCCCCAGGGGGAGGGCCGAATATGCCGCCCGCGTGACGACGACGCAACGGCCCGGCCAGCCCACGACCCAACGCCGGGGTTGGGTATACAAAGCGGTCCCGCAGCGACCCCCCCTAACCCCTCCCCACCCCTTGCACCCCACCGACGTCCCCCGACCGTCGCCCCGAGCGCGTGACTCACAGGATTCGATTCGATTACGCGACGACCGGGGCTCGGGCAAGCGAACGGGAGCTGCTCCTGCTTCGGCGTCTATGGGACCTCAAAGCTGTACTCCGTTTCACCTCACAACGGACCGCAGAGAAAGCTACGAGCCATCGAAGTCAATCTGTGAGTCCCACATGACCCTCGGTAGCTGCGCGGAGCGCCAAGTCACGTGATACTTTCATAGCGCTGGGTTGGCCGGGATGGCTCGTAGCGTTCTCTGCGGTCCAGCGTGAGGTGAAACGTAGTATACAGTGAGCGGAGTGATCGGCTCGGACGGCGAGCGTGCGTTGACCCTTTCCCCGCTCGAGAAGGGCGCGAGAGCGACCCCGGAAAAGGCACTCAAAATCGAGACCGACAGTCTCCTCCGGGCAGGCGCTTTGTTCTTTGATTGCGCGATAACGACGCTCCGGCTGTATGCTTGTTTAGAGCGAGATAGGCTGTCGGAAGAAGGGTCTGTGACGAGCGTCCCCGTCTTCGGCACAGCGTCACGGGCGATAAAGCCGGCAGGAACGCGGCTGATGGCCTTCGAATGAGTGGATCAACTGATTTACGTAATATACGACTGGAGCCGGCTATAAAACTTCACGTCCTTAGGTAAAACACTACGAGTCACTAGGGAGTTTTTGTGGATCGCTTCCGCTGTCCCGCAACGGTTTCCGCAACTCCGCAGACAAAGGCTAGCGGCGCGCATGCGCAGTAGCGGCTTCTATTAAGACTGCCGAAAAATCAGCGTCAACGCGCATAACTATATATGAGCCCTGTTGGTTGGGCTAGATATAGGCACTACTCCAACATAATTACAAATCTGACTTTTATTATATTCTATCCTCTACTTTCAAAGTTCGATGAGAAAAACAATACAGCGAAATAGTGTACGTAAGCGTTACCACATCGTTTTATGCTAGTTGTGTTCTTCGTGATCTCGGCACCAACCCCAAACTCGTTCACCAACGTTAAAAAAAAATGTTTTGTGGCATTAGACATATAGAAACAGGAATGGCATTATTGAAGAACAACAGAAATGGCATGACCACTGTACACCCCAAGCCACGCCAATCAGCAGCAGTGTTGTAGTTTTCAAACGACAAACATTTTTTTTAAATGTCTGTCCCCTTTTTCTTTAATTTACCTCCCCTCAATCGCCAGTGACAAACAAGCGCACACACGAAGCGGAGCTGTAAACTAAGTCGATTTTCCTTTTCTCCAATACATCCTCACGCTCGCCCTCTATTTAAGTGCGCAATTACCTTTCTCTTCGACGGGATGCTGGAAGACGATCATTCAAGCGTGTCAACTTAGCGGACGCTTCACACGAAGAAGAGACCAGCTTAAAGTCTTCGTTTGTAAGTGTAAAAAAAAAAAAAAAGGCGCGTCAGTTTTGGATGGCGAGTTGAGACGGGAGGCAGGCTCCATCATTTGACGCGGCGGATCGAGACCCCCCGCCAGCGAAGACACGGGGACACCGTCAGTCGACCAGAGTCTGACACAACTGGGACCCGACAGCGCAGGGGGTCCCCTTCCACGAGATATCCTTCGCTGCGCACGACGACGACGTCGTTTGGCGGCGTGCAGACGCAAATGAGACGCTAAACACGTGCCGGGTTCCGCCGTTCGTTGCAGGCCCTGCAACAGCTGTTAGAAACACGCGCAAAATGATTTGCAAAACCTCAACCCGAAAAATTCGACCCCCGAAAAACAATTAATGCGCAACCCTTGCAAAAAAAAAAAAAAAAGAAGTCTGTGATATTTTTTTGTTGCAATGCTGTTGAAAAAAAGTAATGAGAGGCTATAAAATGTCAGCAGCTTCTTTCATCTGACGTTCTCTAGCTTTTCCGGTGACTATACTTTGAATGTTCGCCCACTTTTCAATGAAGAGTCAACAGACTTTCTGTCGCCTCCAAGATGCTTTTTCTGTATCTTTTTCAATAAAAAGGTACAGCTTTTAAAATGAATAGGTACAGCCGTTTAGAAAGAAAAAGAAATGCTTTACACCTTAGCTATTCATTCAACAAAGCTTTGAAGTCTTACTGCGGCTTTTCACTCTGCTCCAGATTAATTATTGCCGCTAAATAACGCAAAAAAAAAGACACGATGCATCTTTTTGTGTGTTGTTAGGAAATGACGTTTCTGTGGTATTTCAACGCACTACATTCATCCCGCAAATACACATAAGAAGCGAACCCAAACACCATGAAGCACTCAACGCCTGAATCACAGTCCCATTGACGGCTTGCTCCCCGGCCTTATATAAGCTTACATTTTAAAGGTAATCATTTGACCGGTGGCCACCTCAGCATTCAATAACGTTCTAAGAATCCGATCTTCTTCTCGGGAGCCTGGTAAAGGAAAAACAGTGTTTCCGAGTTCGTGGACTCTAGCTCTTTCTAAAACAACAACAACATTGGTACAACTAATATTAATTCGGCGAAGTCGCTCAAACAATATCCACAAAAACAGCTCATAAAGAAATGTTATTGCTTCTCTGCATAGCACCACTCAGGACGACGCGAGTCAAGGCAGTTGCTCCCCTTTAAAATCGTTCTTTTGCTTTTCATTACTAGTTGACTAGTTTAATGCAGTCAATAAAGTAACTATCAGCGGCGAGATGTTTCAGTGGCGCCCTCGTAAGGTTCTCTTTCGTGACGTCATTACCTTGCGAACAGCAAGTTCGATGGTGTTTGTAATGAGCATGGTGGAAGCTTAAAATCATGGCGCTCTGAAACCAACACTGCCAACACTGTCAAAGTTGAAGTATCTTACATTCCTCTTATTTCCGTCGATGAGAAATCCTTTGGTGACGTCATAGTCAGCATTCGGCCAATCGTGGTAGGCCGACCACCGCGACGCTTTCGATCGCTCACGTCACCAATAGTCACTTACTAAGTGAGAACGGCAGGGCGCGTCTTCTGAACGCCTGGCCTCCAGCACGCGCTCCATGCCTTCCGCCGTGCTTTGACTGCGCGCTCGAGGTGAGCGAGACGTCGAAGAGTCGTCAACGGTAGGAGGCTCACACTGATGGCGGGACAACTGAAGCTCCTCTACCGTTCTCACCTTGTCAGAGACTAAAATCATCGGAAAGTTTTCAACAGAAAATAAACAAACTTTCTGCTGACCATGTCAACGGGCCGTCAAAGTCAAAAGAAAGTACTCAGAGTCAACGATAGATCAACACGCTCTCGTTAAAAAGTCAGAAATCATTTTTGTAGGGGACACCGTTCGCCATCTCTGCATAAACCTGTCGAAATGAGCCTGACAAGAGTCGCTGAGTCATCTCTTCCGAATGGATTGTTTATTTGGACAAATCGAGATCTTATACTGCCGGAGGGACATGTCGATCCAAAATCGAGTTTGCGGAAAGCCATGTAGCGTGGAATGACGAAGAGCTAATACACGGCGTGACACTGAGTACCAAGTACGAACAA